>JAURVB010000705.1:0-341654 GCA_033002965.1 Piper betle
AAGTTTAAAGGCAAAACAAGCATAAGGGAGTACATCTTAGAGATGTCAAATATTGCTTCAAAACTAAAAGTACTAAGGTTAGAGTTATCTGAAGATTTGCTCATGCATTTAGTTTTAATTTCTCTTCCGGTACAATTCAGTCAATTCAAGGTTAGTTACAACTGTTAAAGGGACAAATGGGCTCTTAATGAGCTCATTTCTTATTGTGTGCAAGAAGAAGATAGGTTGAAGCAAGAACAGGCTGAAAGTACTCACTTGGCTAGTACCTATCAAGACAAAATAAGAAAAAAATCAGGCTTCTTGCTGTTTCTTTTGTGGTAAACCTGGATATATAAAAAGGAATGCACTAAGTATCACGCTTGGCGTGTAAAGAAAGGTTCATTTCTTAATTTTGTTTATTCTGAGGTTAATTTAGTTTCGGTGCCAATACACACTTGGTGGCTAGATTCTGGTGCTACTACTCACATAAGTGTGTCAATGCAGGGTTGCCTGAGTTACCGAAAGCCAAATGATGCTGAAAGATTCATTTATGCGGGTGATGGCAAATCAGTCATAGTTGAGGCAATATGAACTTTTAGATTATTATTAAAGACAGGATATTATTTGGATTTGAAAGAGACATATGTAGTACCGTCTTTTAGACAGAATTTGGTTTCTATTTCTATATTGAACAAATTTGGTTACTCTTGTTCATTTGGAAATAATAAGTTTAGTCTTTTTCTAAATTCAAATATTGTGGGTACAGGTTCCTTGCCTTTTTATGATAATCTATATTTACTTGATACTATTGCATCTTTTAATGAAACTTTGCATGTGGGTTTATGTGGTACGAAAAAAAATTAACCAATGAGAATTCTGCTTTACTCTAGCATAAGCGTTTAGGACACATTTCTAAACAAAGAATTGCACTGACTTATGTCAGATGGAATTCTTGATTCTCTTAATCTATCGGATTTACAAGTCTGTATTGAGTGCATTAAGGGAAAACAAACAAATGCAAGGAGACTAGGTGCCAATAGATCTTCAAGTATCTTAGAACTAATACATACAAACATTTGTGGACCATTTCCTATAGCTTCTTCGAATGGTCAACAATATTTTATTACATTCATGGACGATTATTCTCGTTATGGTTACCTATATCTCATTCATGAGAAGTCTCAAGCATTGGATGTGTTTAAGGCATATAAGGCTGAAGTTGAGAACCAGCTCGACAAAACTATTAAGGTTGTCAGATCTGACCGTAGTGGTAAATACTATGGTAAATATGATGGATCAGGTGTACAACGTCCAAGACCATTTGCCAAATTCCTAGAAGAATGTAGAATCGTCCCACAATACACAATGTCAGGTACTCCTAGCATGAATGGTGTTGCTAAGAGACGAAACCGAACATTAAAAGACATGGTGAGAAGTATGATTACTCATACTACTTTACCAGATTCACTATAGGGTGAGGCACCAAAAACAGCAGCATATCTTCTTAATAGAGTGACAACAAAGGCAACTGTTAAGACCCCTTATGAATTATGGACTGAAAAAATACCCAGTATTAAGCATTTACGCATTTGCGGTTGTCCAGCTGAGGGAAGGCCTTATAGGCCAAATGAAAGGAAACTGGACTCAAGAACAGGTTAGCAGTTATTTTGTTGGGTAGTCTGAACGGTCTAGAGGATATAAGTTTTATGATCCCACAATAAGGTCATTCTTTGAGACAGAAAATGCCTAACTCTTTGAGGATGTTGGGTTTCTTCTTCAGATATAACTTGATTAGGGAGATTCTCGACATTGTCTTGTAATTCTGGTATTATTTCTTGAACAACATCAGGAATATAACCTTGATCCTGATTATTATTAAGAATAATCATGAGAATAGAAAGAGATTCTTCTTCAAAGATAAAGTCTCTAACTTTATTTCCCTCTCCAAACTCAACATCCTGAAAGGTCTGGGCGGTGTCGTCGGCCGATATCCTGGGCCCATCACGGACGCCATCGCCGCTCACCTCGGCGTCCTCCCGTCCGGCATCCCCCGTGGGGCGGCCGGCTGGCGAGCTCCCCTCAGTAAGGAGTATTTCCGAAGGATCGAAGCTATTGAGTTCACCATCAAGCAAGACGACGGCGCGAAGCCGGAGAATCTGAACATGGCGGATGTTGTGCTCGTCGGCGTGTCAAGGACGGGGAAGACGCCGTTGTCAATATACTAGGCGCAAAAGGGGTATAAGGTGGCGAATGTTCCCATCGTGATGGGCGTCGCCATGCCGACATCTTTGTTCGAGATCGAGCAAGATAAGATCTTTGGATTGACCATCAATCCGGTGGTGCTGCAGACCATTCGGCGGGCGAAGGCGAAGAGCCTTGGATTCGACACTCACATGAAGAGCAACTACTTCGACATGGATCATGTGAGGGAGGAGCTTGAGTTTGCCGGCAAGATCTTCGCTCGTAACCCAGTTTGGCCTGTCATTGGTAAGTGGTTGCCATGGCTTGTTGTGGGTTCACAAGAGGTTGATAATGATGATATATATATAGTTGATGTTGGGTGTTGTTGCAGAGTTGACGGGGAAGGCAGTGGAGGAGACGGCGGCGGTGGTGATGAGGATATACCACGATGGGAAGCAGAAATGTTCAATGCCTCGGATATCTAAACGCTACTAGGATGGATGGCAACAAATTGATGTTTATAACTTGACTATAGCTGGTCTGTATTTTCTTATTCGCATATAATTCACACGGTGGTACTACACTTTTCGTTACTGCCAATTAGATATGTGTTTTTATCAAAGTTTTGCAGCACATCTTTGTGAAATACTCGAGTCGTACAGATGAAGAGTTGTAGATGTATACATGATGTTCATTTTTAGCATTTCGAGTACAAAACAATGCCTGGGAGAGGAATTACTTCATTCATTCATAGACTCTAAACTGCATGAATGTATACTATTTTTGCCTGATTACTTGACCGGGAGCAGTTTGTACTTGTAGTGTATGCATATTATTTTCTCAATTCTATGTTCTTTTACTGATGTGTGTTGAATTGAGCTTGACAAATCTGCTCTTCATCTAGTTAATATGACTTAATTACAGTTCTTAATCTTTAACCGTGATTCAAGTGGAAATTAAGGTGACCATGGAGAGGAAAAGAGCTAGAGAAAGATTAGAAAAAGATAAAGGATTGAAGGAGAATAAGAGCAACTGAAAATCATGAAGGAGCAAGACCTGATTTGTCATTTTTCCATATCCAATTTTGGTTACAACTGAGTAACCTTGGAACTAAAGATAGGAAATGGCACTAATAAATGATGACAGGAAAAACAGGCATATAGCATAGTTACCCTAAGAAGCTATGATTCTCTGTTTCATGAAGCAGATTTTCGTCATTACCAGCAGTGTTTGAGATTGGAAGAGTGAAATATACGAGCAATAGCGTGCCATGCTCGACCTGTGCAGAGAAGAGCTTGTCAGTTCAAGGGCTTTCTTTCTCGTCTTTGCAAGCTCTATCTATGCACAAGAAGAGAGATGAAAACCCCACAGAAACTAAGAAGACAGGCTTACAAGGCTGCAAAAATGAGAATGATTTTGTTTGGATTGAGCCAAGACCTGCCCTTGAAATTGGAGGTAACATTACAACGCCCCCTACTGCTTTATTCTGTATTAGCTGCGGGGATTTTCACTGCAAGACCATCTATTGGAACAGAAATGAAGTTATTTTCCATTGCAAAACCCAGAGGCTATACACCATGACCTGCAACAACACAATTATAGGAGTGATTCTCAAAACTATGGGCGCCAAGGTCACAACAGAATAGATAAGTCAGACTGCATAATTTTGGATTCATCCCATAACCACCCTGCTCATTTTCTTTCATAATCAATGACACAAAAAATGTTGGATTTATGGATTATAATGAATTCAATTGTCCTCAAGGCAAACTCTTCGATACACTTGTAATTGAGCAAAACACATAGTTTGCTACTCTGCCTCCGCAGTTCGCCATGGATTTAGATGGTGGATGATCATGAAGACGTAGCTTGATTAGTGATGGAGAAGTCTTTGGTATTGTTATGATTAATAAGTGGGCCACTCAATTTGTTTTAGTAAATGGGCCACATTTATAATGTGAGCCTATGTATCATATTAGTAATTATATTTGTTTATTTAATCTTATTTTATATAGATTAGCTAATTAGTTTGAGCGTATTAAATAATTATTAATAAAAGCGAATGTGTTTGTAAATTTTTAATATGATTTTTTCATTAGAAAATGTATTAATCAGCTTAATTTTATTATTTGTTGATCAATTAGGTATCTAAGTTTATTAAATGTTGTGTTATTATTAAATGTATTAATGATATTTTATGAAAATTGCATCATTAAGTACTTCAACTTAATAAATGTTGTGTTAATTAGTAGTACTTATTTATAATTTCATCATTAGTATATATATTAAGTAGCGTAACTTTATTTGTTTAGATCAATAAATTATTTAAATTTTGTTTATATCACTTAATTATTTAAATTATTAAATGTTGCATTATTTGTTAACCTTATATGTGTTACTAAATTATTATATAATTTCTTATTTGGCAATTATATTAGTTAAGTTAATTTTATGCTTATTTCACAAAAAAATTATCTATTCATAAGCTTATGTGAATGTTATTATTGGTTAACACATCTTCTTAGATCAAATGGCGTTGTCTTATATTGGTTGGAAACATGGGCGGCCATTGGGAAGAAATGGATCTATTTGCAAATATTGTGGCAAAGAAATGAAATCGTTGGGTGTTACTAGATTAAAAAAATCATCTAATTGGAGACTGTGGTAAGGATTTGAAAAAGTGTCCATCTTGTCCACCTGAAATAAGAAAAGAACTGAAGCACTTAAAAGAGAACAAATGTGAAGAAAGAGTAATAAAAATGGTAGAACATTAGTTGGCACGTGAAGAATTGCATCAATGGGAAAGAATACACTCAAGTGATGAGGAAAGTGATTTTGATGATTGTGATGATGCTGCACAATTGCGTCGTCAATCTGTTCAATCTGCAGTTGAAGCTAGGTGGCAAACAGATGAAGCGGAGCGTGCACAATTACATGCTCAACGAACTGGTGCCAGTTCTAGTCATGGTGGGAGACCGGAGATGAAAAGAAGTAGAAGTATTTCAAATATCTTTAGTCATAACCATAACACTCCAGTTCCCCTTTCTTATGAGGCAAGGCATTATAGGTCAATGTTGTTAAGCCGATTTACGGCTAAATTCTTTATCCACAATCGCATTGATGCTAATGTAGCTGCATACCATCATTTTTATAATATGATTGATAAAGAGGAGCGTGTTGGGCATAGAGTACTATTGAGTTTATCGCGAATCGGTTGTGGATGATATTTGTGACTTAATTATATATAGACTAATAGAAAATAAACTAGTTTTTAAATTAAAAGGGGCCTATGAAACCTATTGTGAGTTTTTTAATTGTTTAAAGTCTATTTTGAAGGCCCGAAAAACCCAACAATAGTTTTGAAATTTGGGTGTGGGCCCAAAGAGTCTGACAAGTATTTCCACCTACTCCTTGAGAAATTTTGGATCGAAAGGACAAGAAAAAAATAAGATTAGAAATCTTCTTGTGTGATGGATGGACACTATCGACCAAGATGTTCATCATCAACTTTATGGTTTATAACAACGGAGAGGTTGTGTTCTTAGATTTTGTAGATGCCTTTGGTCGACAAAAAAATCATCAATATATAATGATGATTATATGACGATTATGGAAGAGAAAATAAAAGAAATAGGAAAGGACATGATAATTCAAATTGTGACGGACAATTCTAATAGTTACAAAAAAGTTGGTATCGAGCTCGAGAAGATGTAGAGGCTATACTGGACACCATGTGCAGCGCATTGCATTGACCTCATGTTTGAAACAGTGGGGAAGGAATTGTTTGTTAAAAAAGTTGTAGACAATGGTAGAGCAATTACGAAGTTCATTTACAATCATAATTAGGTTGTTGCCCGAGTTCGACAAGCATGTGGCCGAGATTTAATTAGACCAGGTTCGGTGCCGCTCGATTTGCGACAAACTACCTTGCCCTAAGTGGCTTGTTGCGTGAGAAGAATGGGTTAAGTAAATTTTTTCATGGATATGACTGGTTTAATTCCAGTTATAGAGAGATTTCTATGGGACGTCAGGTCAAGCAAATAGTATTCAACTCACGATTACGGGAAAAGGCATGATGAGATGCCATTAATATCAAGACGTCTATGCACTTTTATATTGCGAGCAATGGATAATGAAAAATATCCAAATACTCGTCTTGTGCACTGATCTAAAAGCACATCTCCAAAGTCTCATGTAGGGGTGCATAGAATAATTAATGATGGATGAGCAAAGCCGATGGATGCACTTCTATATAAAACCAGTACGTATTCTCATAAATCACACCACTTGTTTTCTTGTAGCTTTCTTCCTCAATCCAAAATATCATTGCAAACATCTACTTGGAAAAGATGTAGATATGTTTTCCATAAATTGTTTCCAAAATCAAGAGTAAAAGCTCAATTTGGAAATGAGGTACTCGAGCTCAAAATTCCTTTGTTAATGAACATGTTTTGCCTTATGATAAAACTTATAAAGTTCTCAAACGGTGAAGGAACTTTTTGCGCAATCAAGGCGGTAGCGGCTAGAAAAACCATGATGCCAGTTTAGATCACTAACATCAACATAATTAATAATAACTTTTGTATTTTACATGATTTTAAATATTGATCTTAATAACTTCATTCGGTGATTGGTGGAAAATGTATGGAATTGATGCTCCAACACTCAAATTACTTGCTATTCGCATTCTTTCACAATCTGCATCGCTTCACAGTATGAACGAACTTAGAGTACTTTCTCCCTGATTCATACCAAACCCAGGAATCGGCTATTTTATGAGAAGTTGAAGAAACTTGTATTTTGTTACTATAACACGAAGAGTAAGATACAAAAAAGTGAGAATCAGTTTTTGCGAAGAGGAGAACCCAAAGCTCTTGATGAGTTTGAGTTGTTGGGCGATCATGTGTTGGATGATAGGGAGAACCCATGCGCTGAATGAGTTGTTAATTATGTCTCAGAAGAAGATGACCAACCAGTTGTGGAGATTAGGCGAGCAGCTCAAGAAGCTTGGATTGATCTTGAAGATGCTATTGACGAATTTAGGAGGTCTTCATCTTCAAAATCTGGACAATGGCAACTTAATAGTTGTGATCCAATCTATGATGATGACTCTACTTCTTCCAATGGGGATGGCAATGATGATGATGGAAGCAGTTATGTGATGGGGTCAGTTATGATGGAGGAGAAGTTGGAGCTAGTAAACAAATTAAAGAAAGCAATCGCCCTTTGAGCTCATTCAGTGGAGAAGACCATTTTACTCATGCAACTAAAGACCAATGCGATGGCTCCTCATCCAGGCGACGTCGAGAACATGACCTTGCAAGTGAATTCAACTCGATGGATGTCTCCTCCAGGAGGGGACATCATTATGGTTATGGACGTTCATATAATCACGCATATGGACCACCACAATACCGCGAATATAGTATTTCAAGTGGATTATGGATCATATACTCCTCAAAGACACACTTTTAATCAATATATTCAGCCTATTTATCCATGCCCCTTGCGACATCTTCTACTGTGGCATACACTTACATGTCACTCCCTTGATTGGGTTTCCTACAATATGTTACTCACGAAGAATATGATAATTATGTGAGAGAGTGCATGCAAATATGGGAAAATACTATGACTTGGGCACAATATTGTGCCTAAGTTGATGATTATTACCGTCATCGATACCAGAGTGGTTATATGGATCCACATCTAGCATCTTTATTTTATTGAAGTCATGTATTTTATTTTAAATATTTGATGCAACTATGTCATTGTATGCCTATGTATTTGTGATTATCCTTGATATAACTTTATCATATTTGCACATTTGTGCATTTAAAAGCTATAAAATAACCATTCTCGTATTATAATAATGTATTAATAAATATCATAAAATTTTCCAAAAATTAACGGTATATCTCTGATATATCTAAGTCGAACAAGTAGGATGTGAAATTAGAAACGGGTTGAATTTAGTTGTTGGTGCATATAATTGTGACGTACTTGTTATGTAATACTTTTCCATCTTTCACATAGTTTAATAATTTTGGTATGAAGGTAAAGCTTCTTGCTTGTTGATATTTTTTGTTTGAATTGTGACCCACAATGGATTATAGCTTGATGCTTTCTAGATCGGTCTAAAAATATGTGGAGTCACCACCGGGTTGTCTCATGTTCCCCATTCTCCTTGCAGATAGAGGATGGCCACTTGTTATCCCATTTACAGTATGCTAAAGCTATTCAATCTGCATGCGCAAGAAAGGGCTATCCTCAACTTGACGTCTAATTGAAACGGCCAAACGACGCATACTTACAAGGCCGTAAGGTTGGAGGGATTCTTTGCACTTCAACATATAGGTCAAAGATGTTCAATGTCCACTGTTGGGATAGGCTTGAATCAGGATAATGGTAAACCAGCCACATGTCTTAGCCATGAACTAATAAAGTTGAATTGAGGAGCAGTTCTACAGCGAGAGGACTTGTTGGCATCGTTCTTCAGGAAGTTTGAATCATTATTTCAGGAGTTCATGACTGACGGTTTTCGAGCTCTTGAAGCTCTATATTACAAGACATGGCTGCATAGTGGTAAAGGATTCATGTTGAAGGCATGGGAAATGATGGATCTAAAGAAAATGTTACAGTTACTATTCAAGGATTAACAGTCATTGGTGATGATGACAAATATTATGAGCGTCACCCGGATGGTAATAGCTTCGATTTCTGGAAGGGGTTGGTGAGGAAGAAAGTTGAAGGAAAATGAAATTGGAAGATCACCGTTTTTATGTTTGCAGGGATCGACTGAAAATGAAACTGGATACAGATGTCTGAGATTTGAATAACCGGAGTGAATAATTTGCTCAAAGTAGAGCACACCTTGCATTTGATGCGGCGGACTGTTGGTTGAAATTAGGTTCACGATTTTTGTATGTGGTACTTACGAAGATTATATTTATGTTCATTGTCACATATTGTGTTCACTATACCCAATTTTTTGTGATAAAGCTTCTATTGAAACGTTGGCCAAGATTTAGCCCGTTACTTGCTTTCCGCACTTAGAAATATTCCTCTGCTAATCATGCTCGTAGATATTCTAAGTTTCTAACATCTTCGCCTTCCTCCTACGTATAAGTTAGCACAGAATACCACATAACTTTGCCCCCACGTTCTGAACAGAGATCACATTCCTTCCGAAAAGAAGATAATTGTGCAAAACAAAATCTGAACATGATCAACAGCTTGTTATGAAGTATCCTTGGCAGCTTTATTATTGGCTGTATTAACTACAAGCTTGTTCATTATTTTCTTTATTCCCACTAATCTCCAACGTCCTACATATCCACACAAGCAGCTGATCACCTTTTCTCCTGACTAAGACATTCTTTGCTTTCTCTCTGAGAAGTTGTAATAGACTATAATACCAGTACTCTTCAAGAAGCCAGCCTTATAAAAGCGTCAACAGTCAGATAAAGAGACCCGCATTGGAATAAACTTCGCCGGCGCCAAGAGAGATGGAATACGGGCATGGGCGGCATGGCGACCATCTAGACATAACAGTGGAGCCAACTCCAGCGAGACGACGGCCAGCAGCGGCGCCGGAAAAATTCCACCGGACACGCTACTACGCCCACCGCGTCAAGGAGAGCCTCGCCTCTCGCATCTCCAAGCTCGTCTGCGCCATTTTCCTCTTCCTCCTACTCATCTTGGGCATCATCGCCTTCATCCTCTGGCTTAGCCTCCGCCCCCACCGCCCCCGCTTCCACATCCAATCCTTCTCCTTCCCAGCCCTTGCCCAGGACGCGTTCCCCGAGCCGACCGTCTCCTTCAACGTCTCCGACCGCAACCCGAACCAGAACGTGGGCATCTTCTACGACTCCCTGGACGCGTCGTTGTATTACAGGGAGAAGGTGGTAGGGGAGGTGCCGCTGCCGGGGACGCCGTTCTACCAGCCGCCGAAGAGCACGACGTGGGTTGCCGGGGTGATGGCCGGCGCGGGGATGACTGTGACGGAGGAGGTGTGGAGGCAGATGGTGGCGGAGCGGGTCGCCGGCGGGAGGGTGATGTTTCGATTGGAGATAGTGTCGACGGTGCACATCAAGGTGTCGACTTGGGGGAGCAAGCGCCACCGGATGCATTCGAGTTGTGATGTTGAGGTTGGGATAGACGGGGAGGCCTTGGCTCGATCCAAGGAGAAGAGATGCTCCATTTACTTTAATTAGTATACACTTCATGCATGCAAGCATGCATGCATGCTCATCTTGAATCTTGATGTATGAATTGGACGAAGTTGCAGTGTTTTTTTTCTTGATGTTCATGTGTTGAGTACTTTGTGCATTTGGTCGAAATGATTCTTTGTTGTCTAAGCCATACATGCTTTTTTAATTTTCTAGAGCTTGATATGTGCCTTATGTTTGAATTTTGATGTAATTTGTTTTTGCCATATGAAAATGTACCCAAAGTTAAGTGATTGTTGTAAGCAATAATCTAAAACATCAATTGATTGTTTTTTTTCAAGGGAGCATCAACTAGTTGTTGGTTGAATTAAAAACATTAATTGGTTGATGCAAAATTGCAAATCACATTCCCGGTGGTATTTTAGATAGGGCTTAAAAATCCTCATAAAATTGGGATTTTTGGCTGTCAATCTATACAAAAAAAATACCGGAGGTAATTAGTTAGAGTTGCATAATTGCACGCATGCCAGAAATCTTTTGAATTTAAATTACCCTTGTCGCTTTTAATGGTGAAATCAAATGCAAATAAAAATAATGTAATCATCCAATTTCATACAAGAAGTCAACGGCATGTTAATTAGAAAGCTGAAGCTGCAGAAAATTTTGGAAGACTGCTAGATATCTACTCTTAATAATAAAAGAGGAATTCAATAATTGATTAAGATTAAAAGTAGAAGAATGAGTAAATCAAAATATAAGAAAAATTTTTAAAATACAATAAAAAAACTCCTGTAGAAGGTTATATTCGAATCTCACCAATCTCAATTTTTTAAAAATTAATAAGAAATTAAATAATTATAATTCAACTTTTATTCAAATAGGATATTTTAAAGGTCAACCATTGTATATATCTATGATATTACATTATTACACACTAATAGAAAATTGCTTGTCAGCGACAGGAGGTTTGCGACTGTGAAATCCAATCGTAACTGAGCAACCACATTGAAACAAGTAATTTTTACGACCACCTTGCGAACACAAAACTAATTGCAAAATATATCTTAATTAATTAAGATCACATTGTGGGTTCATTTTGAAATTAAATACGTACAAAAATTTTTATTGTGTTGCCTATTCAATAAATTAATATTTGGTACGCAATCCAAGGCACCCCGTACGTGACCCAAATTGATAAAATTTAAATATTTTTATCATTATAACCTTGATTAGGTAATTTAGGTAGTATTTTACCCCTCACAATCATCAAACACACAAAACTCAATATAAATATTAAAAAGTACAAACTTTATATAAAAATTAAAATTTTATAATGATTTAACAAATAAAATATATTAAATAATATACAAAAGTGATCAAAATGATATTATTTACATGATTTATATAAGACAATGCAAATCATGTAAAACAACTAAAGAAAAGGAAGATAAGCATACCCGAAGGAAGAAGAAGAGAAAGGGGGAAAAGGGGGAAAGAAAAGGGAGAAGAGGAGTAGGAGAAGGGTGGAAAAGTGAGGGAAGAGGGAGGAAAAAGGGAAGGGGCAGCTGCCAAGAGCAAAGGAGATGGGGGGAAGGGTGAGAGAGGGGAGGAAAGGGGCAGGGAAGGGTGAGAGAGGGAGGAAAGGGGCAGGGCAGCCAAGGGTTTTATAAAACTCCCTACCTGATGCCCGCACAAAGATGCCCTGGAGGTGCCCTTGTGCTCCGCGCAGGGCACGCGCACAACATACATGTGAAGCTCAAAGGCACTAGGAGGGTGCCCTTGTGCCCAACACTTAGCCACGACAAGATAAAAAAGGAATAAAAGAGAAAAATGGAAGGAAATGAAGGAAAGGAGGAAAGGAGGAAAGGAGGAAAAAGGAAAGAAAAAGAGTTGGAAAGACTTCTAACATGCGACTAGGCTTGGGGGTATGTAAATGATACATGCAACACAACTCTAACGTGACAAAGGACCCTGAGCTAACTAAACACCTGGTATTATAATAAGGTCACGACTTGACAATTGAGGTCAACTGGAAATACTCAATGACGGATGCGCCAAATGCTCAAATTCAGAACAGCACATGAGGACTCACTTAGCGCTAACCCAATCGAATCGGACCTGCTACACTCTAACCGAGTCGATCCAAAGCCAAACCAGTCACAAATGCCCTAAATTGACAAGTCGGGTTTTACATTACATGCATTCCATAAAAATATATAAACACTAATGTATGTTATTATATTATATACATCTAAATTAACTTGTCTACATTGTTTAGTACATGTGATAATGAATGTACATGGATGTGATTTGATGTATAAAAGGTGGTTATAAGGTGGAATTTTCAATCCATGTTATGAGCAAGGAGTTGGGATATTTCTTGATTTTGCATTCTCATGTCTAAAAATTATTAATAATTTGGAAATTCTTTGACCTTGCAGAGGAGGAAGGTCAACCTACTTGGATTCACTTGGATTCGGCCAACATGTGGGAGTGTCTCGTCCGGGATCACTAGGCTATTGATAGATTTTTGGAGCGATCAGAGAAAATAAGAAGAATCGATTGGCGGAGGAGGATGGTGAAATAACTTGTCATGTCAATGGATCTATTAGTTTAAAGATCCATGAAAAATATTTAGTATGAATACTTTTCTTCAATTATTTTGTTCATCATTCGATTAGGTTTTAATTTATTTAAGTTCTTTTGGAATGCGGGAGAAAGAGCTGGGAGACCCTATCTCATGGTTAGTTTTTTTATCACATGCACTAGAAAAACAAAGGGAATGGTACACATGTCGAAAAGAAATATGAGGCTATGGTGTTAAATTTTCATATTTTATTTTATTTCTTGTACTTTTTAAATAATCAAATAAGCGAGCTCAAATTTTTATTTAGAAATATATTTTTGTTGTGAAACTTACATAAGTTAGTTTGATTTGTATTGCGACATTATAATTTTATCTTCCACTATTTGCTAAACGTTTAATTGTTGCCAACAATTTGATTAAACGAAGAATTATGGGTTGAAGGATTCTAGATTGTTTTTGCTTAACAAGAAGACACATGTGAAGACTAAACATTTCTTATTTGATGAAAGTGAAATTATTATATAAATGTGTAAATTTTGTGTGAAAATTGAATTATGAAATTGTGAAATATAAAATGTGAAATTTATATAGGTGTGAAACTTTTTTAAGGTTTCATTTATAGGGGAGACTTGCTGATTTTTTTAAAAAAATTTATAATGATTTCATGAATAAGTTTCAAATATATCAAATTTCTTTTTATTTAATGTCATATGATATTGTTATTTTGTGTATATTTTTTAAAAAACCTGTTAACTGATCTATGCTAATTAATAACATTTTTCTCGACTAGGGATCGAGAGAAAGCCAACATATGGTTTTAATCTTTCTAGCTCAGCATTGGTCATCCCTAAGGCACACCAATATGCAGTCGAAGAGGAAAACAAGGGTTTGTATTATAGATTGAGATTTGCAATGACGGTAGTGCACCACTTTTCTGCCTGAGTCACGTAGATCTACTTCTTGTTAAGTCGATGATGTTGGGTTTGGTGATAGTACGATGAGCCAGACTCCTGAGCCTATGAGTCTTTCCTATGCCAGGTTGAGGATTTAGAAACCTGTGATTTGGATTAAAAGACAGAGAACATGAGGATGGCGAAAGAGATATGGGTGGAGGATGATTCCCGAGACCGCTAGCTTACCTAGCTTCTTGATGAGAGAGATGTGTGACTGAGGGAGGAAGCCCAGACCAAAGATGATCGACTTGTCCAATTCATTACTACTGCTTTGAATGCTCAATTGTTTCATCATATGATGATCATATGTAAAGAACAACATCGTGACCCTGGTCATTATGACCATGATATGCCCCATCGTGATCCTCGTGCCCTTCCCTTGATATAGTTATAGGGTTTTTTTAATTAGATATTTAATTTATATTTCACGTATGACATTGAATATTTTATAGTATTTTATATTTAACTTCTATTCTATATTTTTATATATATTTTGTCATCATGTCTATTTATTTATTTTGCAACCAACTGATTTGTGACTGACACCTGACCACAATAATTTACTGACCAGAACAAAACCAATCATGAAGCAAAGTTGAAACTGAATTAGTTACAAATAATTAGCAACCAGCTTTGCAACTATTTTCGGTAACCTAGAAACCGAACTAAAACAGGCATGTCTGGTTGTTACTTTTGTGATTGGATTTTTTTCTGATCGCAAATTTTATTAGTAACGCTATCTACTACGACTAGATTGGCATTCAAAGACCAATCTTTTATTAGTGACTGCTTATCTTATTATTTAATCAAAATTTGTATATAAAATTAAACTTTATCTTTTGCCGGTCGCATATGACACGATATCATATATTATATAAATCATATCATTATGTCTCACAAGGCAATGCAGTGTAGCTTCCTCACCTCCAAAATCAATGGCAGCACTTTCATGGAAATTTTTTCGGAAACGTACGAATTTAATTATGAACAACTGCGTAGCGAGAACAATTTATTGTGGCATGGTCCAGGAACGTTTTCTTGGGAATGATCGGAGTAGCTAGGACAGAAATTGTTCAAATTTTCATTTGAAATGTTTCTATGTAGATACAGATCTGAATAACGTACATGGGTCAAGCGTTTTAAGGCCGTTGAGGGGAATATACTTCTTGAGATACAAACATTCTGTTCCTGGTCAATTCCAATTAGAAATAAGCACAGTCCGTTGCTGTCCAATTGGCAACTTCATTGACAGGCAAACAAAACCAATCCTACCAAAGCCTTTACGTCTGCCTTCAAGACCAAGTCAAAAAACACACCATACATCAAGTTACTACCTCCATCTTGGAAGGCCTCCAGAATCCCATCACCTTCTCTATTTCATAAAAAACTAGATCCATCACTTTCTCACTTAGTCCCATGTCTGCATCGCAACCACTCCGACAAACGTTCAATTGCATAAAAAATCATTCCCGTAAGAACACAGGCGGTAGATACTAGTCTGCAATGTAAGCAAAGTTAGGTGAAGATTATAACATTTTTCTGCTACCAGCCGGAACCCTCTCCTTTCACTTCCTCCACCCTTCCCCGTTAATTCCTCTATGGGTCGTCCTCTGAACTCTTGCTCTAAGCCTAGAGAAACTTTCTGAAGCCAAAACAAGCAGGAATTGAAGGTTGTTTATCTGGTTTCTCTACCCTGCTTTTGTGGCATATCACAATGCAGCTTCATATATCGCCTAGCTTGAGACATGTCACCGTCTTGCCTGGGAAGGGGATGCGAGAATTTGCAAAGATGAAGGCCGGCAGCCGAAAAGTGTCGTATCGAGCGCTCTTCTACTTCCTTCTCATTCTGACGTTTTTGCTTCGGCTTGTCTTCGTGTTTACTGCCATGGATTCGCTTGATGGGGAGGCTACCTGTTCTTCCATCGGTTAGTCTCTTCCTTTCTCAGAATGGTCAAACTGCTCGCACAATTTTCATTGTTATTTTATGTCGTCTGATGTGGTGAAGTAATTGGCTCGTGGCAGGATGCATGGGGCAGAGGTTGGGACCTCGGCTATGGGGAAGAAGACATGGCTCCAGTGTGCGTACTTATAGTCACTGCCTGCATATATAATCCGCTTGATTTATAACTAGTTTAGTAATGCAAGCATAGTTTTATGTTAACACACCATCATTCTGAAGCAAGTTTATCTTGTAATAGGATGTTCCGGAGGAGATGTACAATGTTCTTGAAGGGGCAGGGGATGATGTAGCTCAAATCCCAGAAACATTACAAGATTTCATCACACAAATGAAAACCAACCGATCAGACGCTAAAACCTTCGCTTCCACCTTAAAAGTCATGGTACTTGTTGAGATTCAACTCATGTAAGTTAATCTTCTTCTCGCAGAAATTAATCAACCGTTCTTCAACATTTGGTTGTTGCAGGTCACACAATTGGAGCAGAAAGCGAGGACTGCCAAGATACAAGAGTATTTGTACCGCCATGTAGCTTCCAGTAGCATCCCCAAGCAGCTCCATTGCTTGGCCCTTAGGCTGGCCGAGGAGCACTCCATCAATGCCGACGCCCGGCTGCCGTTGCCGGCGGCCGAGGACGTCCCGCGCCTCGTCGACAACTCATTCTACCATTTCGTCCTTGCCTCTGACAACATCCTCGCTGCATCTGTCGTGGCCAACTCCCTCCAACAGAACTCTCTCCAACCCAACAAGGTGGTGCTCCACATCATCACGGACCGGAAGACGTACGCTCCCATGCAGGCCTGGTTCTCCCTCCACCCGCTCTCCACTGCCATTCTGGATGTGAAGGGGCTGCACCATTTCGACTGGTTCACCAAAGGGAAAGTCCCCGTGCTTGAAGCGATGGAGAAGGATCAGAGGGTACGATCCCAGTTTCGAGGTGGATCTTCTGCCATTGTCGCCAATGCCACCGAGAAGCCAATTGTGATCGCTGCCAAGCTCCAAGCTCTGAGTCCCAAGTACAACAACATCATGAACCACATTAGAATCAATCTCCCGGAGGTGATGCTTCAAATTAATAGTCACTGAC
The DNA here is from genome assembly GCA_033002965.1 of Piper betle. NCBI lineage: Eukaryota > Viridiplantae > Streptophyta > Magnoliopsida > Piperales > Piperaceae > Piper > Piper betle. Next base: position 16,917 of record JAURVB010000705.1, read on the forward strand.
TGACATCGATCACTTCTTTTATATTGGCTCACAATTTAAATTTTATAACATGGTGATGTTGCAGCTGTTTCCGAGCTTGAAGAAGGTAGTGTTTCTGGACGATGACATTGTGGTACAGAGCGACCTTTCACCTCTGTGGGATATTGACTTGAAGGGGAAGGTGAATGGAGCAGTTGAGACGTGCAGAGGAAGAGACAAGTTTGTCATGTCCAAGAGATTCAGGAGCTATCTGAACTTCTCACATCCCCTGATATCAAGCAATTTCGATCCCGGCGAGTGCGCTTGGGCATATGGCATGAACATTCTCGACTTGGACGCATGGAGAAGTACCAACATTAGCCAAACTTACCATCACTGGCTGCAAAGGGTATTCCAAATTTCGCAATAGACTCTCAGAAAGAACATCAAACTAGTTTTATGATCACAATCAGAATGTGTTTGTTAACAGTTGATTTGGTTTGATGTGCAGAATTTGGAGTCAGATTTGAGCCTGTGGCAGTTGGGAACACTGCCGCCGGGGCTAATAGCATTCCATGGACATGTTCATGTGATAAACCCCTTTTGGCATATGCTGGGACTTGGGTATCAAGAGAACACCACCGTCGCCGATGCTCAAAGGGCGGCGGTGGTGCATTTCAACGGCAGGGCCAAGCCATGGCTAGACATCGCCTTCCCCCATCTCCGGCCGTTATGGACCAAGTACGTCGACTTCTCGGACAAGTTCATCAAGTCCTGCCGTATCACTGGCGGCCCTTAGTGCACACATTTGTCAAGTGCCACACAGGGATAGGATCTTGTTTAGCATGTTTGTGGGAGCCATGGCCAGAACAGAGGCTTCATCTAAGCAGCCAAGTGATATGTTCTCCGTTGTTTACTTGATGATAAACGGAGAAAGAAAGATGTACCACCGCAGGTTACCACCATGAATTTTGGATCTTTTTTTCTGCGGGAAGGATGGAATTTTCTGCATGTATATGTAATATTGACACACATGTCAAACAAAATCATAGATTTTTTTAGCTTTTTTAAATTTCATATATATTATATTTGCCGGTACATCCCAACGAATTCTTTCTAAATAAGTTGTCGGAGGAAGGAATTTTGTCAATATCATTCAATTGAAATATGACACTTGATAGCTATGCTACGTAAGATAGATCAGTTTGGAGCAAGGATTGGCTCTTGCGTTGTGGAAAATGTACTCTTTCTGTTCCTAACCTTGACAAAAATATGTTATAATGCTTCCTTGCTAAGCAGAGGAGCAAGTGGTGCAAGCCACTCTCTTAACTAGAAGACACTATATATCAAGTTACCAACATTATAATTATAGACACCGTACCTGTCGAAACTAACAAGATAAGATAAGATGAGGAAATACAAGCAGTAAACCGATCAGAATTTGAACTATTTTCTATCTGTACTACAAATATGGTTGAGAGAACAAACCAAGTCAAGAGTTTAGCGATAGATAGGGATTGGTGAGTCCCGCATCGGTGGGCTTTAATCGTGATGGGCCATCGGACCAATCGGGTCGCATGGGCCAGACGCGGCCCATCAAGAAAGCGTTTGTGTATAAAAATATGACCGTCGGGAAAACGGCGTTTAATTGGCGTCGCTAAATGAATGCAAATGCAACGCGTTTAACCGATAAAATTGATCGGCTCTTTCTCTCTTGATCTTATTCTGCCCCATTCTCTCTTTTTATATGCTAGTCAAGAGCCCGGCGCAATGCGTGGGCTATACTTTAACCGTATAAAAATATTTATATCTTATAAGTATAATTTAAAGTTTAAACTCAAAAACAATATTGTACTTGGAAAAAATACTTATAATAAACTTAAATATACTATTAAAATTTAATCATGATCTAAAGACTTCATATTAGCTTTAACAATTAACTATTGTTCCTTTCTTTCTTCATTATAGGTAGTTTTATTAAACAAACTATATTTTTTAACTGAAATGAGAATTATAATTAATACAATATTACAAAATGTAGAAAATTAGATTCTATTAGATATAAAGTAGTTGATTTATTTAATTTTATTTATATCCTTTTAGTTTTATAATTTGCAGTTAATTTAATCAAATATTAAAATCAGAATAGCTTTTTCTATTAATTTAATGTTTAGTTATGCAAATGAATCATTGTGTTTTTAACAGTCTTAGCTGATTTATAGTCAATGTAAACTAAAATTAATCCGCAATACAGTAAAAAAATGTTTGACAGACCTGAATGGCTAAGGACTGTAGAACCAATTGTTGTTGGATGGGGCATAAATTCATATCCAAAGCTTCTTGTATTCTCTCACTACAAAAAGAGTTGATTTGCCTTTTATTGCCTACTAAGAAAAGTAGTTGTAAAGGAAATAATCAAGCCAGGAAACAACAGAACATCGAAGACTTGCACTGAGTGACTGAGCTACTAACAGGCATAAAGCAGTTCTATGTGGTCACTAACAAATCTCTTTAGTAATTGTTTCTCCGTATCTTATGATGTAAAAATATAACCTATAGTTGTCAATCCTCGGCCATTACTTAATGTGAAACCTCTAAATGCATTGCAGTACCTACCAAGAAGGATAGAATAGACAACCTCAACCCATATAATATTAGCAATTAATTTGTTATTCTAATGTACCTATTTGGCCCTGTATAATATTCTTAGATCAATAAATAATATACGAAAGAAACATTATGAGTTTCCTTCAAATGTGTCCAACCAAAAAGAGCTTGCTCGAATCGGCACAATGCGCAAGGAGCAACTTGTCTTCCCCCATGGCTTATTACACAGAGAATAAAGTCTGGATACCAGCTGCGCCTTTCTGTACCAGAAGCTTCTATAGTTAGCAGCAACTGCCTCACCTTCTCCACTAATTTCTTCAGCACATTGCATACTAAACTATGCACCTGTCACAATGGCATATAATACTTATCCAATCAAGTATTTGGTCAATAACCAAATCTTCAAAAGAAATCACAAAAACAATATTAGAGCTTCAATATATAATTTGGTGAACTATCAATTAATGCAAGTATGACGTTAGATATCTATACAACACGACTCATACACAATATGTCATTCAATAATGAGAGCAAATGCAGTTAGGATGAACTGCGGCCATTACAACAGTATTACCTTTATTTCGAATGATTTTAGATCGGTAACAACCATTTTAAGAACTTCATCCCCATGGTTTTCCATCTATACAAGGATTTTAGTCGTTTTACCTAAGCACTAAAAAGAAAACAATAGCTGCAAACATTAAAAAATCAATAAAGTTGGAGTTTATCTAAACACATAAGAACAGATGCTTATTGTTAGAGCAATAGTCATAGGCAGTTGTTCACATAAATTCTATTTCATCAGTTATACATGAATGAATCAAATAATTAGTAAATTAAATAAACCTGATGTAGATGAGAAAACTTTTAATGGCGATGATTGATCTAATAAACAAAATGTTCATATATAGAATCTGGAACTATACCCGAAAGATGATGCGCTCTATAGGCTCCTAAAATAGGGCTTGAAATAGGTTTTATAAGCTTCTTTTAATTCAAAAGTTACACTAAAGTATAAAGTTCTCACATTTACCTATATACAAATTACCAGTTACCCTGAAATTGACCTGGGATTAACCCAACAAAACATTGAACCTATGAACTTCAAAATATGCGATGCTGGTGAAAATTGTAAATATTAAGCAGAGAACAATGATGAGAAAACAATTACAGAGCATCGTTGGTCGCAGTTGCCCGAGCCTTCGTCACCGTCCAAGCCCTCGACCTTAGCACGGCCGCCAATGCATCACCCATCGTCCCCTTCCATGCCGCTTCTTCATACATGCCAAGATCTCCAAGAATCATAGCCGAAAGTTGGGACACTGACAGCGCCCACCGTGCCGATCAGGGCGCCTTCGGCATCATGTGTCCCGGTTGCCGCATGTTCACCCCGACCCTAGCGTCACCGGCACTACCACATCATCCTCGTCTGGTGCCGCTTGGTCGTCGCGTCTGATATTGCGGCATCCACCGCAACGTACTTGTGTCGGACACTTTGTATCACACAAAATTCCTACATATCTTATCTCTTGGTTGCTAAAATTGGTTGATGAATAACTTCGCTATCTAATTGTCAGTAAATTCAATCCAATTTACTGACTTCTAATTTTAATTGTGACTGTTTGTTAACTTTATTTGTGTTGATGTTGTTGCAATGAACCTGACACAAGTTAGATTTACGTGTGGAGGAAGTGCAACTCGTTTGTGTTAATAGAGCGTTTTATAATGGTGATGGCATGTCATTTTTACTTTGTTCACAGCAATTGGTTGTTGACTGTACTATGTTGTTTTAATTATCGCAGGTTGTTGGTTTTTAGTTGAGATCATATGTTAACATTATTTATGGCTATTTTGTTGCGAGGAACTTGGTACAGAATGGAGTTGAAATGCACGAGCAGCTGGGATGTCTTTAGATGGATTTGATGATTTCTTTTCATGGATGATGGTAATGACAATTGTTTAAAAAGATGTGACAGGTTGTTGGTTTTTTATCCAGGTTACTCAAGACAATCACTTAAATTTGGTTGCTCTTTTCTTTTATTTTTGTTATTCTTCCTTAAAAGATGTAGTTAGTAACCTTTATGACAATTATATTTGCAAATATTGCAGAGGATGTGCGCGATTTTAGAGGGGGAAATAGGATTCTTGCTGAGAACAACTCAATTGCGTATGGAATTTTGCACCGTAGATGTCTACAACTCATTTTTGCAGTAGGGAGGGGATCTTTTGTCATATAAAATTTGGTTTTAGAATTACTATCATACTCTAATTGTTAGAAAATATCACTAAATCTGATCTAAGTTTCTGTTGTTCTTGTTTGATAGCCACCATTGTTGATGGAATTACTGTTCTAAGGAACCTGGTATATAGATTGGATTTATGTCCGGAGGGAGAAAATTTTATGTGTAGTGATGGAGCACTCTGGATTTATGGCACACGTTATTTCCCTCTTGTCTCCAACATGGCCGTTGACCATGCTATATTACTATAATTTTATTGAATGCCTTTTCTTAGTTCTGGCTGTATGTTAATATTTTTGTGGTGATATTGTTGCAAGGAACCTGGTTCAAAGCAGAGCGGGAACGTCTAGAGGAGTTGGGTACACTAAAAAAATACTACATTTGTACACGGGAGTAAGATAAATACACTATTCCACGGTGTTAAACATCCGTGGACTTTTATAAAGTTTTCTCCACGGCTAAATATATTATTCCACGGTCATTGACAAATGTGAACATTTATAAATTTTTCTCCCCAGCCAAACATATATTACTCTACAATTTTAAACAAATGAGGACTTTTATAGATTTTTCTCCATGGCTAAATATATTACTCTACAGTTATTAGTAAATGTAGACAATTATTAACTTTTCTCCATGGCTAAACGAATTTTACTCCATGGTTTTAAATAAATATTTACTTAAAATTTTTCTCCATGGGCAAAAATGAAATAGTGACATTTTTATGACAAAATTAATTATTTATTAGTAAATTTTTCATTCGTGTTTCAAACCTTTTTTACTTTAATTTGTAAGTAAAATTCATTTGTCAATCTAATTTTGTTTTACTCAGAAGAATTGGGCTTTAAGATCTCTTAACTAATATTATGTTGAACTTTTTACCGAAAAAAGGAATTTTTTTATTGCCAAATGGTAAGAAAATCAGGGACAATTACTAAAAAAATGTATTTTTATAATGCCGACCAAGCCCTCGAGGAGGTTGTTGAGCAAATCCAGCTAGATAGGGCCTTGGGCCGGCCACCCCCACTCTCTCCAGCCATTTAAAAATAATTTTTTAAATTAATATTTGTTAGGCGGTGGCAAGCCACCCCAATCTAAAGTTTTTTTATCTTTATTTTACTTTTAGATGATTTTATTTTAATTTTTTAAGTGAAGGCATATTAAACAATTCTAAGTATTTTCTTTTCTGAGATAACACCTAAGTTTACTACCAATAATATTAAAAAAATTCTTCTTTTTTGGCAAATAGTTTTCTTATAATTATACTTTATTTTTTAATATATTTGAGTTCAAATGGGTTCATGTCGAATCAAGTTCAAGTTGAACACAAAAAGTTCTGAGTATTATTCATATATATATATATTTGTATAACTTGATAAAAATTAATTATGAAAGCTTAAGTAGTTCAAGTTAGGGTGAATTATATGTCAAATAGTTTATTTGGGAACAAAATTTTTATATTATTATATAAAACTATATTTTTATTTTTTGATTAGTTGCTTTTTTCCTCCTGCAATTGAGAATTTTAGTTTGGATTTCACATCTAGTCAGAAAAAGATATTAAGTTAAAAATGGATTTATATATCGAAATGTATGATGAGTATGTTTATAAATACCAGTTCTCCAGTAAGAGAGAGCACGGATTGCACCGCCGCACCCCCCCTACGTTGCGGTGCATAGCCCTTGTACAGAAAAATAATGATACTAGAGTTTAGTGCATGTAGTGTTTGTGTTCTTCATAATTAGTTGTTTCGGATATATGAAAATTTCTTTTTTGCAGAGAATGGAAGAAAATAAAATGTTCAATGTGGATAAAGCTCTTGGAATCATGGGTCCTTAGATCATTGTGGGATCTCTTGATTTTATATTTTAGAAGATATCGTGATTTAATTTGTTGGCAACATGCTGACTCTATATTAATGGAAGATGTAGTCAATTTATTGAAGAATAATTATTTTAATTCAAGGATTATATCATAAGTTAAATGAGTTTTTGGAATATGCAATTTATGTGAATATTAATTGATTTTATTGACAACATATACATTGGTTATCTTTGTATATTTTCTGTTAATTTTGTTATTTGCATGCATAATTGAAAGATTTATTTGAACTTAATATCACCTCATTATAAACTAATATAAATAAACATTATTTCAAAAATATTTTATTAATAGACCGTCCACATTGTTTACAAAAGCATTACCTACAGTTGGAAATTGTAGCTTCATGTTTATTTTTCTCCACGATTAAAGTGTATTACTAGAAGCATTTGTCATGGTTGAGCCGGTGGGTAAAAGATATTTGTCTACACTATATATATTTGCTCACGTATGAAAACCATAACAAAATATTATACTCAACACTCAAAAAGCATATCCTTTGGCAGCTTTTAGTTGACAACCGTCCAGTAATCTTTGCCCACGGTTAGGAGCCATAACGAAAAAATTTTATTTTATCAACGATACAAAAAGTCTTGGACTTTATGTAGGACATAGTCTATGTTAAAATGATGTCAGGTGGAGGAAACAATCCCTCACGACAATATAGTCCACGGCACAATAGCCTACACTTCTATCATGGACAATGAAAAAGTCCACCGCTTTTTTCTAAAGGTGACGTTTTTTTGCCATGAAAAGGTTGATATATTTTTTTTGTAGTGTTAGTCTTTAAAAAATATTTATATCATTTCTTTTCATAAAGGTAGTTATGATATTTTCTTAGTTGAGCAGTTGTATCACAGGCAAAGGGGGACGCTTGATGTGAAGAAAGATATCCGGCCTTCTTCATCCGGAGTCCGACAATATTCTGTTTTTTTCCTTCTTCTTCAACCTAATTATTTTAATTCAAGGATTTTTACATAAAATCTAGCACCAACCCAGTTGTCAAGACGATTGAATAACTGCTCCAGACGGGTGATGAAGTCGTTACTAGAAATGTCTCTTGTGCACTGTATCATCCCATAGATATTGCTCAAATCGGTGTACACGGTGCTGCCGGCGGCAAATCTTGACGCCGATTGAGCCGACTCCGTCGACAGGTTTCTCAATAAACTCCCCAGCTGCCAGGAAAACAAAGCCTTGGCAGGGTTTCTATAATGTATGTAGGCGGAGGAATCGAGCTGGGAGACGAACGTCCGATTGGAGTAACGAAGGGTGCAGCCCTCGTTCCGAATGAAAGCTTGCATGCTGTTAGGGCAGCGGTTGGTGATTTCGGTGGCCGAACAATTGAGACAGGTGAGGCAGTCATCAACGGAGGACGCGGACATGCACTGTACGAAGCCGTAGATGCGGTCTGGCTCTCGGCTAACGGCGGTGTTGTAGTAGGTGGTGAAGTTGAGGGTGGCATTGGAGGCCAAGGAAGGGAGGAGGGTCCTGCGGAGGTTGGTCTCGTATAGGCTGTTGGGCGTGTAGTTGCCGGCAGAGTCGAAGCACCGCCACAGCACCGGGCCTTGCTCTTGTTGGAGAGCGAACAAGGCGCCATTGGAAAAAGGTGAAAGGCTGAGAACCAGAAAAGTGTAGTACTCATGGATGATTTAGCACAGTGACGAAATTAGCAATTTCATGTATGTAGACGGTTGCAATCAATCAACCCCTCCCGTTTTGGATTTGGATATCATTGGCGAGATAACATTAAAATTGAAATTGGTTTACGTCGTGTGTGGAAGGACTGACTTTGAGGAAAGAGTGCTAATTATTGGCGACTCCGAGGGAAAGAAAGGTTGGAAAGTTTGGCAAATATATGAATTGTGATGGATTGAATATTTGAATAGAATATGTGTAGAAGAAGTGGGATGGGCAGCTCCATGGGGGCTATTTTGAGGCACGGACGCGTAACATGTCTGCAACTAAAACATGGAATTAAAGACTTCTGAGAAAAAGAAGAAAGCATGGAGTTGGAAACGAGTATTAGATAAAGAGTTTAGTATATCACAATGTTTTTTCATATATATATAAAAACATATTTATGTTCATGGTACTTTGAAAAAATATATATGTTTTTGTTTCGTTTCATCTCATATCCTAATGATATATGATTGGTCAGTGGCCTAATTTGGTTATTCTAGCTCCAATTTTTTTCACTGGGTCCTAACTAATTTCTCTTCTTGAGTTTAAAACTAGCTAAGTATTCAAGTGATCCATTTTGAATGTGGGCCCAATTGGTTGGCACAAAAGTATTATGATTGAAAAAGAAAATTCATAAGAAAATTGAAATACAATAAAATGAAATAAAATAACTAGGTAATGTGAACTTTCAATTAAAATTTTGGATAGTAAGAAAATAAAATATTCTTTGTAATGTGCACGTGTCTTCCAAAATTTCATCCATTTTTTTTTCACTTTTCATAAAAAAATATTATTTTTTGAAATTTTTACAAAATTAATTTTTTGACTAAATTTAAAGACATCCAAATATAAAAAATATTTACCTCCAAATTTTATATCCTTTCATAGAATTTAAAGACAACTAAATAAACCCTATATTTTCCCTAAATTTGACATTTGGTCATTATTATTTTGATTTAGATCAAAATTAATCATATGAAATCTAAATCTGCCAATTCATCTGCCTTGGTAATATAGTCGGATATTGCCTTGTATTGTTAGTCCCGAATGATCTGACGACAGTGGCATTAAAAAAATAATCGACTAATAAAACTTAATGTCATTTTCCCACATGAATCTTATATACTATTTTGTTACCTGCACGTAATAAAATATCAGCCATTTATAATAAATACGTAACTGTTTTTCTTTTGAACGAATACGCAACTGGTATTGGAATTCTCAACTCCTTGAAGCCAGATTTGTGGAATAAATAATTTTTTCTCAAAAATAAAAAATCATAGGCCAATAGTTGCAAAAATGGGCCGACTTGGAATCGGCTGATTTTAATCGGTTCGGTGAGAAGCCAAGTCAAAATAAGGCAGACTCATTTTGGTTAAAAATCGGACCGAGAATCGGCCAATCCAGGCTAATTCGAGCCGATTCTTGACAAAGCAAGAATCGACCGATTCACAACGAGGGGAGGGGTGAGAGGGTCGGTGGGCCGGTCGTGACGATGGGGGACGGGCTGGCAGAGGGGCAACCACAGCGGTGGGCGGCGGCAGGTCGGAGAAGGCGGCGAGCTCGGGTGAGGGCGGGGGCTGGGGGGGAGGGTCAGAGGGGTGCAGGGAGCATAGCGAGGAAATGGAGCTAGCAAGTCAGGGTTGAGGCAGTGACGAAGGGGGGCGGGGGTGTAGGGGACTGGCTTGGGGGGTGGGGGGTGGCACGGTGCAGGGGAGTGGGGCTGGTGGTGCAGGGTTAGGGTGGCGACAGGGTTAGGCAGCGACATGGGGGACGGGGTTGCAGGGGATAGGTGGGCGGGGGTGGATGGTGCTGGGGGTTGATGCAGGGCCACCGGCAGGGGCAGGGGTGACGAAGAAGTAGGCAGCGTCGTTTGGGGGAAGAGAAATGTCGGAGGAAAGATATGGGTTGATGGTATTAGTACTAGCCACGGAACATCCTATTCGGAGGAAAGATATGGGTTGGGTGGGTGCGGACATCCGAATTTGTCCGTCCGTCCGATGTCCGAAGCATGTCCAACCGAATTTGACCGACCGAATTTGACCGAATTAAAACAAACCAAATATGGACATTTTTTTGTCCGACCGAACGACCGACCAAATGTCCGATATTTTATATCAATAATATAATATCTTTAACATTTATAAGACTAATATTATAGTTTATAAAAATTTTAAAATATAAATATACAGTAAAATTAATTAAATTTATACATAAAATCGATATTTAATATCTTAAATATCTAAAAATGACATACATATAAAAAGGATAAAAGTCACTCTTATATTTAGGAATTTAGAACTAAACATTCGCATTAATAATCATATCAAACTACTTGTAATTTAGTTAATATGCCAGTTATTTTTTATTTTTATATATAGTGGATCGTAAAATTGATTTTAGGTCGTTTACCGCGTTTAGGACGTGTTACATGGAATTTGGGTGGGTTATTAGTTATAAAACATGTCGTTATGATTTTATATTGTTTGTTTTATTTTATAAATTTTTTTTCTATTTTATGGATTTTTTAGGATTTATTTTGAATTAGTTATTATTATTGACATGGGACGGAGTCGAGTCGACTCGAGTCAAATCTTATTTACGATATTGTCATTGCTCAAACCACCGGCCCTTTTTCGCTTCCCCGTCCAAACCATTGCCGCGTCGCCCACGGACCGGCGGAGGCAGAAGGGCGGCGGTCTGGCGGAGGCAGGCTGTGGCAAAGGCAGTCGGCGGCGGAGTTGAGGCGGTGGCGGAGGTTAGGGTAGGGCGCCGACAGGAGGAAAGGGGGAGGGGGGGGGACGGCGGCGGAGGGCGGCAGAGGGCGGGGGAGGTTGGGAGGAGGGCAGGAGGGCGAGGGAGGCGGCGGCGACCGGGGGAGGGCGGCGGAGGTCGGGGGAGGGCGGCGAAGAGGGCTGCGGGGGCGGTGGCGATGGCGGCGGCGGATTATATTGATAAGTAAGATTAAGGTTAATAATTAGGGTATAATTTCGGACCGTCCACGGACGTTGTCCGGGTCCGATGGACAAGTCAGACGTTAACTCGGTCAAATAAGTTTTGTCCGGTAAAATTTCGGACAGACGTAGACAATAACTTGTCCGATATTTGTCCGACCGATGCCCACCCCTACGAATGAGAATAACACGTTGATGGACCACATGCAATGTTATAGCCAAGTTACAAGACAAGAATGGCATGAAATTGGCGCCTCTTAGGGGCGGCATGCATAACTAAAATACTCCAAATAATTCCTTATCCTTGTACACACAAGTGATAATATCGTACCTCTGGACTCAGTGCCTACCAGGCCATCCTCGAGAGTCCATGGCTCGTCTTGCCCAGCTTTCCCCAATCTCTGCCACTAGCCTCCCCAAGAAAGACTTGTTTGACAGCACAAGCGCCAGAAAACCAGCTGTTCTTGGACTCCCCACTCTCTGCGAAACAGAGAAAACTCCTGGAGTCATATCCCATAACTTCAACATCTCCCTCGTCCCCACAAGAAGGGCCTCGATAGGACTTGCCATTGCCCTTCTTGTCGGGCACAGCGGCTGCGAACACTCCTTGGCCGAAGATGGAAACGGGTTGTGGCGCACCGGTCCTATCCCTGTACCCACCGTTGATAACAGTAATCTCTTCTCCCTGCTCAATGTCATAGTTAATAGTTTTCAGTTTGTTGGTGACTTTTTTTGTTGAGTGTTGGGTTGTTTCAATACACAACAGAAATTGCAAACCAAGAGACGGGTACAAGGTCTTTTTGAAGAAGGGCATCTATATTGCCAACATTGGTGCCGAGGGAAGTCAATATAGGCTAGGAAAATATGCATTCGAACTGCTGGGGTTGGGCGATTTGATTGGAAAAGATGCGTGGAACTACATGAGGAAGTACCTTCGGATTAAGTCCACTATTATGTATTACGATTTTGACAAAGTGATTTCTGCAGCCCCAGTTGATGAGAAGCAGTCCCTCACTGATCTTGCCAATAGACTTTTTGACAGTGTAGAGAAGGTAGGGATCTCACCTTAAGTTTATATCCATACTTATAAAACTTAAACAATGTGCCAATATCACAACTATGAAGATTATTGGTGAAGACAGAAATTTAGTACAGCATAGAAAAATTGCAGAGTGCTGTATTTCTGCTTTTTCCAATATCTGAGCATTTGAATTCTTGGTTGGTAGGATTCAACATTGAGCATTTTCTTCACTTAAATCATGTATAATACATGTTTAATTTGCAGCTTGAAGATGCGGTGAAAATGCAAAAAGAGCCAGAAACTATAGCATGCTATGAAGATACTACGGCTTTGCTGAAAGAGGTGATGACTAGAATGGCGTAGAACATGCCCCCACGGCTGATTATATGCATGCAACCTATTTTGTATCAACATTTCATGTTTGATTACCTTTGAAAAAAATAATTATTACATATCTGATTGATGCTTGCCTTCTATTTCTTCCCAATTATTGTATATATTGAAAAATTGTCCTCATTTATTTGTGTCCAGAGTGAGCCCTATTTTAATTAGTCTATGTGGAGGCTGGATTCTATTCATCATCTAAACAAGTAGAAAAGGTTAACTCCATCTCGGAGGAATTAAATACAAAAAAGAAACTCGGATGATTTCACGGAACAAAACCCCGCTGACGAAACACAAAAAACACATTTCCCGTCCACCACTGGGCTAACTAAGTCAACCTTGCATTATGAAACTCAGTTGGAAGAGCACGAAAAACGCACTCAATCCAGTACTTTGTTAACCTAAGTATGTGATTGACCTAATGTCGTGAAATTCGATTGTCAAAAAATTAAAAAAATGCTTCAGTCGAGTATTATATTAGCCTAAGTATCCGATTGATCTCACATTGTGAAACCTGATTATCAATATACAAAAAAAACACACTTTTACAATCAAATAGTACATTTACCCAAACACTTAGATTTACTTCACGTTGTGAAATTCGATTGACAAAATACAGAAAATACACTTGTAGTCGAGCACTTCATTAATCTAAGTACTCTATTGACCTCATATTATGAATTCTGGTTTATAAAATACAAAAAAAGCATTTGCAATTAAGTATTTTGTAATGAAAACACACTTACACAGTGAGTGCTTCGGCAACCAATAATTAGTTGACCTCGGGAAAACGAAAAATATATATATTCGTTAACCCAAGTACGTACTTGACCACACAGGAAATTCTGTTGGTAAAGTATAAAAAAAATCATCATTGAATACTTTATTAATCCAAACATAAAAAATGCATTCACAGTCAAGCTAGTCATGTTCATTGCAAACCTCGAAGAGTGCTAATCATCGCTACCACCACGGTCTGCATAAGCTCCATGGCTTACCAACTGCTAGTAAAATTCAGGTGTCTACCTGGAACAATTAAAATAGGAGGCACTTTGGCCAATGGAACATGGCTAAAAATTTTCAAAACTACATACCTAAATGTACGTTGTTTTACTGACTTTTGGATAAACACATAAGAAAATAAACAAGCGCACAAGATACAGAAGTTAATTAAGTTTTTTCTTTTCCAAACCGGTTTTTAGTTGAGATTTGAGAATATCATCCAATATACGGCCCCCCAAATCCAAGGAGAGCAGACAAATTTGTCGGATGATACACGTGTCAAAATGCAAGTGGTAGAGACCGACCACAGCTTATCCAACCAAACCAATGCCTTCCTCGCTTGGCAGATAAAGGCTGCTGATATTGTCCATCCACTAAAACACGTGTCCACACACTTGCTTCTCCTCTCCAACTCCATACGTTCTGTTACATCTGCTGATCATCAACTGGGGGGTGACCTCACAATGGCACAGCCTTTGCCTTCGGTTGCCGGCTTTAGCAGCTCCTCCCACACTGTCATGGAGGGCAGCCTGCAGATCAGCCGTTTGTCCGGCGGCAAGGTGGCCGCGTCTAGGCCGGCGCTTGCCACCGTCAGAGCGCAGCAGCAGCAGCCTGCCGAGACCGAGGCCGTGGCGCAGAGCAGTCGACGGGCAGTCCTGGGTCTAGTTGCTGCTGGAATTGCCAGTGGATCTTTCGTGAAAGCCGTTCTCGCGGACGTCAAAACCATCAAGGTTGGCCCTCCTCCCCCTCCCTCCGGTGGACTGCGTAAGTTTCCTTGCATCTAGTACCCTCTTAATCTCTGGTAAAGGAATGATAAAAAATGGTTCATTAGAGGAAGGAAACGGAACTTTAAACAATCAATTTGCATTAGTGTAACTAGTTATAACGTGGTTATGTATAATCAATTGCCGGGTTATCACGAGGATGATGATGATTATATGATATAATTTGATGCAGTTGGGACTTTGAATTCCGACCAGCCGAGGGACTTGGACCTGCCATTGAAGAACCGGTTCTACATACAGCCTCTACCGCCGACAGAAGCGGCGAAGAGGGCCAAGGAGTCGGCACAGGACATCCTAAGCGTGAAGGCCCTCATCGACAAGAAGCAATGGCCATACGTCAAGAACGACCTCCGGCTCAAGGCCTCGTATCTCCGGTATGACCTCAAAACCGTCATAGAAGCCAAGCCAAAGGAGGAGAAGAAGGCCCTCAAGGAGCTCACCAACACCCTCTTCTCCAAGCTTGATGACGTGAGTTGATCATACAACATATAAATGTGTGACATTGATTTGATGGTGATATGGGTGTGTGTTTCATTGATTTTTGTTGTTAATTGATGAACAGCTTGATCATGCGGCCAAGATCAAGAGCACCTCGGAAGCGGAGAAGTACTACGCCGAGGCCAAATCGGTGCTTGGCGATGTTATTGCCAAGCTAGGCTAAGTGATGATTAATGCATCCCTAGAGTTTAGCAGCCACTTTTGTAAAACCAATCAAATGAAAACCTGTTTGATTCCTGATCTGAGTTCTGTTCTTCTTCTGGATCGAATATATTTTATGGCATTTTTCTCAAGTAGTACGTAAGTCAATGTTCGGAGAACACATTTTGTGTGCTAATTATGTCCATATTTGTTTGTTTATCAATCCATTGGTTTCGTTTTTTTCAAACAGTCTGCTAATAGATAGTGTTATATGACCTTTCTTAAGTATGATCTCGATCAACTTAAGACATTTCGCCATTTAAAATTCACATAATATGTGATGTAAGTAATTAAGAATAAATGGCATTTTGCACCATTTTTTTGTTTCAAGAGCTTGATTTTACTTGCATGATCAGTGCCACCTCATGCAGGTGCTCATGGAGCGATTCAAACTAAATTTTGCTTGATTTGAACGGTCAATTTATTGATTTTAAGATCGAGTCCAACAACTTAGGACGCATGCGAATTAGTAGTACTTATATTCAGGCTGATATGAACAAGTATATACTTCTATTTTTAATAATTTATAATGATATTTTGTTTTAAGAACCAAAATAATTCAATTTTGTCTTGTTATTATAGCACATTAGACGATCATAAGATCTTTTATTTGTAAAAAAAGTTTTATTTTTTTGATGGTGCTTACTGATAGTTAACTACTGCTCCTTCTAACAGCCATTGTTGTTTAAATTCTAAACGTTTACTGCACATTCGAAAGCATGCATGAGATTGATGTATAACAACAATATTCTTCCTATATATCCACTCTGTAACCAAACTATCTTCGAAGTACCAGAAATGTTAAAAGAATTTTATATTCTCTTGGGCTTATGGCTTGTCAAACCCAAGTAGCAGAACTTCTAGAAATATTTCCAAAATTTTTAGAAGTTCCAAGCCATGCTTTTCAGTAAAGAGTACACAAAAAATATATATATACCTTATCCCCGAGCCAGAAACCTGTTCAAATGGTTACAATTGTTCGTGACGACGATATATGATTATAATGATGATGAGCATTATAAGAAAATACATAATTATACTTTTCACAAGCTTGGCCGATGAATAATAAGATTCCAAGTCTTCAAAGAGAGAAAGTTGTCACCACCTCTTCTTCCCAGCCGATCCGACGATTCCATGTCAGGGACACTTGCCGCCAGACGACTCTAAATAAGTTACCCGAGAAATTTAAGAAATAATCTAAAAGAATGTGGGAGGGACATCGCCAAAAAAAATACCTTTTTTTTAATACAAGATGTATTAATGTGAGACCTATACTAGATAATTTCTAAGTTTATATATAAATTTTTATTGAATAATGAGGTAAATTGTAATAATTTAATATCTTAAATATATAATATGATTCACTTAAAAGATATATCTTATATAAATAAAAATAAAAATTATAATTATTTAAATTTTCTGTTATATTTTTTTAACACAATTAAATAACTCTATTGGTAAGAAATTAGAAGTTCAAGTTATATGAGTTTAAACCCGTGACTTTCTATCATAAAAAATAATAATATTATTATTATTATTAAAATTAAAATTAGTGATATTTGAACCTTTGATCTCTCTTGGGTTATTTTTATTGTATTTTTAAAATATTTTATATTTTAATTGGTTGATTTTCTTACTTTTAAGTTCACGTGAATATTAAGTTTTCTTTTATTAATAAGAGTATGTATATATATATATATATATATTAGTAAAAAATAAATTACTAGAAATATATATATTAGGAAAACTAAATAAGTGTTGATAGAAATTAACATTTACTTACCTAAATACAAGCTAACATAAAAAGTAAACCCACTAATGCCCACATCAAGAATTGATAACTCAGGCTAGCCCAAACAAGCATGGGACAGGTTGTGGGCTCAAAAAGCCCACTTGAGAACGGCCCACTAGTGACAAGCCGAAGTCCGCACCATATCTCCTCGTCTTCTTCGTCCTCCCCCAACTTGCCCATTTTGTGCAGCCGCTAAAACCCTATCATCAAGCGTCCTGTCTCTTTTTCAATCCGACCATCCAAGCGATGGGGCTTCTGTCGTGGTGGAGTAAGAAGGCAGAGCCTCTCCCCGACTCCAACTCCAAATCCTCCTCTCCATCCAACTCCGACGCCAACTCCGGCCTCAACGGCGCCGTGGAGGTCCGACGGCCGCCGACGCCACCGTCTTCGAGTTCGGATCCTCAACCGGGGTCACCATCGCCGGCTACTGCCCCGTCTCCGACGAGCTTGAGCCCTGCCGCTGGGAGATCCTCCCCTCCTCCGGTGGCAACGCCCCTCAGTTTCGGGTCGTTTTCTGAACGTTCGCTTTTCTCCCTCTCTTCTTATTCCCGAAAGTTGGCGTCTTCTCTTGTTTTTCGTCTTGTGGACATGCGTCTATATTGGGGGCTCTTCCTATGTAGGAATTAGAAAAAGATCAGTATGTGTAACTGAATCTTCTTCTAATGGATATACCCGACTGTTCTTTTACCATGACTACTTGTGCTTAAATCTATCAGAAATTTACTTTTTTAGCATGCGTGTATCCTTATTGGTCATACTTTGTTCACTTGTATATTTCTGCTTCATACGTTTTAGTTGTCAATTATCTGTTTTTCAATCCTGAGACAAGCTCAATCTCCTTAAGCAGGTTAGTACTAACTATAGTTCTTCGTTTTAGGTCGTTGTTAGTTAGTTTGTTGTCCTCAACAGTCAATTTTGTTGTAAATTGTGAACGGTAGTGTTATATATGATTAAACTTTCTATGATCTAAACATAGGTGAAAGAAACTATGATGGTATCAAGTACTTCTCTGAAAGCTTTTAAGCAGTTTCAAATATGTACCAGATTTGCGAGTATATGCTGAATGTCATGTTGGAAGGTTCCCTTCAAGTATTTTAGTGCCGGTGCCAAGGGCTACATTAAAGAAAAAAGGGCAGGAATGAATGGCTATAAAAAGAGTGTTCGATTAGAATTCAGTGCTTAAATGCAGCGCACATATTGGCCCTGGTTTTTTTCTTCATAAACGAATGGTGTATTTGTAGCATGGAATTTCAAATATTTGCGCAGAAGTACTTTTTTTGGGTGATATTTTACATCTGTTGGTATGTATGCAGAAAAGCTTTTTTGCCTCTCGAGTTTAAAGGAATTGTATGAATCTTGTTCATGGCTATACATTAGGGATGCCAAAATTGTGTGTATTTTGTTGCTGCATTTGTTGGTGCACCGATTGAGGGTTATATACTAGTACCCGATTGAATAGTTTGGCTGTTAATTGATTAGTCCCGGATGATAAAATATGGGTTCAGATTTCATCTGATATCAGCCCAGCAGAGTTGTCTCTCAGGGTGAGCGAAAACTCAAAGCCCTCCTAACCCACTCTACTGACAGTCGATGTAGCATTCTCAATCATGTACTTTTTGTAGGTGTTTTAAGTTTTGGCATGTTGGTCGACGATGGCGTTGATTTTTGTTCTTGTGCTGGTCATGGTAATTTGACCAGAGTGGTGTACAAATTTAGCGCAAACGCCAGGAACTGATCTACCAGGGTGTTCATCGGGCCGTATCAATCTACTCAATTTAAGTTGGGTAAAAAAATATACTCAAATTGATTTGATTTATTAGACAACTGATGCGATTTGAAGTTCTAAGTCGAAATTTTCAAACATTTGTAAAGGGTGAATAAATTACCCAGTTTTGGAGAAAGCCACAAAAGAAAGGCAACAAAAATCACTGATAAATGGATGGAAGAAACGAAGTATATGACAACACAGGGTCCCTCGTGCAAGTGAGAAAAAACAATTAACTATGAACCATCTCACAGTGTGAAGCATGTAATTATTTTTGTTGACAAGTAAAAAAAAGGAGATTTTTATATTTTTTAAATAGTATTAATTATTAAAAAAATTAAATTGTCTAAAATATCTTTAACAATTAGATTCAACAATTTTTTTAAAAATAAATTAAATCCAATCGTGGCAATTAGATCTAACTACCCAGCATTACATATATGTCCTGTCGTTTGAACCCAAGTTACTCAAGGCCGGTTATATTTATAGTTTGTTAATTATTTTATGTATTTTTAATTGAGTTATTTTAATATTTTATTTTATTATAAAAATAATTTAATGTTTGTTTTATCATTATATTAATTTTTTTGATTCATTTATCACCTTTCATTATATATATAATTTTTTTAAATTTTCTGAAGAAAAAAATCTGTAAGAAGTGGGATTTGAAACCCTAATCTGCTCGTTGCAAAGTTGGGAAAACGAGCCCACAAAAAAACCCTAATCTGATCTGATCGTCGTCGTCGCCGCCGCGATCAGGAATGGCGCCCAAGCACCCGTCCAAAGAGTGGCCTCCGGCGAACCACTCGTCGGCGTCCTCCTCCTCCTCCGATGACGACGCCGGTGAAGACGCCTTCTTGTCTCCTCCTCCAAACCCTAAACCCATCGCCTCCAAACCCTCCAAACAACCCCCCGCCCCCTCTCGTAGCTCCTCCTCCGTCTCCGGCACCGACGACGACAAAGACCATGCTTCTTCCACCGACGACGACAACCACGCCACCGTCTCCATCAAGCCTCCCAATCCCACCGCCGGTTCCCCTCCCCCGGCTACTTCCCGCAAGCTTCTCGCCAAATCTGTCAAACCCATCACCTCCAAGCCCATGGCCGCCGGCGCCAGCAGCAGTGGAAAGCAGAAGAAGCCGTCAGCCTCCGTCCCGCCGGCCAAGCGCCCCGCCGAGGCTTCCAATGCCGGGTCCGACGACGAGGAGCCCACGGCAAAGAAGCAGCTTTTCCAGCGGCTCTGGACGGACGACGACGAGGTGGTGCTACTCAAGGCCATGCTGGAGTACAAGAAGAAAGCGAAGGACCCGGTTGCCGACATGCCGGACTTCTTGAAGCTTGTTCAGAAGTCGTTGAGCTTTGATTGCCAGCAGCCGCAGCTCGTCACCAAGCTTAGAGGGTTGAAGAAGAAGTTCGAGACAAGTATGAAGCGGGTGGACAAGGGGAAAAGCCCACATCGAGCAAGCCCCATGATCAGATCGTCTTCGAGCTCGGTCGGAAGATTTGGGGTGGTTCTAGCTCTAAGCCGGAGGAAGCTGCCAACCACGATAATGGTGAAGAGACTGTGAGGAAGGATGATAAGAAGACGAAAGTATCTACATTGTCTGATGGGAAGGTGTCAAATCGCGTCAAGAATGATGAGAAGGTTTCGCAAAGATTGGATAACCTGGATGTTGCCGCTGCCGCCGCTGGTAATGGTGAGGGAGGAGGATGGGAGCATCCGAGTTGGGTGATGAAAGATCTATGCTTGAGAGGGACGGTCATTTGTGAGGAAATGGTGAAGAAAGGGGCGAGCTTGATGGATGCTGAGGAGGTGGAGGAGTACGATAACAAGTGGAAAGAGCTTAAGATGATGGAGATGGAGATTGCAGTGAAGAGGTCGGAGCTGGTTAGATGCCATATTCAGGCAATAATGAAAGCACTCATGGGATGATAGATTTCTCGGAGGAGGTAATTTGATGATATATATATATAATAATATTTTGAAGCACTTCATGGTTTGTCTGTAGAAATTTAGACTTTGATGTATTATTATCTGTTAGAACAGATTTTAGTCTTTTGCTTCTGCTTGCTCTTTGTTGTTGTATTAGTCAATGATGTGGGTATGTGAGCAGCAGAAACCAAATCACTGGTATTTTTTAGGTATGCAATGAGGAATAGGGCTGATCTAATCCGAATCCAAACAATGAAATGTGAAGAAAGCCCGTTCTCATAGCAAAATGTAATAGAATTGGTTGACAAGTGTGATTGGTGTCGACGATATGGACGAAACCTCCGACTCTCTTTCATGGACGAGGTTTGTATTTGCCTAATCCTCCAGAATTTGTGTATTTGTATTCTTCCGATTAGTGTCAAGAGTGTTTGATAAGCAGGTTTGGTGAATATAAATTGTTACTGCCCAAGTCAGGTGTTTTAAATTGCATGATCTCCTTCCCTAACCATTGCTGAACTTTTTTCTGAGATCAGCTTTAACATCGTATAGTCCGAGTAGTTTCTGTAGTCTCTGGTGAAACTTCTAATTCATCAATACAACATTGAGATTCAAAAGGTGCCTGTTGTGAACAATGTCATTGTTTCCATTCTAGTTTTAGCCTCGTCTAGTCGCTAGTCTAGCTCTTCCAATGAGCGATGAATTAAGTTCTTTGGTTCATGATTGCTAAATGCTTCTCATTCGCCCAAAATTTGCAGACCGTCATCCCATAAGTGGAAGCTTATAAGTCGGTGGAAGGCAATAGTTAACCTCCGCCCGTGAAAAGTACAACCATTTGTCTTTCCGTCGTAGATAACTTACAAAATTTACCATTGATACATCATAGTCCACTGCCAAGAGTAAATTTTTGACTAGAGGCAACTTTAGAAATTCACTTGTAGGAGAAAACCAACGGGTTGAGAAGCATAGATTAGAAAATCAACGATGGTGGCTACATATTATCATTCATCTCTTAGGAAAGTAAATTTATCGACCATCCCACAAACGTCAATCATAGCCACCAAAGGCAAAAGTAAGGTTACTAATTAAGCGAGCTAGCCAGTGAGTATTTAGCGTTTGGCTTTGATTGACTCGACTCGACTCGAGCTCGAGTTCGAATTCGAATCTTACGAGTCGAGTTTGAGCAAGGTCGTGTTCGACTCAACTCGATTCGGTTATAACTCGAACTCGATTCGTGGCTCGACTTGAACTTATACAGAATTTAATAACAAAGCAGCGAGATAGTTGAGATGGTAAGTATTTACCTTGATGATCTCAAGGTTGTGGGTTTAATTAACATTAATTGTATTTTTTTAAGTGAGGGGTTTTTGATTTTTAGTCGAGCCGGTTTCAAGCTCAAGAATGAGCCGGGTTCGAGCTCAGGAAAATTAAATAATTTAAGTATATTCAAGCACGAGTCGAGCTCAAACACATAAAAAGATATAAGAATCGAACTCGAGCATGTATGTTCAAAATTCGTTCGATATCGAGTCGAGTTCGAACGAGTTTCGAATTATTCGAGCCGAATTCGAACACAAGTTGAGCTTGGCTCATTCGCTCGATTGGCACCCCTAGGCAAAAGCCTTTTTGAGGGTTTTTTTAATGTTATCCATAAATCGATTAAACTAGGCCAACTTTATTTAGATAAAACCTTAGTAAAAAGTTTCAATAAGAATATAAAGTTCTAATTACAACTATTGTATTATATTTTGTATTATGTGGACATGATAAACTGAAATTTTTTAGCTCGGAAAATGAACTTTTGCGTTATATCCTCAAGGAAAAATATACGTAGATAAATAGCTCTAAGTCAAATTGTAATCAGCTTCAATAAATACCACTTATATGCCCAGCTCAAACTTTAAGGACAATTGAGGCTCGTTTTTGACTCGGCAACGAAGTACAAACACTTCCCGGCATGATGGCCCCCCTGCCTGGAGGAACAGGGTGCACACTATTGTGGAACAAATCTGGGACAGGGAACTTAGGTGTGAAAGTTGTGGCCAATTTTCTCTTAAACAATCAAAATCTAGCATCAAACTCACTCCCGGTCATCCCGAAGCATTGGAAATGTTGGTGAAAACTTTCGATTGAACTGAGGCTTCTTTTCTTGGGTAAGGATTATTCAAGAATTCCCTTCATTCTCGCAAAGAGACGCATCACACCTACGACTTCCTGCCCTCTTTACTATAGCATGAAACTAACACACGCAGCATGATCCATTGCCCACTCAGTGGAGGCCTGATTTATTATTTTCTAGGACTAAAAGGCAACTTGCTAAACCCAACTTCTCTGGCACAAATCCTCCCCTGGCTAGTCAAACACCCAGCTAATTGGCCTCTTATTACAAGAGATAGTATTAGACTTCTCTGGTGGGATTCTGGTGCATCAGGAACAAGAAACTTCACGAAGGTCTACGAGTCCCACCAAACCACGCTCTAATCCCCTCAATACGAATACAACTCTGGCTACAACTCCACCACCAAAACCACAATCAGGTCTGTTCAAACTATCCCCATCTTACAATTTCAACCAAGACCTCGTCTTAACAGACGGAGCACATTGGGCAGCCACAAACTCGATCACATGGACCTATATCATCTGGAACAAACTCTCTTGCACGGGAAGAATAAGGAGGAACACCCTAGCGAGCCGAGCTCCTAGCCGTCGTGCTGCATGCGCTCAAGGACTCAACAGTTTTAGTGACTCCTCCAACTTGGTGATCACGGATTGCCTCCCCCGTTTAACGCATTTGGGTTGATAATTTGGCGTTATATTTTGTACTTTTAAGCTTATGTAATTCTGGGTCTGTAACTATATCGTGACTACATAGCCCAAACCCACCAACTCTGTCGTCATTTTCACTTGCATGCTCACAGCTCAGTGCGGACATAATGAATTATATTTATTTATTTTTTTTATTAAAAAAAAACACTCCCAGGCATATCATTTTCGACCTGAGTTAAATAAATGTAACCCCGCCAAAATTCAATTCAGAAATGAGATCCCCTCGAGGCCCTAAAAATCGACGGCTCGCGACATCGATCCATGGACTCTCATCCCATTGGCCTGGCTACCCGACCGTCCAAAACTCCCTCCTCCACCCTCTATATAATGGCAGCACCAATCTCCGTCGAGACAAAGACGAAGCGGAAGCTGAAGTGTACCAGCAATGGCGGGTAGGGGCAAATCACTGGGTTTGGCAGCCGCGAATAAGGCCACTTCCCGGAGCAGCAAGGTCGGCCTCCAATTCCCCGTCAGCCGTATCGCCCGCTTTCCTCTAGTCCGGCAAGCATGCCGAGCGCGTCGGCACCGGCGCCCCTGTTGACCTCTCCGCCGTCTTTGAGTACCTTGCCGCTGAGGTATGTTTCTTAATCCATACCTTGTTGGGAGTTGTAACGTTGTACTTTCGTTCTGTTTCTTGATGTCAAAGATTGAGTCTTTATTCTTTGTCGACGGGATTGGTGAAGGTGCTGGAGTTGGCCGGGAATGCTGCGAGGGATAACAAGAAGACGACGATACTGCCCAGGCACATTCAATTGGCGGTGAGGAACGACGAGGAATTAAGCAAGCTTCTGATTGCCAGCGGCGGCGTCATGCCCAACATTCACAACCTCTTGTTACCGAAGAAGAGCGTGGTTGGGCCGGGGAAGGCGACGGCCGGGGATGACGACCATTGAACACACTTCTACTTTTAATTAATGTTTTTGACTGTTTTTTGCTCTGTTCTAGGATTTAACGGTTCAATTGTAGATTGGTTGGTTGTGAAGAGTTTTTTATGTGTTCAATATGAATGGTATCACGCTTTTTAGCATTGAACATGGAATCCAAAACTCCAAATTTATTCAAACCCAAGCGTTAGCATTCCCCGGCCGATTTTGTTAACATGTCGTAGCCAAATAAACAAATGTGGAAGACAAATGATTAAACAGTGGAAACAGGAGGAGCCCTGTGCCTTGGGTTGTGGTGGTGGTCTTCAATTTCCTCTTGCTCGGCAGCGGCAGCGGCATAGTAGCCGGCGAAGAGGATGCCATGGACAAAGCAGAGGACTCCTCCGATCGATAGCAGCTTGTGGTGAGCGAAGGAGAATCCGCAAGACACCCTGGACCTGTTGTTCGCCATTGTGCCAGCCATCAGCAAGGCAAACCCAAGTGCGAATACGATCCTGTTGGTATTGAAAACGACGAAATTGTTCACCAGAAAAATCAAATCTTTTTCTTTGGTATGGAAAATGTGTGTCTGTAGTACTATTTACCATGAGAGAGTGGAGGAAGCGGCAGCCATGAGTCGGGTGGAAGAAGATCTTTGCAGCTCCTCTGCCGAGCATATGCAGATGATATTGCAGCCTGCTAGGAGGTTCCCTATAATGTGAGCAAGAGCTAGGATGATTGCGGCCGACAATCCCAGCTTAAATGCTTGCTGGCTCGGTTCTCTGCATTCAAATATCCTGAATCTTCGATGATGAACCTGCGAGCAAGACGTCTAGTGTTAATATAGATTATCAAGTACTCGATCGAGAACTAGCTTTGATGTGAGTAAGGATATGTGCATGCCTTGTTTTGTGATACTTGGGCCTCGATGGCAAGAATTCCTGCTAGTACATCGAGCACTAGAATGACGATACAAACAATGAAACCGTGGAGTTTCGCCATGGCTTCGGATCAAACTAAATGATGAAGATGAATGTCTTGGGAGAGTGGATGCTAGCTCTTATGAGGGATGGATTGAATGTTTGATTGTTAATCATGACAGGTATCAAAAAGTTTGATTGAATGGGAGGGTGAGAATAAAGTGTCATGTTCCTGTGGCAAAGCTGCATAGCTTGTGATTACAGATTCTCATATAGTTTGGAGAATGATATGCTAGCTTGGCCTGTTCGGAAAGATTTTTCTACTTAGAGTGGTTTATTTTATTCTGCCCTTGCTATGTACAGATCATTGCAGCACTTGTGTTCATGAATTATGAGAGGATGAATTCGCCGAAGGCATGTAAAATTAGTTAGTTCATTTTGAAAACTTTTTTGGAAAGCTTTTAAGTGATATTATTATATGAACTACGAAGACTCTCACTCTGAAAAGTTACGTATTGTTTATATGCTCTCGCTGTGAACACTGCCGAAGGTAAACGCCATGTCCTATTTATAATTACTACCAAACGGTGAAACAGATACCTTCTTGACCAGAGATGTCAAGTGGGACTGGGCCCGGTCTTAAGGAGACCCGGCAAGCCTACAAGCCTTGCCAGGACCAAGTTAAGGCCGGGCTGGGCTAGACGGGCCAGGCTCGGTCAAATCTAGCTTTTATATTATTCTAAAAATTATTATTTTATTATTTTATTAAATTTTATTTAATATTTTTATTTATTAATTTTGATTTTTAATCATGATAAGTTTTTTATAAAATAATAATATTAAAAAATATTAAAAATTTAAATAATAAATGGGCTCTCTATGAAAATAGGTTTTGTCAGCTCATTAAGCGTTCCCTAATAACATGTTCACTATAACAGAAGAGGGTTCTCTTAAAAGGAGCTATTGGACTCATTTTGGAGGCCCAACAACTCTCTTAAGGGGCCGTACTACTCGGCCCAGCCTGCTCCTTCCCGCAGCTGGGCCTGGGCCAGGCAAACCCTCTTGACAATCCCTATTGCTGACTGTTTGAATCATTTGAGCACTTGGCCTTACAATTTGATGAAGAAGATGAAAGGTTGTCAGAGTTAGCAATTTGATGTTTCTTTTTCTTCGGAGTTTTTTAACTCATTACAGTCCCTCGCACAGGAAAACTGTCATTTATGATCTCCTCTTGCAATAAACA
This sequence comes from Piper betle, assembly GCA_033002965.1. Classification (NCBI taxonomy): domain Eukaryota; kingdom Viridiplantae; phylum Streptophyta; class Magnoliopsida; order Piperales; family Piperaceae; genus Piper; species Piper betle. The sequence continues at coordinate 43,471 of JAURVB010000705.1, forward strand.
ATATCTCAAGTGAACTTCGGTGTTACGGGCGGATTATTAATGCCTACTTGAATTAGTACAAAGCCATGCAATAAAATTAGCCACTTTTATTCATTCCATCCCATTGCGTTATATTTTTTTATTGTTCCAAAAGCTCACAAAATCGAAGAGCTGTGAATTTAAGGATTATTTTGTTTCTGGACAGTTCAAAGTAGCTATAAATTAAAGTGATACATCCAAAGTTTCTTATAAATATTAGAACTTCTATAACACCATCACTTACTGGTGGATATGCATGTCACAGCTTCACCTAAGGTGCAATCACGCTTTAACACCAAGCAACTTTGTCTATTACCACTTTAGGGCTTTAGGGCACATGTTGGCACTAGGCCTAAATTTTTTGTCACAAATATTCTATCCAAGTGCCTAACATGACCATTTGAAACCCTTCTTCTACCTTATCCCAAAATTGACTACTAATTACAAAGACCCTATTAAAAAAATCCACAATACATTGTTCACACTACGAACAAATGGGTACCCTATGTTGAGTATGGGTTCACTTCAAAAAATTATGAAAGCCGATCTCAACCTCTCACAGGTAGTTTCTGCTAACGTCGCATTGCCTAAACATAATATGTTAAGGTAAACAAAAAAATCTCAATGGGAGCCAAACAACTTGTAGCTTCAATTTGCTAGATTAAACAGGAATTCTATTTGTACAAACGTATATGATTGCCCATATTTACTTTTATTAATAAAATAGGAAACTCAATACTGTCATGAAATTAAAAGCAAGATAATCAAAATATAATTTTTTTTAAACATATAATAAAAATACCTCTTAAAAGAAAAGGGTTATAAGTTCGAATCTCATTAACTTTAATTTTTTAAAAAAATAAAATATATTTTACCGTATAAGGTCATAAGTTTAAATTGATTAACTTTAATTTTTAACTTTACTAATAAGAATCTGTCTAATTATCTTAAAAAATATAATAAAAAATAATTATATTTTATTTTTTTATTTAAATAAGATATATTTTTAAAATTAATTCCCATTTTATAAATAATATATTAAATTATTATAATCTATTTCATTATTAAATAAAAAATTATATATATAATTAAAATTTATCATGGCACGATATCTTGCTTAGTTTCCTATTAATCTTGTCAGGTTCGTCGCATCTGAAATGGAGACTAGCTGCGTTGAATTTAGGGGGACGACTAATCTCAATTAGGCGCATAGTCGTGGCTATATTCTCTTTGCTTCTCTCGTTGCAATCAGGGGAGGACTTGTGCATAAGCGTACAAAGCAAGCAGGGAGGAATACGTCTCATCTTGTCCTCATTGCAATGCAATATTAATTAGTACGGATAAATTGCGACCTGGTAAGTCAATCCGCTATAAAAGCATCGTCCCTCAAAATAGACATTGAAGCCATGCGCAGGTACGAGGGTCTCCGGTGTATGGAACGACTGGTCATGTTGCTGCTGTACACAGCTGCTTATTCATGGCTAGAAAAACTTATTCAGGTCTCTGGCCCAGAGTTTTCGTTACACCTACGTCAAAACCACCCTTTGGTGTCTATGGGAAAACCAGGTCTCTCTCTTGGTGAGTCCCGGTATTATGACTCCGGCACGAGGGTCACATGTTTGCAAGCTTTGAACGGCGATGGCCATGCCATCATCGTCCACCAGTGGGTAGAAGAACGGCCATGGTAATGCCCCTCTATAAGGAAAATTGGAGCATAGAACGAAGACTTAATATTAATGGGGCCAATTAAGAAAGATAGGAATGTCGCAGTCTTGAAAGGAAGCCCAAAGTGAAGGTGATGGTTAGGAGACCCATTAATAGAGAGGAATACTGGCAGCAAGAGATCAGCGGTAGCAGTGGAAACGTAATAACGCGCTTTCTTCCCCAGATGAGAGGGACAAGCTACAAAGGGGGCTCTTCAGCCATTGAAACGTCAAGTTCAGATATTTGCGAAGCAGAGGGGGATCTTGCAACTCAGCAACTGTTATGAAATCGTGCAATTTCTCCCCGAGACCAAACAAAAAACAGAAAATAAAACAAGCACATAATAGTGATATTAATGTTCAATAAGTCGCTTAAGATGAGCCAGGATCTCATTTATAAATTGTTCCGATGACAACTGATATATATTATAAGTTCGCGTACATACCAGTTCACATTTCCTGGTCTAGTCTGTCGACCAAAATTTTTTCGGGGCAGAGAGTCAAGCTGTTGAATAGTATTGAAATAAGGGACTATTCGTGGCTTGTATGTGCAGTACTTAAAAGGCATTCCTATAATTATCTTTCGTTGGCTGATTAAGAGGGAATAAGAAGATGGATTTAGGCTTTTAGAAATGTGAACTCTATAATATGTACAATGTCAAAACATGGGAAGGAGTACTTTGTATCAAGTGAATAGTGATAACATTTAGGGGTGGAAAGTAAGAACGGCGGCTTGATCAAGTAATCCTGTTCATGAGCCGCGTTTATTCTCGAGTCCCAAGTCGTAATTGCTTAATCAGCTACTTCTCAGCATTCCATTGTTGTGGACGCCTAGACGGTGGGTAAATATCTATCCAATTTCTTTATAAATAAATAAATAAATATATATATATATATATCCAAATCTTGTTTACCGCACCTTTTACCCCTTAAAATCATAATTAGAACGAAAAAATTTATATTAGATTTTGCTCTTTTTGTTGGGTTCTCACATCGTTCTCACATCAGTTTTAAAGTGATGGTGACTTGTATATAAATTAACGAGAAATTATTTTTATTTAAGCTAATTTTTAGATTAAAAAACTCCTCACACACTCAAAAACTCTTTAGGAACCCAAAAGGCCTAACGGTTTGTATCAAAGCTTTGATTTTTTGTTTTAGTTTTTATTAAAATGAAAGATGAGAAATATGTTAAGATAGTCGCTCTTAATGGTAAATCTAACTAGTATTACTAGAAGGGTCGTATGATTGATTATTTATTTACTAAAGATTTATATTATCTAATTTTTGGTCCTCTTGAGTCGTTAAGTTCTAGTTCATCGTTGATTGTCACTCTGTTTGCGACTGATGAAAGAAAAACTTTTTCGATTCATCTTCCCTTACCTATTGTTAAGGCTAAGTCAAGTGTCACAATTAAATAAATTAAGATGGACAAAAAGTGCATGACTTTAATCAGAGAATAGTTAAAACGGAACGTATATAATTATACATAACATAGATAACCATATGACGGAAACAAAAAATGGGCAAAGCACTTTAGGATAAGTTCTTATATACATATGAGAGACACACTTACAGGAACCAAAACTTACTGGTCAGAAGATTGATGAATCTTTAATATGAGGATGAGACAGAGGTTAGTAACTACATTAAAAAGATACAAGGTATATTAACTCAGTTGTCTAGTTTGAATATGTCTTTTAATAATGTTTGACAAACTTGTTTATTATTTAATAATTTACTGGAGTCTTGGTTATTTCCTTGAATAATTTTAACAAACAGCTAACATTTGATATGATTTCAAGTTATCTCTTAAATGAAGAGATGACAAGGAAAACACAATAAATAACCTTATTCATCTCAAACTTTGGTTTCTAAAGATATTTCTCAGGGAAGATCGAAGAATAGGAATCTAGGTGGAAGAGACAAGAGTAAATGAAGGTCTAAATCCAGAAACAAGATCTTCAAGTTCTTTTATTATGATAAAGCTGATCGTAAGAAGTAAAACTATTATATATACAAGAAAGATGTAAGAGACAATAATATTTTTTACAATAAGAATGAAAGTGATAAGGGTGTCAATGTTGTAGTAGGAGATGTGCTAATCATGATTGATGATGAAAACGACTAGTCGACAACTAATAATGATACTATTTGGGTGATTGATTTTGGTGCATCGTTTCATACTACCCCTTGTAAAGATTTCTTCAACACCTATACGATAACTGATCTATGTGTGGTGAAAATGTGCAGCAATAAAACTTCTAAAATTGTTGGTCATGGTGATGTGCATATTGTGACCAATTCTGATTGTAAATTTATTTTAAAAAATGTGTGTAATATTTTTGATTTAAAATTGAATTTGATGTCAACAAGTGTGTCGGAGATAAGAGCTACGTTTCACAATTTTTATGTGGTTTATAAAAATTAATTAAATGATCTCCAGTGGTTGCTAAGGAAAGTGTCATGGTCTCTTTGGGACTATAACTAGTTTGGTTCACATAGAGGTTAATGTTACGTCTACTATTCTCATAGTTGATTTGTAGCATAAGAGATTGACACATAAGTGAAAAAAGGCTAGAGTTTTTGTAAAAGAAAAATTATCTTTCATGACTTGATGAGATAACACTAGGCTCTTGTAATCATTGTTTGACTAGAAAATAACATAAGGCTCCTTTTGTATCCATTGGTAAAAAATACTCAGATAGTTAAAATTGGACATTCTGATGTGTACCACTTTTATTGATGTACTTCAAGGAATGTATGATGTTATTGTTTGAAGAGTAAAAAATGTGTTGAATACTTTCAAAGTATTTCATGTTCTTGTTGAAAGAGAAGTAGTGAAGACTTTGAAATGTATGAAAAGTATAAATAGAGGTGAATATTACTCTAATGAGTTTCAAGTATATTGCAACAAACATGACATTCGATATAAGAAGATTGTTCCTTATACCTCACAATTGAATGAAATGGCTGAAAAGATGAACAGAATAATTCTAGAAAGAGTTAGGTTTATGCTTTTTATAGTAAAATTACTTAAAAGTCTTTAGGCTGAAGTTACTTCTACTTCTTGTTATTTAATTAATAGGTTTCCTACACTTGCTTTAAATATATATGTCCTAAAAAAAATTTTGAGTGGTAGAAAGGTAAAATATACTCATTTAAAGGTGCTTGGTTGTAAAATTTTTGTATATATGCCTAAGGAACTAAGGTTTAAGTTTGATATTAGGGCATTTAAATGTATATTTCTAAGTTTTGGTGATAAAAAGTTTAGTTTCAGACTTTAGGTTCTTAAGGAGAAGAAGATGGTTCGAAGTTGGGATGTGGTGTTTCGAGAAAATCTATTTCTAAAGGACTTTGGGAATTAAACTACTGCCCAAAGTGATGCAGAGGATTATGTTAAGTTAAGATTTCATATGCTCCTCCAATGGTTATATAGAATATTATTTAGGATGTTGCTAGACAGATTAATGAAGAAGCTAGAGTGACATTCATATTTTCTTGCCTAGTGAGAGTGAAGGTGAGGAAAAGATATTACTAATGATATAGTGTCTGATGTTATTAATAAACAGAGACATAATGGTGATCAGGGTATTGATCGATGGGAGGCTAATGCTAATAGAACAAAATCTAGTAAAGTTGTTAAGTCATTTATGAAATATCCAAAATCTACTTATAGTACTCACAGAAAATGATGAGCCAAGTGAGTTTTAGTGTTGCCCTAGTTTACCTCACTGTAAATCAGCTAATCCAAATTGATAACCTCATTGTAATATATCATCCTACATATATGAAGTGGAGATGATTTGAATGACTTGATAAGTGAGGGGCTTCATGGTAAGAATTGGAGACTTTTGAAACTTCAGTGTAATATGTGGAGGTAACATATATGAGGGGGAGATGATTCGAGATAATCTAATGTATTAGGGGAGAATTATTAAATTAATTCCATATCAATTTTGATGGGTGACGGGTGACTTGCATATATGTTAGTGATAAAATCTTATTTTTTAAGCTAGTTTTTGAATTAAAATATGCATGCCTCTGACTCTTAGGAACCCAAAGGGCCGAAGCACTTTTAACTCTTTTTACTTGCTACGTCTAGCTAAGTCCCCTTTTATCTTTGGGATGATGACCATCAGAAGACATGAATGAATTGACGGTAAGCTGCTTGCTTTACACAAAATATATATATAATGATGAAATGATTTGGTGATACCTTTGTTGAGTACTTACCGTACTGCAAGAAAGATGGAAAAAAACTTTTCTTCGCCAACTCAAGTCTTCTGAGCCAACGGTAGATTTGAATAGCATTATTATCCTCGTAAGGGAAGGATAATATTAGCAGCATGAGCACCAAGTCATTACTCATGACCAAGTTAGGCGTGAAACAAGATTGAATATTATTTGTGATGTGCATGGCATGACACATTCTCGCTTTGGATTTCCCTTTCCTTTCTCAACCCTACCCTCGTGTGGTGCGTTTGCCTTATCGGAATCATTTTCCATGAAACGGTACACAAGTAGCCGGTTGGATTAATGAAATGAAGAAAAAGACTTGCGATGGTCGCATGCCCTACTATTACGCCGGGTTAAAATTCGGGATTGGATCACAATTGGTTTATTGATCACGACCAGCTAACCCCCGGTTATTATATTTATGAAGAAAAAGAAAAAGAGAAGAAGCGGTTACGATAATTTTGCTTGCAACTTCATATTATGTATTTTATTTACATGTACGAAAGATGTCTGTGTGTTTTGTTCCTGTCTCGTGGATTACGGGCAGTGGCCTCGGATGTTGTGCTTTTGGTTTGGAAAACTGCTATAAACAATGACTACGTACACGACTCATGTTTGCTTCCCATTAATTTTTTATTCATTTGAAAAGCTCAAAGCCATATTTATTCTTTTTGAACGTTCATTCCCTTTCATTATCTGACTACCATGTTCGGTGGGAGAGCGACGAATAAATGTGCGTAAAAATTAGGAATTGGAATATGATTTAGACAGCCGGAGGGCAAACTGTTGAGCCTAAATTAAATGTCCGAGTTTGTGTATCGTCACGTGGTGTGTCACCCTTACATCACCCTTTTATCCCTCGCTCGAGCTGAACCGATCTCATTCAGTTCAAGTGCCCATCGAGCCAAAGTTGAACCAACGATTAAACGTCATCCACAAACCATTACTCGGGTAACATCCCGGCATGGAATTATATCTCATTTTAATTTTTTTTATAATCAACCCTAACAGAACCGTCCCCTTGCAAATTGGCAACGATACAATCTTATAATTTACAAATTACGTAAATGTTCTTTGATATTGAATTCTAAAAACTGAAAAAAATTAAAATAATCATCTTCATCATCATTATAACGTTTTCATATATATTCTTAAATTCAATTATCTAATAAATATTAAACTGTTCAAAACACCTGCACACTTTGTAGATTATAATAATTAATTTTATCTAAATATATCATATCTATATAGAAGCAATAATATGATATTATAAGGCTTATTTAAAAAATAAAAATATTACATTAAATCAGTATGTGTTCATGTTACAAATTATGGAGAGTAAAATGCTAAGTTAACTATATTATATATTTTTTAATGTATAAGAGCAAACACTATAAAAGAAATGTAGCACAAGTGTTTTATCAAAAAGATTATTGAATGAATGAATTGTAAATTTGATAAGAAAACAGCAGACACGATTCAATAAAAATAATTTAATAAAGTAATACATAAAAATATTAAAATTTAGTATTTTTTTAACTTAGTAAGAACAAACTTCACAAATTTAAAAATAAAATATATAAATTTTTTTCATATTTTTAGCATGTAAGAACAAATAATTAAAAATAGTTGAAGAAGGTTTTTTTAACGTTTATTAAAGAAATAGATTGCAAAGATGAGAAGAATATGTCACACTTAAATTGATTTTTAAAAAAAGTCGTGAAAAGAGAAATTACAGAAAATAAAGACAATAAGAATTTTTTTAAAAATGGATAAATGATCTATTGAATCAAATGAATAAATGTGAATAGCTTATCACTACGAGTCTCGTCTTTCTAATGAGCCGTTAATAATAAATTTATGGGTGATTAAAAATAGAAAAAATTCAAAATTTGTAAAAAAAAAAATTAAATGATAAGATTAAAATTTCTTTGAAAATCATAATTTATGGAGTGTACCGTTTTATAATAAGGGACAAAATTATACATTATTCTAAAAAACACACCCTTTATATTATATAAAGAAAAACATTTTATAAAAGTACTTTTTGTAAAGAGATATGTCGGGAAAGTAGAAACTTTGTGATAATAAATCTGAAAAAAAATTTCAAACTCTTATTATAGTGAGGTATTTGATGCCAGGATTTATCCAAAGAAAAATAGAAACATCAAAACAGGGGAGGGACCTAAGCCAAACCGAAAGGAAATTAGTTAGCCGGGCGAGGATAAGGCGGGGAATAGGTCGGCGACTCGGCGAGGTCAGAGTGGTCATAGAAATAATGTCGTGCGCGAGTCCACGCGGTGCAAACTCACTGGCCCTTCCCGACGGCGGGCCAACGTCTACTTCTAGATCCTTTTTACAGAGTCAGTACTAACGCCGTAGCATCCGCCCCATCATGTACAATATATATATATATATATATATATATGTTCACACACCTTCACTCGTCCTTGCCATACCCTTTCCCCCTTCCAAGCTCTTTTTTCTTCTCATGATTTTGGCTCAAAGAAAGTAAACAATTTGGTGAAGCTGCAAAAGCTTCTATTTTGAGCATTCTGTATCTCTACTTTGCTTCCTCTTAGCTTCTTTTTCCGGGTAATCTTGGTCTCGCTGATGTTGTGCTTGCTTCTTTTTACTGTCTTTCCTGAATATTTGCTTCTTCTGGGTACTTTATGCCTGGGTCCTTGTTTGATTCACGGTGTTTATTGCATGTTCACTTTACTTTGTTCTTGTGTGTTTTTTTGTAGTGCTCATGTTTATTTCCTCCTCCCCTCAAGGAATTGATGTTGCGTGCTTGTATTCCTTGAACATGGTTTTCTTTTAAAAAAATGGAAGGTATTTTACTGCTGCCAATTATATCTTCTGGTTAAAGGACAGTTTTGTTATGTGCTTATTACTTAGATTTTTACCTCAAATCAATATTTTGAATTATCCTACTTTTATTCCTCCATGCGGTCAAGTGGTTTATGCTAGCTGCTTTTCCCTGTTCTCACTATGCTTCTTGATACCGAACGTTCTTTCTTGTAGCATATCCTTTGCATTTACCATTTAAGTAATATTGACCTTGTTTTAAATAATAACCCTTAACATAATTGTAGAAAAATAGCAATATCCTGCTACATATCTCTTATGGTGTTTATCTTTGCTATGCCAGTATTATTGCCCAAATTATATCTGTTTATATGCGTGATTGTGATAAGAGTTTTTTAAAACCATGTAACTTTATTTTTTGTGAGCTAAACATGATTATTACGTGTCTTTATATGCCCCTTCTCGTTAAAACATGGTTCATTCTGTTGGATGTGGCCAAATGTTATCTCTGTATTGAATTTATTGATCCAAACAATATTTTACGTTAAATGCTTGTTTGTTTCTTTCTGTCTTTTTCTTCTTTTTTTTCTTTATATTCTGGAATATAAAATAACATAATTGGATGTATGGTTCTACGAATCTTACTTCTTACTATTTTGATGAATGGTGCTTGAAGCCTTACTTCTTGCTTTGCATATTTAATAAACTTGCAGGAGTTTGTCGTGTGACTTGTTTTTGGTTTAGGACAAAGGCAGCTACTTTGTAGTACCTAAGTGGCTTTGTAAAAACAAAGGGAAGCTCATCATAACTCATGCTTTCACTTAACATGGATTTCCACCAGTTCTTTAGGTATAGCGAGCCTACAGTAGAAACATCCTATGATTATGCCTTGTCAAGTTTGCTCCCTACATCTGACTCGAAGCTGGAGGAACTTGTGAAACTTGAATTTGGTAACTCGCCTAATTCTCCACTCTCATCCCACTTTGATAATGAAACCAACTCTGGATTGAGCAACAGCCAGGAGCTTTACAGCTCTGCGGAGAACCATTCATAGATCAGCACGAGCAACCATTTGTCGTCAGAAACTGAGAGTCCATTTCTGGAAGTACCGTCAAACCTTCAGGAAAATCTTACACTTCATGGGAACAAAATGAAGAAGGCACTGCAGAAGATTGAATGTGCACTCATGGAACCGGACTTCGATAAAGAACGCTCTCCTAGCTCAGCCATTGGTGAAAGCCCCCAAGTCGGGTCTTCAAGAAAGCAGAAGCAAAAAGAAATAAGGAAAAAAGAGCACCAAAGTGAGTTCATTGTCTCACAACCACAGCCATCAGCATCAGGAAAGCAGAGGAAATCTGACCTTGCATCTCCTTCAGATAAACAAGTCGGGTCTTCAAGAAAGCAGAAGCAAAAAGAAATAAGGAAAAAAGAGCACCAAAGTGAGTTCATTGTCTCACAACCACAGCCATCAGCATCAGGAAAGCAGAGGAAATCTGACCTTGCATCTCCTTCAGATAAACGGCCACGTGTGACAGGTTACTCCTTGCAAGAAAATCCTGATTATGATATCAAAGCTTTGCTAATTGAGTGTGCAAGGGCCCTCTACGAAAAGAGAATCTCCGACTTTGATAACTTCATCAGAGAAGCCAGGACTTGTGTGTCTATCTGTGGTGATCTCACGCAGCGTCTAGGAGCTTACATAGTTGAAGGATTGGTTGCCCGCAAGGAAGCCTCAGGGAATAACATATACCGAGCCTTGAAATGTAAGGAACCTGAAAGCAAGGAGCTACTTTCCTACACGCAAATTTTATATGAGAGTTGCCCATACTTCAAATTTGGATACATGGCAGCCAATGGCGCAATTGCAGAAGCATTCAGGAATGAAGATCGTGTTCACATCATAGATTTCCAAATTGCTCAAGGTACCCAGTGGGTCACCTTGATCCAAGCCCTTGCAGCAAGGCCAGGAGGGCCTCCACATGTTCGGATCACTGGCATCGATGATCCTGTGTCAAAATATGCACGAGCAGGCTTGGATGCTGTTGGTAAGAGATTAGCTGCCATGTCGGAGAAATTCAAAATTCCTGTGGAGTTCCACCCAACGCCTGTATATGCCTCTGAGATCACTCGGGACATGTTGGACGTCAGAGCTGGTGAGGCCCTTGCTGTGAATTTCACCTTGCAGCTACATCACACGCCTGACGAGAGTGTGGATGTGAGCAACCCCAGGGATGGGCTACTTAGAATGGTGAAGTCTTTAAGTCCCAAGGTGACGACTTTAGTTGAACAAGAATCGAACACCAACACCACCCCATTCCTCACTAGATTCGAGGAAGTGTTGAAATACTATTCAGCTATGTTCGAATCCATCGATGTAACTCAACCTCGAGACAGCAAAGAGAGGATAAATGTAGAGCAACATTGTTTGGCTCGGGACATTGTCAACATAATCGCGTGCGAGGGAAAGACAGAGTAGAAAGGCATGAGTTGCTGGGTAAATGGAAGTCCAGGCTCAGCATGGCAGGTTTTCGGCCTTACCCACTCAGCTCTCATGTAAACTCCGTTATAAGGTTGCTGCTGGCATCTTACTCTGAGAATTACACACTTTATGAGAAGGAAGGAGCCATGCTTCTCGGTTGGAAAGGCAGGAATTTGATCTCTGTTTCGGCTTGGCACTGAGAAAGATAGGGAGTCTAGTAGTTGTAGTCCATGTTTTGTCATATGATATTGAGTTTGTGATACTGTTGTCAGGAGTTGCTTAGCGCAGGTAGATGAATACTATCATATCCTATGTAATAAAAACAGGTGATGTTAATGTTCAATACAGCTTCGTTTCAGTTAATGTAGCGCTCAGATATACAGAAAACGATAATCATGTCACCAGGCGACATTAAGTAATACGTGTACTTCAAAATGAACGTTTCAGTTAAATGTTACAATTTGATTTTTCTTGTCAGCTCTTTTAACTTCCTCCTTTGTTTCGTTATTCGTTGGTTATTTTACGTTGTTGTAATTCGAGTATTACCTACAGTTGGTATTGAGAGCCGAATGATGGTCTTAAGTTGGAAATTTCTCATTCGACAGGAATAATTGTACATAGCGATGTAGTGCCGGTCAAAGATGTTGTATCGTTGCCCTCTAAAGGCGAAGATGATACCCCAAGGCATGATAGATGCGGTCTGCCGAAAAAGATACCATTGTTACAAGAAATCTTCTTTTAAAAAAAAAAAAACAAATAAAACATGCATTTCATGCAATCCAAGAAGATACAAGAGAACTACAATAATTTATTGCCTACACACGAAGAGAACCTGCATAATTATATTTTATCTAGGAATTCATTTAATTCTTCTAATATTATTACGTAGTTGTTTTATATCATCAAAAAAGTTTCTAATTTTCGATAAGCAATTGTTTTGATTTTCACTGTTATATAAGAAATCTTATCGGCTTCGAAAGATTTCGTTACGACGGCAAAAGCTGTAGGAGAATTTACGTACTAAGGTAGTTAAGTTTACGCGAACAAGAATTGATGTTATAGAACATGAATTTGAAGGTTGGGCATTAATTTATGAGCACTTGAACCTGTTTACATCTCTTCTTCTTAACCAAGCATCGGCAATGGATGTTAAAAATAGGGACTTAAAACTGGGATTCACGCACAAAATCAGATCAGACTCGGACTCGCCCAAAATAATCCGGATGAAAATGGGCTTCACTAGTTAGTAATTTGTTGCCCTCGGGTTCGTAGTCCATATTAATGGACTTCTTATTGAAGTCCTACGAGACGACAGACGTGGACTCTAACTCCAACATAAAGAAGGGGAAAGTTTATTAGCTGCTTGTGTCTAGGGAGAGTCATCCAAATTTATTAAGATTAAAATATCTTTAAAATTATTGTATTTTTAAATATTTAAAAATAGGTTATATTAATGTCAATAAAAAATAAAAATATCATCACCCATTAGGTAGGACCTATTAAAAAGACTCATAAGATATTTTTACCTTTTGAAAAATGCATTAGTATATAGATATTTTACAATTAATTTTTATTACAATTATTTTGATAATTAAGATTAAAAGATAAAAAAATATTATATTGATTTGTGTATGTAAATTTAAATTTTGAAAAGAGAGTCTAAAAAGAAATCGCAGCTGCTCATATACGCTTAGCTGTTTTGAGCATTAGCTCATCGTGAACATGTAAGAGTTAAGAAGGCTCTTCAACAAAACATCTTATGTACGCCTAATTAAGAAAATGTAACAACATCGTCTGGGCTAGTTAGCGATGGACGTAATAATTAAGAGATAAGAGAAGGAAAATGCAGCAATATCATCTGGGCTAGTTAGAGATGGAGGACATAATAAAGAGATAGGAGAAGATGACTGATAGCATCAGATATGAATACCTTGGATTCAAAAGGAAGGAGAAGTTTGGAAGACGAAGAAACTCCTTTGCAAGAGAATAAAATAAAAAGAGAGGAAGAGGAATGATATACCACCCGTACACGTACACCTCGCCAAATCCTCTTCCTACAAAACACAAATCCCCTGCCCACAATTTCCAATCCTCACCGTCCATTCCCCATCGTCGTCTTTCGTGGCTTTGGTCTCTGACAACAACAAAAACGGCTCCCCCTTCGTCCATATATCCAGATAGGGTGGGCATGCGTATGTGTATGCAATATTTGTTCTCTTCACTCCAACAACAAAACCTACTAAACAACAACACGCAGCAATCAATGGAGGCTTCGTTGAAGCGCCGCTTCCAATACATGCAACCCGACCTCATCCCTCTCGCCGTCCGCCCACCGCCGCTGCTGTCGCCGGCATCTTCTCCCGAACATCACCACCTGCTCCCCAAGCGCCGCCTCGACGACTTCCCAGCCCCTACCTCTCAGCGCCATGATCGTCACGCCTGCGCCGGCGGCCAGCTGATCATGAAGCCCAACCTGTACCCCAAGCTCCAAGCAACCTCGTCCACCTCCTCCTCCATCTTCTACCCTACCTCCCTCTTCTCTTCCACTTGTACGTCCTTCAACCCCCTCCACGGCGAGAGCAGTGCTCCTCCTCCCCCTCCTCCTGCTTCACTTACTCCATCTACTACTCCACCAGTGTTCACCTCCGGTTGGGGGGCGCCGGCGCCGCTTTTGGCGTTTCCTTACCTTTTACATGCAGGTCATGTGGTGGGAGGAGGTACTGGTCCTGCGACGACGTCGTCTCTTCCGCCGCTGGTGGAGCTCGGCAACAACAAGGAGCAGGTGCTGGGAGCGGCCGACGACAAGGCGAGGGCGAGGAAGGCGGTGAATGAGAAAAATCTGCAGAGGCGGAGGCGGATCAGGAAAAGCTCATCAGCTTGGAGAAGCTGGTTCCGGCGACGAGGAGGAGGCTCAACAAGGCCGCCATGCTGGAGGAGGCCTGCAAGTACATCAAGTTTTTGGAGGCGCAGGTCAAGGCCCTGTCGTCGATGCGTCGGCCGGCGGCGTTGCCTGCATTCGGCGGCGGTCACCCGGGCTCGTTTGCGGCGGCTGTGCCCAGGGTGCTGGAGGAGCTGTCGCAGGAGCAGGTGCTGGAGATGATGGTGAACTCGGAGAAGACGCAGGCGGTGCTGTCGGAGAAGGGGTGGTGCGTTGTGTCCTTGGAGCAGGCGGAGGTGTTGAAGTCGGCGTTGCAGAGCTTGCTTCTGAAGCAGAAACTCGTGGCGTCCTCTCAAATGACGCAGCACCTGCAACCTTATTAGGTCGATATACCATCGACGCCGATTGCATTTTGGTAAGGTAAGTCATCGATCGTATGATTACATGCACATTTGGTTTCCAATTAATCAAATATTGCTGCTCAGCTTGAACGATGTTGTTGGTAGGATTTTCTAAGTTTCTTCTGATCTGATACAACATTGTTGCAGATAAAGTAGCGAAAGCGGAGTTTGTGGAGGGCGACGACATATATGTAGCACAGCTTTTTGTTCATCCTATACATACATATATATATATATATATAGCACTGGTGATGATCGATCGCTAACTCTTTAATTTTTTAATCTCTTTTTGCCATATGTGGTTGAACATACATATAATTTTAGGATTTGGACGTATATTTAATACTACGTTTACTCTTGGTAACTTGTTTGAGCTCTTAGCTGTAATTAATTATCTGATGTTCACTAGAAGTTGACTAATCACGATGATCCTGGCCTGCTAATTATCTAGTACGTACTTTGAGTTCTATTCCCATTTATAATGAACTTTCCAATATGTCCAGGTATTATTAGTCTTGGCTATTCTGCGCACATATCTATTTCTGATTTTCTACATTGTGTATGTGATTGGAATGAATTGGAACTTGAAGCTTCAAGTGAACTTATAAGAAAAGCAGAGATCTGAGAACCAAGAAAGGCGGGCTATCTTTTCAACCATAGTACCTGGATTGTTCTCTAATCTACAAACTCCAAATTTTGGCCCTGAATTGCATATACAATTAGCAATTCTATAATGGTGCGCCGGTAAGGTAGTATGTGGAATTATGCATATTGGTTTTAATTGAATTGGTGAATCTATGATTGGACTTGTTGGCAAAGCCAACGGCCAAGCTACTGCGTATGGGTTAATCAATCTCGTATTGCCTAGTCACAACTATTCGATGCTTTCTTAATTTCTTCTACCCCAGTGTTTTAGTACCATTGGAGTGTGTCTATCATTCTAGTATTTTTACGTTATTAACGTTAAAACTAAAATGGTGTCTCTGTCAGAGAAATGTCATGCACCAGCTTTTGTTAGAAAATAGCAAGTGATCGTATATTTCACGGGAACGGATTGGGGGTGCCTGTGGCAGCGAGAAAATAGGCGCAGCATCGCAACATCGGTTGTAAAGCAAAAAGAAAGCTGCAGAAATAAGGCATTGCAATTTGCAAGTCTGAATCGCTAGGTGTCATGAAACGGGAGGTTCAGGACCCGGGCACTGAAATGATGCGAAAAATTAGATCGCCAATTAAAGCTTGAAATATCAACTGTATGGGAAGGATTGGAAGCTTTACTATATTATTCCTTGCCTTCTGATATGCCCTACAAAACCCTAAGATGACTAAAGAACAAACAAATTCGTTATTAATTCCTTGCTAAAAATTAATAACAAACGTCGGGGTGTATGTTTTGTACACTTCTAACCTGTAACAATGAGACGTCGACGATCGTAACGTCATGAATTAATACTAGTGGAATTGCAACCAGGACATATACTTCTTATGTACTACACACAGATATATATATAGATAGATAGATATATAGGCAGATACTATTGCTCGTGTCTTCACTCATCCAAGGTTTGGGCAGATCGGGCGTGGTGAGGTTGTGACCAGTGGCACAGAAAAGAATGTCGGACGGCAGCTTCAGCAAGGCGATCAGTATTGAGGGAGGAAGGCGAATTTTTTATGTAAATGGGGATTCGGGACCCTTGGTCCTAACCATGCAGTCTGAAAGACAGGTGCCAACCGTGGCGACCAAGTACAGGTTTCCAGCTAGCCGTTAGTAGACATGAGCAGACGATCATCGCATATCAACTTGGGTTGTTTTGAGACAGTGATTATGACTGTAAAAGCCAATGGATCACTTGCACCGTCTTACCTAAATGGGCACTGAGGAGTGGTCTCGAAACCAGGTACTCTCTGTACCTGAAATCTCTGGTTTGGGTGTCAGTATTGGTCTCCTTCCTCGTCTTTACGTGGATCCGTGAGGACAATACTTTTACTAAGAATTACAGTTATTAGTTGGTGTGAAAGACTACATTTAGACCACAAGCTAGCATTTTTTTACTTTTTATCTGAAAAAAAGTTAGCTTCCTGAAGCAGCACCGACACAACCACACGGAGAAACAATTGAGTGTAGATTTTGTTTATCAACTCATGACTCCCAATTAAGAAGGCAACCAAGTCATGCCATGATGAACTGTATTGGTTTTCATTACCATCATGAGTTCTGCTTGTTATTAGTAGCTCGTGCATGCACGGAATATAGCTGTCCGTAACTTTAACCCGCCCAGTTTTATGTTCCAACACTTACAGAATCCACCACTCTCATTGCCTCCTAAGCGAAGCTCTCCTCGCGTCAACAAGGAGATGAGCCCGATCTGCCACCTTTAATTGGAACACACGCACTCACAGGGTTTGATGTGGCTAACTCACAGGTTGATTCTGGACGACTATTTCTAAAAGTGCAAAATGTGATGGAAGAATTTATACGGAGGCCATCCATAAATATTATATAAACTTTCACGCTTTGAGCTTGTATATATAGATTATAATTGTGTGGATCGACGGAATAAATCCATATCTACGACGCGATAGGGCGAGAGAACAACTGCTTTACTAGCATAAGTAATTGGAAGGGGATGCATGAAGAAGGATGATTTCTTGGTTTCTATTCCTTTGAACTCCAACCCGCACTGCCAGGGGCAACCAATATAAGCTCTCTTTTTTTCTGAATTCATGGCCATTTTGATTTTACTGATTGAAAGAAATAAGATTGCCAGAAATCTCCATAACCAGATGAAAGTTATTGCTCAACAAACGTAACGTTGCAGCTGAACATTTCCATATATGGAACACAAGCTTCCTCCCGAAATAATTCAGATGGTATTTTTATACCACAGTTTGGCAGGTAACCATAGAAAATATGAATCCTCCACCGCTTGTCAGCATACTAACAAAAACATGAATCGAGAATGATTTTAAAGTCTTCAGGTCTGTCCACTTGCAGGAGATTTTGACTTAAGACATTGTCTAATAAGAAATAAGGAGACACGTAATCACTAATTAATCTACAACATTACAAACTCGTCAAAATTTTACGATTCAGCCGGCATTGCATATTAAAAATTAGTTACAATTTATTTCTACGAGAACAAACATTCTATTTTGAATACCAGCGCAGCAACTGAGTAACAAACCAGATTGTTGTCAAACGCTACAATGCAATTTTGGTGCACAAAAACAAAGCACTTTGAAATAATTAAACAAAATGTGAAACATAATCAAAGCCAAGTGTTCACCAAAAACGCTTGAAGGACTATTTATAAAGTAGCGTAGCAATGACGACAGATAAATATGACAGAAATATGAAGAGTTCACAGATACAATTTTCACCAAACATTACCAGCTATCGTTGTTCAATTCAAAACAGAGTATCAGCGGCAAGTAGTCAACACCTGGATATAGAGCTCAGCCCATCTGTGTTCGCAATGGAAAGCTAGGTTGTGAAAAATTTGCATGATTTGCAGGTGGTGGTTTTGGTCTGGCATACTCAGCAAAGATAACCCACCCATCCAGAAACTAATCACAAAGGATAAAAGGCAACTATATCAGGCAACAGCATAATATGGATGAAGGTCACAAAAACATTGAAGTTGGATTGTTAAACTCAGATTCAAATTCTAACAAATATGACTCCGTTGTAGGTTGGCACTAGAAAAGAACATGCAATAGTTAGTACTTAACACCATCTTTTGTAATGCTTACCTTGCCATCCATGCCCTTAATACCTTCTGATGCCTCTTCCAAGTTAGAATACCTAACAAACCCAAAACCTTTTGAAAAACCTGAATTACGGTCTGTAACCACTCTTGCTGAAAAAAGAATCAATTAGATGAATTAGTTTCATAAATAAGCAAGCAATCCAGGACGAGCCTTTAAGTCCATAGAAATTACCATCCACCACTTGCCCAAACTTGGCAAATGCTTCTCTTAACCCTTCTGAGGTTGTACGCTTGTTTAGCCCTGATCAAATACATCTCATGTAATTAAACTGGGAAAGCTCATGCCTCAATATGACCCTTGGACATCCTCAAAACCTTATGCAAGAGGGCATACAGAGGTTTCTTAAGGATTAGAATTGCTGATCCTTACAGTCAATCTTGAATTAAAGTAATTGTTTCAATGATTTTTGATTTCCACCAGACACGAGACACGGGAATATAAACGTGTATGATAATCGGTCAAAACTCACTTCTCCACACCCATATAGCTATATCCTCCGATAAACAACAGTTTAATTCACAAAAAAGGCTCGAGCTTTAAAACATATAATATACAATAATCTAAGACAGGAAGCAGAGGATCAAACAATAGCAAAGTCCCCCATTTTTCCGCACAATACATATCAATAAACAATACCTAAAGTAAAAGAAGGGGTGAAAAATGGGTTACTTCAATTGCAGTGACGATGTTTACAAATTCCAATGCATGATTACACTAGTAATGCTCTGAAGAGTTTGAAAAGCCTTGAATTGATAAAAGTTTTAGTTGGAATTTGGGAATCACCCACAGAAAACAGAGCTAACCATTTAGTCTCCAAATCCTCACACGCAACTAAAACTAGATGAAGCGCGGGGCAAATACATAAGCGCAAACATGAAACCAATAAAAGGCCAGAGAACATATGTAAGGAGAGATGGAGAGGAGGGAAGGATGCCTGAGACGAAGAGGTTGGTGGAGGGTTCTGCTGGGGGAGAAGGGGGTGCAGCAGGTGCGGTGGAGGCGAAAGGGAAGGTTGAGAAGAAGCGTTTCCCCCTCCCCATCCTCGCCGCCGCCGCCGTCGCCATGGCCATTCTTCTTCGCGTCAACTGCGGACTATGGGCTTCCACTTAACCCCCGCTCCATCCTTTCTTAAATGGGCTCTCTGGGAGGGCTAAATAAATTACAACTTGAAATTACGTAAGTGCCCAAAGCTCGAGCCCTAAAATTAGGTCTGAGGGTAGAAACCCTAGCTTCCGTCTTCCTCATCCAAATACCACGCTGCGGCGGCGGCGTAGCTAGCGGCGGAATCCGTCGAGCGGAAAATGGGAAGAGTGATTAGGGCACAGCGTAAGGGTGCGGGATCCGTCTTCCGTTCCCACACCCACCACCGCAAGGGTGCCGCCCGCTTCCGCTCCCTCGACTTCGGCGAGCGCAATGGCTACCTCAAGGGCGTGGTCACCGACATCATCCACGACCCCGGCCGCGGCGCCCCCCTCGCCAAGGTCACCTTCCGCCACCCCTTCCGGTACAAGCACCAGAAGGAGCTCTTCATCGCCGCCGAGGGCATGTACACCGGCCAGTTCGTGTACTGCGGTAAGAAAGCCAACCTCATGGTCGGAAACGTTCTCCCCTTCGATCCATACCCGAGGGTGCCGTCGTTTGCAACGTCGAGCACCATGTCGGCGACCGCGGCGTCCTAGCTAGGGCGTCCGGTGACTACGCCATCGTTATCAGCCATAATCCCGACAATGGGACGACTAGGTGACTGTTTCTACCACTGATTATCTTTTTCTTTTATTTTTTGGGGCGTTGAATTTGATGGATAATCTTTTTTTTGTTGTTGCATGAGCTTTGAAATCTATAATTTGAAATTTGATGATTTTCTTGTAAAGGGTCAAGTTTTATTGCATCATTTTGAGCAATAAACTCGAATTAGTTAGTTAATCAAGTGGTCTGTGATGTTAGCTGCTAATGCTGAATTGGGAATTCTAGAAGAGTTGAATGTGCTGTTTATTGAAGTAAGAACGTTGAACTGTTTACATTTCTGTCATTAGGCTGCGTGGATATTAGATCATATTGGATTTCTTTTCGGTTGAAGATGCATATGTTGGAATGATGTCTCCAATTTATTTGCGATTTCCTATTTGTTTGTATATATTTATTTGTCTGTGGCATGTAATTTAAAGCATTTCAAATTGATTAGCTTGCTGCTTTGCGTTGCTTGATTTGTTTGTGTGTGGAATTTGTGGTTAAGGAGCACAGTAAAGGTCATATGTCTAATAAGCTTCTGTGTCTCATGCATGCGTAAGTGGTTTTAGATCTTTATTTTGTGCCAGTGGATCAAGATTTTGCTTATAGATGGCGTTAGGACCAAGCTTCCATCTAGGGATGAGAAGTTGCTGATTATTGGGAAGTTTGTTGAAGTAAACATTTTGAACTGTCTCCTGGCTCTTCTCTCTTCACAGTTCACTGTGTGGATATTAGATCAATTGGATTTCTTTTCCTGTTATGAGTATGTAATAAGGTTGGATTAGTGTTTCCATTTTTAATTTAGGAAACGCTTTGGGCTTTGTTTAATGTGGTTCCGTCTTTGTTTCTGTGCTTTGTGCTTGCTTAATTTATTGGCTGTTCTGCAAAAATTTGTACTTAGGGAACTCTTTGGAATGCAGGTAACCCACTGAATTTATGCATTACGAGCTCATCCTACATTTATAATTTTATACTTAGCTTACTGGCATCAAGTGTTTATACGAGTAATTGTAATATTTTGCTAATTAATGGCATTAGGATCAAGCTTCCATCCGGGGCAAAGAAGATTGTTCCCAGTGGTTGTCGTGCTATGATTGGCCAAGTTGCTGGTGGTGGCCGAACTGAGAAGCCCATGCTCAAGGCAGGAAATGCATATCACAAATACCGGGTGAAGAGGAACTGCTGGCCGAAGGTGCGTGGTGTGGCCATGAACCCTGTGGAGCATCCCCATGGAGGTGGTAACCACCAACATATTGGTCATGCTAGTACTGTGCGTCGTGATGCTCCACCAGGCCAGAAGGTTGGCCTCATTGCTGCTAGAAGAACTGGTCGTCTTCGTGGTCAAGCTGCTGCTACTGCTGCTAAGGCAGACAAAGCTTAGCGTTCTTAGGATCAGTAAGTATTTGTTCTGAGTTTTGGACAACGGAAGTTTTTATTCTTTTTTGGTTTCTAATTGTCAAATTTTCAAGGATTTTACTGGGTTTCATGATGTTGTGACTTATTTCTTAAATCCTACCATTATCGGCAACTTTTTAATGATCTTTCGTTGAGTGAGGTGTTTAGTCTTAAAGTGGGCTGTAATATTGGTGCCTATCAAATCCTAAGAGTAATTTCACCAGCTGAACCTAATTTGCCAATGGCATCTCTGAAACGCTTCAGACTGTAGACTCGTTAGCGAAGACCAGTTGGCTACCAGCCGCTGCTTGGTTGATGGTTTGTAGTTGTGACAACAAATAATAAGATCAGGATGTGCAACAACCATGAAAATCACCAAGGAAATGGTCATATCACTAGCAAAATAACCTTGCAGAAAATTCAAAAACCGTCATTTTTCTCCGGAAACAATATGGGAATCAGTAGTCCTGCACGTATAAACAAGATGTAGGCTTTTAGCAGCAAACAAAATGAAAATAAAAACCCTGAAGCCGTGAAATGCTGCACCATTTTAGATTTTAATGATTTTAGATGGTGTAAAAAGTTCGCCCCACGTTGCGGTCGCCAATCACTTGCAAGTTGCAACAGCCATTCCCTGACATGCTCTTTGCTGACCACTGGGTTCCCCCTCCCCTGCAAAAACCCTTGTTTCTCATAAAACTAGATGAAGGAAAGAATAACCAAACGCAGATTTACCTGAATCGGCATGATCATTTCAATGCAACTTTGGTTTGCAGGGCTACTTGTATTTGCATGTATATGATTCACTATCTAGTTATCCCACCTCTACGGTGAAGATTTGCATGATGGCTCCGTGGAAAACAGCAACATTTATCAGTCACCTCCAACCCAAGATTGTTCGAAGCTTCTAACAGCTTGAGGAATCCACTGGCCTTGTTCTCGCAAACTATCTAAATGTGCAGCCCGTTACACCCAAGCAAGACTCCCCAAAACCTCAACCTGAGATACAAACATAATTTCCTATGCAGAGTGTTTTGCAATGAGCATAATTTCCTCAAGAGCGAGTGTTCTACCTGGCATTTAATGAAGGGAAGATGATGGTTTATTCCTGCAGGCAGAGGATGTTGTGTTTTGTTTTCATTTTCTTCATCTGCAGGGAACTGGCTAAGCTCCCTCTCAAGCTCATCGACTTCATGCTTCAATTCACCAATGTACTTAATAGCTGTTGGGCCCTTTGGGCCCCACTTAAACTTTAAAACCACTGTTGGGTCTAATAGGCTTTAAAACGGGACTTGCAATAAGCGTTACGAGTCTCTCTTAATCTAAAAGTTATTTTGAAAATTGAGGCTTTCCTATTAGGTGTATATACAAATCACCAACAACCTCTATATATGATGTGGGATAAACCCAACAATTCTCCCCCTCACACATCATGTTACCCGAATCATTTCTCCTCACCACATGAAAGGCCCACATGTTATAGTGAAGTTTCAGAAGACTCCAATCCGGACTAGCCCACCCGAATTATCTCCACTTCACCATATAGTCCGAATCATCTCCCCCTCACCATATAGTGAATCCGAATCATCTTCCCCTCACCCATATAGTAAAGTTCCGGGAGACTCCAATTCGGGCTGGCAGGCTCTGATACCAGCTTTGTTAGGGCCTTCGCGCTCCTGCCCAAACTTTAAAATTACTATTGGGTCTAATGGGACTTTCAAACGAGACTTACAATAAGTGTTATTGGTCTCTCTTAATCTAAAAATTAACTCAAGAATTAAGGCTTTCCCATTAGCCTATATACAAATCACCGACAACCTCTATACATGATATGGGATAAACCCAACAATAGCATCATCTATAAGCCGATGCTTTGCTCATCTGAACAGTCCCAAGTGGAAAAGAATGATAGTCTTGTTAAGGAAACTTGGCAATGTGAACACTTTTTTGATGATAAACACTGCTCATCATATGAAAATGATACCTTTGTGATATTGGGTACCAGAGACCTGAGAGCACAGATCCTATCGTTGAGTTTACTCCAACTGCTTCTCGGCAACTGGCTCGGGTGCCTGTATTACATTGCTGCTTCCTTCCATCGCCTTCAAAAGCTTAGCCTCGGCACTACACTCACTCAGAGCCCAGAATTCAGACCAGAAGGAAGTGCAAAGAGCAGATCAGTATGTAATAAGAACTACCATTGCTTGGGAAGTTTATCTGTTGTACCGGCCCAGTTTAACCACCTAATACTGCAAGTATCACATGATATAATGGTTTTATATGATTATCTGTTAGCTTGTCATCGTACGCTTCAACCAATTAATCAGGCCATATAATCATGTTGCCTTGACCAGCTTTTCTCTTCGATAAACTTGTGTCATCTATATACCAGTTTCCTAACATATTGTTTGTTTTTTTGGTACTTTTGGGTCATATACGGAAGTGATGGGCAACCTTTTTTCCCAAAACCCAGCAAATCACTATTGAAATAGGGGATCAATAATTTCGTGTGGAGGTGAAGTTTTCGGTACAAAATTTTGCTGAACTGACTTCGAAGTGCAAAGTACTGATATGTTTCAAATGAAAGTGCAACCATGGTTACTTGGTTAGAATTAAGTGAAAGGAAAGGATGGCACCTAATACAAAGGCATAGAAGTACGTATTTGCAGTAGCTGTAACAAGATGTTAACAGTCGAAGACCTTCTAAATTATAATAAGGCTGCCCGTGGAACGCACAATTTTCTTAGTCTTCTACATTCTCGTCTCTCTTCTTCGGCATGTACCACTGAAGCTTCATATTGTTATGCACATCACACCAAAGAAGTAAATTATATGTCACTGGAATGAACACGAGTACATGAACATTTGAAATATACTCTTACTCTTGAAAGATTTCACCCAAATAAAAAGTGTCTCCAGGCATACATGTTTCATACTCGAGCGTACAAACCATTATTTACGCCCTACAGGCAACTAATAAGAACTATTTCTGTCTGAGTCAATGAACAGGCAGAGAAGAAGGTTGCGAATCCAAAATATTTATTATAAGTTACTACATAAACGACCAGAGCTAATCATTATATACACAGATAAGACCTAAGAAATGTCAGCAGATACTATGAAGTTGGAGGACATATCCAACAGGCGCTTAATTAAGACCTTTTGAAGAGAACCACCATTATAGTTAAGATTGCTAATGCCATAAATGTGGTTCCAGCGATTTTTCCAAAATTTCCGGATGAGTTAGCCCTGCTGACAGCTAACTGCTCTCCTCTTCAGTTTCTCCAATCATGTCTTGAAGATACTCAGATATGTCCGACACCACTTTCACGACTTTGAGCTTGAAGGTCCTCACCAGCCCAGCAATAACACCTTTTGGTTGATCAGCGGCAGGGGCATTCCAATTCTCATCGTTGCTTCCAGTACCGATTCAGTTGAATCCGTATAAGATATAAGAGAAGCTCAGACACATTGTTCTTCGCTGAAGTGAAGCTTAGGGGCAAGTGATACAGACCATTACTGCGCCACAGGTAATACTCGATGACCTTCTCATTCTTCACCACTGCCTCCCACACATTTTTATCGGAGGCAAGAGCAGCAACAATACTCTATACAACAACAAATTTGGAAGGCAGTTTACAAATCAGGTAAAATAATCAAAATCAGCAATGAACCTTGCAAACAACACAGCAGAAGTTGATACTTTAGGTGACGGTAAAGTTTGCCACAGTCAAAACAACAGTTAGAAAACCAAAACCTTTTAAGGCTTCAAATTGAGAGGTGGACGGAATGTACAGAAGATAAACAAAGTTTTTGCCTCTTACTTACAACCATGCTTTGGCAAAGCTTATATCATTTAATTTTTCGATAAATGATAGACAAATCTTCTTTCACTAACCATCCTCCCTCAAAACCCTGTTTAGATAAATTTCTAACCTACCTCATACCATAGTGATGATCAATTAGAAGAACGCGAATTAATACAATGAACGGAACTATGCTAAGCATTTTTGACAGAAGTATGCAATTACACCCAACAAATTCCATTTACAATTTGACATTGTGAAACACAAGAAGACTGCAACTATGCTTTAGTGTTTTCTTTGAGCACGGAAAATGCATTCACAACTTGTTTTGGACTGCAAGCAACAGTTGCAACCCTCTGAGAGAGAGAGGGAGGGAGAAGAAGGGGAAATTATACTACTCGAGGGCATCTTTGAGATCGCGAGTAGCGGCCGTCGTCTCGGCAAGGGAGGGAACAGGACCAAACACCGCCACCGGCATGGCAGGGGTAGCGGGCGGATCGCGGAGGAGATGCTTAACACCGGCGAACTCCCAACTATCGTCATAATACCAGACGGGCCTTGGACGCACCGAGGTCGGAGAAGGAGACCCGCGACGGGAGTGCAGCGAGGCCGACGTACTTGGCAGCGCGGCTCCGCCTCCCATCCTCCCCTTCGAGACTTTTATCCAATTAATTAATTAATAACTTATTTGCATATTTTTACAAACAAAGGGAAAAATTAGGGTGTCCGACAGATGTACAAAATATTATTTGATCCAATTTAACTGATTGATTATTATGAGAAAATTATAAATTATTCTTTATAAATTTTTACTATGAATTTTTTGATAAAACATTAAAAAAATAATTTTTGCGTTAAAAAATAGATCAATTTCAACCTTCATTTTACTTTAAAACAACTTAAAAGGAGCTCTCAAATTTGATTCAGAAGCATTAAATATGTAATTTCTTTTCAATTTTGTTAAATCTGGTGGCATGTTCATTTGTTGTTTGAGGTGGTTCATTAATTACATATATCACTTTAACTTAATACACAAAAATTATCCCAATTAATGAATATAGTTCATATATAATCTGCGGACTCATTTTGATTTAGTTAGTACAAAATATTATTTTTGGAATATTGACACTTTTCTTGTTTTCTTTATTTATTGTTTTTTTGTAAAGTTTATCCATTCAGATTAGAGACGAATTTACAACACGAGAGTGTCATGGAATTACTATCCTCAAAATTATCTTCCGGATAATATAAACCTGATCCTATCAAGACACTGAAAATCAATCCCCACATTATATCTTACCGGTTATAATATTTTCTTATCCTCTGTTTTCCGAATCAACCAAAACAAATAATTTGGAAAGTTTTTTTATATGATTGATTATTACCACATGAACCTGGAATTTTTTTTGTTGTTGATAGAGAGATTCGTTTTGATGGCCGGATGGGTAGTTAAGAACAGGAGATTCCATCGAGTTAATGAGCTCTGCCAAGCTGCACTCCATTATTCATGCAATACTACCGAAATCGTATTAACTTCAGTTCGTTAGCTAAAGGGGGATGTTGATCCCTGCATCGATACCTGATCCTGATTCGATATGGATTAAGGTTATGAATTTGTGATAAGAAGACGGCACAAAACTAATTCAATTGTAAAGTTCATGTATCAGAGTAGTCGCAAAACTTTAGACAGTTCCACAGTCCAGACACCAGATAGGGTGTGTGAATCTGGCCGCCAAGGGTTTCTTCACATGGTATCTTAAATAAACGCAATTTTCCTCGCTGCGCGTCTGCGCCTTGCGGCAAGCACTGTACCCGTATAAATCATCCCCATCTTTGGTTTTGCCGAGCACTGCTCACGAATGGAACACTTAACGAGGTCAAAGTTGTGAGGCAAATAATATGTTGACTTCGGGGTCACCGACCGTCTCTTTCTTTGGGCTAGACAGCTATGAATTTGGCCAGAGTTTACTCAATGGGTAATTGTTAGAACTCTTCACAGTTCCACTCCGTGACAGAGAGAGAATCTTCATGGTTGGTTCTTTACGATGGGGAAAAACTGGGCAGTAACGGATGAGACGATGGTCAAGATGATAAATGAGGGGTGGAATATTTCAACCTCGGAACAATTCCGTCCCCTCTACCTTTGGAAATGAACCAAAAACCTGCTACCCTGAGGGTGATCATTTGGTCAATTGGATAAAATCAAACCAAATCGCTTACCCGTTTAATTGAATCGAAGTAATTTTACTAATCAAATAAAAATTAAATTATAATTGATAATCAAACCGAACAAATTTTGTCTGGTTTAGTTTTAATTAAATTAACCAAAATAATAAATAACATTTTTTATCATTAATAATATTTATTTTTTAATATTTACTCTAATTATTTGCAAGTTTTATTTATGAAATAAATAATTGTTAATACACATTTAAGGATAATTACAAATTTGTTGTTAAAATATGTATAAATAATGTTTTAATTTAAGATATTATATAATAGGTAAATAATATATAATATATTAAACTTTTATCTCAATAAATAAATTATTTTTAATAAATTAAACCAAAATAATAATTTTATAAACCTTTGATATATATCATGATGATTAAAAATATAAAAAGACACATGTATAACATTGAAGAAAGAAAGCGATATGAATAAGATTTTTTTATTTATTGGTTTGTTTGATTTAATTGATTTAGATATAAAATTGACTAAACTAACTGAATTAAATTTGATTGATTTTTAATTTTAATTAAATTAAAACCAAACCAAATTAATACCAAATCAAATTACTATAATGAGTTTAATTCAATTGGTTTGGTTAATTAGACCAAACCATACTGACCCCTGAGGGCTTGTAACAACTTTAATTTTCTAGCCAACCGTCCCACTAAGTCCGACTTGATATTTCACCTCGGCACCAGCTTAGGCCTGTCTGTGTTCGGTCGGCGACTCATTCGTATCCGCCTATCCTCGTTTTAACCACAGTGAACTTTCGTTTTTCTAAATCATTACCACAGCGCCAGAATGTCGTCAAAGCTCAAAGTTTGCGTCCTTCTTACCAAATACGAATTCTGTAATCTGTTTTCCGAAAGGGAAAGGCCAAGTTTCTGCTGGGTTTTATTTCCAGCTGTGATCCAGATACGGATGAAGCAAAATATAATTTTTAATAGATGAGGATCTCCACGACTTCATCAATCCCCAGACTAGTTTGGACAAAATCAGCTCAGCGTGGCAACACACCTTTTATTTGCGCACCAAATACGACCGCCCTCTCTAACCTCTCAATCCTCCCAACTAATGGGCACTAAACCACAATCAGAAAAGTCGGAAGTTCCCACCAAAGACTCACCAGTCATCAACGCGTCATACCCTAGCCAGCCACTTCCACTCTACAAATACACAACGACTGCACATCAATGCAAATTCATCCCACCGCCCTCTGCGAATCGCTCTCCTTCCCTAGCTTCCTTTCCGATCCCAACTATGCCACGCACTCTTCTGCTCTGCCTCTGCTTGGGGCTAACCCACTTCTCTTTCCTGGCCGAGTTAGCCATGGCATCCAGGCCTCTCCCTGCAACGGCCAGCAATGCGGTGCTCAAGACTGAGACGGCCCTCGCAAGCATGGCTGATGCGCCGAACCACGGCCAAGCTGGTAGCCACTCTGATGAGTCCGAGGATGGAGCAGAAGCACCGGAGGCTCCGGAAGTTGAAGAACACCGCCGTTCCAATGAGTCGGTCGCCGCCGGAGGAGTCATCCTCGGAGGACTTGCCACGACTGTTCTTGCTACTGTGTTCTGCTATATTCGGGTCACCAGACGGCGACCCAACGAGGCGCAGGCCAATTAGTTAGCTTTTAATTGGTTACAATATGTATTATTCTAGGAAAAAGAACAGAATAATATATTATACAAGCGCGGTAGACTGGTAGGGGGTTATTTGTAAATCAAATATGGTTTTGTCCAAGATATATGGAGGCATTTGCCACCGATTTCTCTATGGTGCACCGTTAAATCTTAAAAGTATGGTATGTGCTTATTTATTTATTTATATGTTTGAAGAGAAGAGTGCCCACGGCGCGACGAGAAGATTTAGGACGACCCAGAAGCACATAAAAGGTGCCAGGTGCCTATCTATGCTTTTAGGAGGAACAATAATCGTACTTAAGTTATTGATTAAAACATTATTATATTTTCCTAAGGTACGTAAGTGCCATGCACCGCAATCTAAGTTAGTAAAGAAGTAGGCCATCACGGGAAAAACTAAATTAAACATTAGTATTGAACTATGGAACAATGCGAAAGGTACTTCAAACAAACGTGTGATGCCAAGTTTGGGAGAGCCGTTCTCGTAGGAAATCGTGTCATTAGTCAATTTTAATTTTTGTGAGAGGGCGGTGCTCATTGAAATTAACATGGTATTGTTCAATTATATATATTGATTTCTTTTTTCAGCATCTCTTTCTTAGCTTCTGGTTAGTGCTAGCGTATTTGGATGGATTGCGAATCGAAAAGCAGAGTGTTTCTGTGTGTCAAGTTTATTCCTGAGCTGAAATCTTATTTATCTCTAGCTAGCTTTATCCAATCACGATCGGTGATCAGCAATCAAGTCACAGATGTGGTGTTTATGAACATATGGCAATCATATGGCTCCATCTAACACAGTTCGTTCATGCCTAGATCAGAGGATGAACATACTTACAGGGTATTTCAAATGACACCGGCCCCTATGAGCGGTTCCAAACAGAAAATTCAAAATTAACATGTGATTGATGAGATCACACGCGACAAATCCCACGCCTAATTATAAGATCATGAAACACTACCGACGATAAGTAAAACGTAATTAAGCTACACTGTTGTAGATTAACAAATGTTTGCTCTAGATATCCATAAACATCAATTAAGCATGCACTTCTAGTTAGACAACAAAGCCACTAAAATTAACTACCTAGCTGCAATATACAAACATCTTAAAAAACATGGGAAAATTTTATATGAGTTACGCCTCATATAATTTATATGAGTTATGTGTTTAATTTGAATATTTTTTAGTAGGTTTCACAAAATTATACATATATATATTAAAAGTAGGGTATATAAGTAGGATGTTGATATATTTTTATTTTTTTTAATATTATTATCACCTAGTTTTAATTTTTTTAAAAATTAAAAGTTATTAGATATTTTGAAATCATTTTTATCACAATTACTTTGTAATTAAGATGAAAAAGAAAGATTAGATTTTGTTAAAATTGTATAATTGCATTTATTAGTTATTTTTTATTATGTAATTTTTAAATTGTTGAATCACAGAATTGCTCAAAATAAAAGGGTAGCTCATATAAGTTATATGAGGCATAACTCATGTATATAGGGCTCAAAAAACACAATGTGAATTTCCCTCTTTGGATAAGTATATGTGAATCTTCTCCTTGAAAATTATTTATAGCTGTTGGCATATTTTTTGATAGACTCACTAAATCAATTAAGAGATTAATTTTGACTTAACCTCAAGTTAATTAAATATTATCTCTTGATATTTCGCGTATTAATTAGTATAAGATAATAGTAAAAAAACTTATTAATATTACATCTTTTCCTCAACATCTATAAGAGGATGAATAACGAATTATTGTGTTTCTAAAGAGAAACATGATATGTCATAAAAATTAGACTTTTTCCTATTGATCAAGTCTTGAGGTGATTTTTGTCCATCAATCTGCATAATAAATTTTTATTTTATTTATATTATATCATACAATTAGGTTTTACATCAGCCAACAGGTTTCAAAAAACCGAAGTTTCCCCGGTTTCAAGTATACAAAACATAAAATAAAGATGAATTATTGAGAGGGGCAAATTGGTTGTAATCAATTGCTCATTTTTTTATTATCTTCATTTTGCATCAACTTATGATTCAGCGCAAAAGCAACCATATAAGTTTTTAGAACAAATGTTGGAAAAATTAAAATAGTAAAGGTTGGAATTCCACGTTTGATTGAAGAAGATCCAAAAATAATCTATGTAGCTTGTTAGTTTCAAATGTAAGGCACACCGAAATGCTTTCTTCAATACAAAATTGCCGCTCTTTACACAAAAGTAATCTTTGTAACTCATATCAAGATATAATAATTTTTTTCATTTTAAGAGTACAACAATAAGAAGAGTGATCCTTCTCTTTGTTAAACCACGGGATCAAAACCAAAACTCTGTTTCAAAATTAAGTTTTTTTCTAAAAATTCAATAAAAATCACGGGAGGTATGGTGGGAAGGAAACTGAAACGGTTCATAAAAACTTGTCTTTTTTCCCAAAGGTTAGTTTACATAGAAAACCGCCAGCGTCTGGGTGAAAAAATTTGCACCGGGGCGAGAGTCCAGATCAAAGGCACATACGTGCCTGGTAATTAAGAGAATTGTAAGTTCTTTCTCTACCACTTGGCATGAAAATATTTATTTATTTTCAAATTCAGTTCAGTTAATGTACTATATTACCGAGCTTGATAATTACAGAGACTATATTAAGTTTCCGAACAATCAAATAGCAACGAGCTTGATAATTACCGAGCAGGTGCGTGCCTGTGATCCGAACAGCAGCTGCGATCAAAACCAGCGCCGTGGCGCTCTTGAAAACACAAAATCCAACAACAAAACCAAGGTTACCACTCGTGCTTGATTTGGTTTAGAAACTGGTCAGCAGACAGCGGAGCCAGAGATGGCCTTGCCCACCTCTTTGATGATCCAAAAGAAGGAAAAGGAGTATTCCATCAAAAGGGGGAAGTATGTTTTTTTTTTGAAGGGAAAGTAGATTTGATACTACCCAAATAAACAAGCGTAAATATAAAAAAGGTGCAGTTATCTCAAGTATCAATGATGTCGCAAAAAAATTTTGAATTCACACAAAATACTTCATTTAGTGCTTTGAAAGAGAGAGGAGGACTGCACAATGGTCATCCTTGCTTAAAATGTGACCTTTGCATAGAAAGCTTTTCAACTTGTCAACGGCCAATGACGAGCAAGCACCTTTTTTATATCTAAAAAAATATCTACAACTGTTCCCATCTGACTTCACCTATTATGTTAAGCGCTTTTATGTACAACGTAAAATGGATTGTACAGCGTCAAATGAAGGCATAAAATGAAAAAGAGTAATTTCAAGTCTCAACCTTTGCGAAAAACTAAAAAAATGTGCTCATGCAATGCACCAAGTCCTTACTCCTGACTAGGGGCAAGAAGACGCCAAAGTATTACGTTTATCGAACTTCGGTTTGTTCTTCACCTAGAAATAAGGAGGTGGAAAGCTCGTTCTAAGTAGATTGACCACTCATCACATGAGAGAGACGAAAGTTAGGCCAAGAAGTCCCTACCAACGAGACCAAAAACCTTGACAGGACACGCTTGCTTTGATTGGCATTGCTAGTGATTTATGCTGCCGCGATGGATTAGCCGATCGCTTGGTGGTCAGATTCCAAGTGGGATACAGCTTAAAGTTTAACACAGTGAATGTGATTATTCAAGACGATCTCCATTACCCTTTTTTTATGTTATCACAATATACTATATAGTGGCAACTAGTATTGGAAACACCTGTGGCCTGGGTTTCCCCTCCTCCCAAAGAAGACGAATGATCGAGCAAAGTTGCATCACGCGTTCGTCCCCAAGGTTGTAACTCTGGTGGTCACTGTTTATCGTCATGCCCAATAGTTCCCCTCTTTGCATTGGGATCACAGTTCTCTCCCCACTTTCATCTTTCGGGTCTGCATCTTTGCTCTTACTACTGCACGTTGGACCACCTCGACCGTGAATTTTCACACTTCTCAACGACCTGTCCGATTCTAGGTTAACTGATACGTTTTGTCGAAGAGAAGATTACCTGACCTTAGCTGCTTCCCGAAGAACGACTATTGCTCAAATCTTCTTTCTTATTTATTTATTTATTTCTTTCTTTCTTCCTTTTTTAGTGTGTGCAGAACAACAACAGGTTTGCAGATGCGGACGCACAAAGGTACACCAAGGGGAGACTCGTCCGATTATCTGATCATCAATAATTATGGGATCATGACCGTTGATATCAAGGGCTTTGAAGATGAACATCCCCACGTACGCCCGCATCAGACATTTTATTCAAAGACAACAGTCAAGTACGTATAATTTTATAAACCATCTTTTCACTTTTTAAGACAACTTTGTTTTTATACCAATGAGCGAATATTATTTTAGCACATAAATATGCAGTTAATTAGCTGGCATTGTTTAAATTACATACCTAATCCCAGCGATCAATTGACCAAAACCAATTATTAGGACCCTTCAAGGACTCGGCATGCTTAAAACAATTAAAAAATAAAAAACCGTGTGCGCTACTGAGAATGGTGCTAACTTTGGTAATAACTTCAATGATCAGGAAAGGGTTTGAACAAGTTAAGGTTAAAAATTATTAAAAAAATCCATGTCAACAGACGAGACGAAGCGACATGACTTACGAGAAGAGGTTCCTCTAAAGGAAGACATGACTCACCAATCACCTAATAAGATGGTTGAATCCGAAAGCGGCAGCTGTTGTACCGCATCGTTCACGTGGTGACACTCACGAGGGTTTTGAAATTGGATTCCATATCATTGTTATCAAAATATCAGGGCTTAAAAGATTTCACATCCTGGCCACAAACAAATGGCCGCTAACTGCACTGATATTATACATCTGCCCAACACAGTCCGCGCTACAAGGTTGAAGTGTAGCTCAGCTTCAGGCGTTTCTGACAGGAAGAAAATGCTTTACAGAATCGCAGATAAAGATAGATACAATAGTCCAAGTATTATAAGACAAAATTATAATGTCCCTGTTATATGTATGAAAATTGAATGGAAAAGCTCCTCATCTCGTCCATTCCAACTCTGTTATCAGAAGCACCGATTTACAGTTCAAACCTCGCCCCATCACAAACGGAAAAGTAGAATAACATGCATCTAGAGATACTAGGATATCTCAAACCGCCCAGCACTGACTCGCCTTTGCACCCTAGATTCCCGGTCAACATCCACACTTACTCACTTTGCTCTCACAACCTGAATCAAAGATAAGATAATGATGATAAAAAATTTTGATATGAATTAAAATTTTAAAGGGATAAAAAATTTTGATATGGAATTATCGGTTATAACAACCAAGGATAAAACTGCAAAGAATTAAATAGCAAAAAGAGTGGGATTAGAAGAAGGGGTGGCAAACCAGGGATGTCCAATATTAAATGCGAGATGAAAAAAAGCCCACTGTTAAAGTTGTGATCTTGACAGTTTCTATCCTCCACCACGATGGAACAAATGTCAAACTACACATACCCATCGTTTCACTCATCAGAACAAGAAAAAGAAAAATATCCATCTCCAAACCGCATCCAAAAATAACCATTCTAAAGAAACACAACGCATAAACAATCGAAACAAAGCGTTTAATCTTGTAACATAGAAAGAGGAAAGCAACCAACCTGATCAAAGAGAGAAGAAGGGGAGGAAGGAGCGCGGAAAAGATGGGAGACGAGACAGGCCAGGCTTGCAGTCAGGGGGATCTTCAAAGAGGGAGAGGGAGAGCTGCTTGTGAGCGACGACAATGTCGAAGAGGATGAGGCCGGAGGCAGGGTCGGAGACGACGATGTCCTTGACGGGGAGCCACACGAAGAGCTCCAACTGGGAGAAACCGAAGACGTCCGAAAGCTGGCCGTAGCTAAGGTTGGCCTTGACGACACTGTCGAAGAACACTCGGTCCTCGTACTTGGTCAAGCACGGCCCTTCCAAGAACACCTCCAAGCCGCCGTCGTTGCTCAAGTTGAAGGACTTGACGGCCTTAGGCAGCAATCCCGGCGGCAGCCCATTTCGCTGGAGTACGTCGTGGATCGTCTCGTCTACGGTGGCGCCGCCGGCCGGCAACAGGAGCAGGAGGATGACCACAAACTTGGCAGCTAAGGGAAAAGCAGAGACCGTAGCCATGGTTGGAGATGAAGGAGGGGAAGAGAAGGGTTTAAGGAAGGTTTTAAGAGAGTGGAAGAAGCGAAGAAGAAGAAGAGTGCGGAGGGAGGAGAAGGGGCATTGATTGCTTTTTTGATAATGAGAATGGAAGACGGGGTGTGGAAGGGAAGAGAGACAAGAGAGCCCTAAACCATTATCTAATTATCTAATAATGAGAGAGGATAGTTTTGAGATAGATACTTCTAATATATACACAAACATGTACAATTCTGGCTCGGACTACTTTCGGGGGGCTTAAAGACTAAGATGGGTCTTAATTAATGCTAGAAAGAGAATTAATTTAAGCTTGGCATTGGTGGCGTGATATTTGGCCAAGATAATATAAGGGAAGGAAAATAGTTTATTATAGTGGTGTACTGCATGGAATAACAAGGAGGATATGTAGTTATTATTCGTGGATTAAGCAATTAAAATTAAAATATGTATTGGAAAGCAATGTTTGAAGGTATTAATTAAATAAAATAAATATATTATATTATTTAATATAATAATAATAAAGAAGAAAAAATAAAAGAAAAAATTATAATAATAATAATAACAATATTTTTAGGCCAAGATGAAATGAGGGGGTGGGACCGGTGAAATTAATGGCAAAACAATAAAGGTTTTATGTCAAATGACAAATAAGACGGGGAAAAGTAAAGACTACTCGGTGTTACTTTTTTAAGGTAATTATTATTATAATAATGGCATGTGATGTGGAACAGTGGACTTGGATGAGTTAATTTATGTAAAAAATGAAAAATAGTAATACTTTTTTAATTCATATCATAATATAAGATATAGATAAAAATTTATTTATTTTATATATATATATATATACGTGTGAACGGTAGAAAAGTAGCCGTTTTATTTGCAAAAGGTTAAGGAGAGAAAAAAGTCTGGACATCAGACGGGTTTGTCTTTTGTCCAGCTTCTCGGATTTTCTCTCAAAAGGTAATTTTAAATTACTTTCCCCTTCTACGATAAAAATCATTAAAGTTTATGACATCGAGCATCCACCAAACTAAATAGAATGAAGTATTAATGATGATAAGTATGATGAACTTTTACACCTTAATACTTGTAAAACAAACCTTTCATTTCTTTTCTTTTCTTTTTTTGGTAAGACCCTAGGTATGATTTTTATTAAATTATTTAAGCATGGGTAAAATGGTAATTTGGATTTTAAAAACCTAAAATCAAACCCGCTCCCCCGACACCGCCGCCGCTCGTCCGCCCGCCGCCGCCCGGTTTCCGCCTCCGCCGTGCCGCCCCGACTCCCCGCTCGCCGCCGACCGGGCTGCCGACCTCGCCGCCGACCTCGCATCGTCGCCGCCCACCCGTGGCCGGACCGAATCGGGCACGTACGAATCGCCGCCGACTCCGCCGCCAGCTCCGGGCCGCCGACGGTTCGTCCGGCCGGGCTGCCGACATCCTCCGACATCGCCGCCGCGAGACTCGCCGCCGACCGGGCCGCCGGTGGCGGCGGGAGTAAAAATCGCACGGTGGCATTCTTGTAATTAAAAGTTGACTCGAGTCTAACTCGAGTCAAAAATAATAAATAATTCGAAATAATTTAAAAAAATCTTAAAAAATATTTAAAAATATCAAAAACTATAATACACAGAATAATATCAAAATAACATCAATACTTAATTTTAATATATTTATATTATAAATTGTCAAATTATTATATATAACTGATTAAATTAATTTGGACCGATTCAACTGAACCGATTCTTGGCCGTCAAACTATTCATACCATATTTTATTCTGTTCTTCTAAGTTGCATCGTACTAGATTAACATGCTCATACACAATTCATCTCATTAGATCACTTACTTCATTCGCTAACAATCTCATCATGCACATCTTTACTTTATTCATGGTCAAGACATTAATCATGATAATTAATCAACCCTAGCATGCTATGCTAACAATTATCATCAATTTTAAATAAATCAATCGGAGGTAATTATACCTCACGTTGTCGACAATCGGCGACGGCTAAGGTTCCGTCGCGTGTCTCGGAGCTCGAATTCGGCGCTCCCCGGCGTCCGACGTTCGATCGGGCTCGACTGGGTGAGCCCCGCGGAAGATCCGGTGAATTCTGGCAAATTCCAAAAATTCCGGTTTTCCGGCAGCTACTGGCGGTTTTCCGGCGGCTTCCGGTGGTTTTCCGGCGACAATCGCCGGCGGCGTCTACTAGCCGGAAAGTGGTCGTGTTGGGTACCCTCGGAACCGGCTCGGCGAGCCCGACTCATCTACGAGGTCGACACGGCCAACGGAGGTGGCGGCTCGCCGGAAAATGCATAAAACAGAGCGGCGGCGTTGGGTCGCTAAATCCGGCCGGCCAGGGCGGCGATGCCCTCCGTTCCGGTCGGGGAAGGTCGCTGGAAGGCTGAGGGTGCTGAGGCGAGTGACCGATCGCGGCGGCGCTGGTCGCCGGCGGCGGAATCGGTGACGGAAGCGCAACGTGGGCGCGGCGTCGCGGCGTGGCTTCCTCGCGTCGCGGCGGTCCGACGGGGGCCGGACCTGGTCGGGGCAGCACGGCAACGGCGTCGCCGAGCTGGGCGGCGTCGGTCGACGGCCGGGCGGCGCCGACAGCGGCGGCGGTGGCGCGCGAACAGGGGCGGCGCGGCACGAGGGTTTGGGCGTGGGGGAGAAAAGGTCGGGGGTGTGTGTGGTGGCAAACTCGTAAATATTACTTGACTCGTCTCCGGCTCGAGTCAAGTATAATAACTAAGTCGTATTAAATCCTAAAAAATTCATAAAAATTGGGAAAAATCCCGTAAAATCAAACAACACCACAACATTATAATGATATGCTCTATGACTAATAACCCACCCAGACTGCCCGAACGCATCCTAACGCGGTAACGGCCTAATACTAATCCTACGATCCAATATATATATAAATAATAAAAAAAATGACTGGCATACTCTCATATATCTGATAACTCATTCTGTTCTGCTGTGTTCATGACGTTATCATCATATACTTGGGTACGCATGACCCTCATAGCTCATACACGCGACTGGCATCGGCTCGGTACACGTGTCCTGAAACTGACTCAACTCGAAAAAAATAACGGTCGACCCGACCGGTTCTGAATATAAAACCCTAACTCGAATCGTGGGTTTTACAAACCTTAGTATGTAGGAGATATTTTTCTTTCCAAATTAGTAAGGAGAAGATATTGTAGAGCTCGATTGAGCAAATGCATCGAAGCTCCGGCTACATGTACTCGAGCTGATCAGTTGGTTTGAGCTGGAATAACATTGTTGCGGACAGTGTCGCATGCCGACTAATTTGACCATCCAGATATATATAAATAAATAAAGATTAAAGAGTACAATAAACTACACTCCAAAAGAGAACAAAAGGCATACGATTTAACATGCAGAGCGCAAGAATCTACACTTATGAGTTTCTGTTTGTTTCACCATGGGCCTCCTTAGTTCATTGTCGTTGGTTGCATCACACCAAACCTCGTACATATCCACTTTACCAACTTGTTTTTTTCAACGTCGCCTTCCCAAAAAAATTAAAAGAAAATAAAAATAAAATAGAAACAGTTTTGGTGAAATATGCTCAAATATTCTTTTAAGACTCTGGATAAAATGGTGGTGTTTTTTTCGCAAAGAATTTTGAGTGGTCGGTAGCACGTAGCTTGACAAGGGCGAAATGGCAATGGAGATCATTGTTTTTATTCATCAGGAAGATGGACCACCACACCGTGGCTATCGCATAACGCTTTGTACCTGCCGCCGCTCGTCGTTATCTGCTGCGGTCCGTTTCGTTGTCTTCGTCTGCCTTTAAGTGCCCTCGCATGCTTCCTCACTCACCCTTTTCTTCATCCAAAGCTTGATCTATGAGAGATTCATCATAACTTTTTCACGTGGATGTGGTCAACTAGGTGTGATCGTCGTATCATAAACTATGAGCCTATGCTAGATTGCAAAAAAGCTTAAAGTCCAAACTATGCCGCGGTTGAGCAGTTCTTGTATTTTCTTTTTAGCTGTCAATGCACTCCGGTGTATACTACCATCCGGGGGCTTAACTTCCCAGAGGATGGAAACAGCCCAAGAGGAATGCAACAGATTTCACGAACATTTTTAGCACAAGCTCTATACGTTGATTGGTCAGAATCAATTTGAAACATTGTTGGTTTTAGTAAGGGATAGAAATAGAGATTATATTTTTTTCACTTCTTCATAGGAGGGATCAGTTTAGAGCTTCGAATAATTCGAGGAGTTTTTTCAACAATTTTGGTATGAATAATGAAAGGGATGAATTAGAACTTCGAACTTATAAGCATTAAATCAGATCAAGAAGGCCGTTTTCTCATTCAGATTGTTTCCACCGACCGGTTACTACGATGTCAATTCATTTACAAGTTGGCAAGGATCAGCAGGAAGCAAAGACAGTTATGATATTACTGGTCATCCTCTAATCAGTAACACGGCAACGCGCCACTTTCCCATCTTTTTATTACTTTGGCTAGTAGCCGACCACCTGAAATGGCCCGCTTGAATTTCGTAAATGCGACACTAATCATTTTATCTATAGAGAGCTAGCTACTGATCGACTTCTTTCTTTACTCCATTGTACAAGGGTAAAATACTTCTTTTCTCTTCTTTTTCCTTCTTGAACTTTGCAAAAGCGGAAGTGAGTAGCAGACTAGAGACTCAGAGTATAAGGGCTACGAATTCATAAGAGCTTATTTCGCAAATCTTTGAAATGCAAAGCATTATAAGGCAGCCCAAATTAAATTGGGCTGCAGTCGACTACAGTTGTACTACAGAACTTGCATTTGCCATTTTCGCATCCTTGTGTAACTTTCACAGTCATGACTAGGTAAAAAAACTTGTGAGAGTGTTCTAACTTGGTGTGTTATAAAAATGAGGGCTCCCATACATTTTCGCATCCTCGCCATTTTAACTTGCTCAAACCTTTCTTCCCCTCATCATTTTGTCAAGTCCACATATATCGAATTCCAACTTTGAGCTGAATCGAGCTTAATATTTGCGTGTTCGAGCTCTATTCTAATTATTCATCAAGTTAGGCCTTATTTTAAGTTGAATATCGGTTGGAGAAGCACAAATTCAAATCAAATCGAAGTGAACATATTTTACTTTTAAACAAGCCTGATTTGATTACACCTTATTCATGAATATAATTAATTCCAGAGGTTTTGGGTACGATTTGGGCCATGATCAACAGCTCTTACCCTTTCGTCTTACTGGGTATGAGAGGGTACTCCCAATATATAAGTTGATTAACTGCGTTAGTTAGTTGCCGAAACTCCAGAGAAGCGAAAGAGTTTTTTAACGCGCAGATGAGACTCCAGAGACCAGCATGTCGTGTCCTACAGAGACTACCCATCTCCTCCCAACCTCCACAACCAATCAACCATGGTGGTAACGTATATATATATATATGTGTGTGTAGAGAGGGAGATTCAGTACTGTTCCATGTTCTGCTGCTTCAAATATGGTATAAACTAGGAGAATGCACTTCTGCCAATAATGATTTTTGGAATTTCTAAACGACCTGAAGCCAAGGCAATATCTTGTAGAGAACCAAAATCTAGTCATGAGGGCAATATTGAGGGGAAACTGTGCAGGCATATAATTGCCGGCTCCTGTAACTGGCCATTATTTTGTTGCCAGCCTACGTCTCCTATAATCCCATACCTAGCAGCTGATGATGTCAAGAAACCAAGCGAATGCATGATTTCACTCCAACTGCAAACTTTAATATCTGTGGTCCTTAGCGAAAAGAAAACTTTTCTGGTGTGCAAATATTTACCATATTGCTCCTCCTGAAAGTATTTAATGTCGGCAATTGTAAACATTTTCATTTACCAGAAATGTTTCTACCTTTTTGCGTAATCTGATTGTTATGATGTTTACTGAAAACTTTTTATGTTAAATATATATAACTGAGTTGTGGGCTATTTGAGTAGGTGAGAGTGTTAATAGTTCAGACTTGGGACTTCACTGCCTTCACATTTTCAGACCCAAGAGGCGATTCTGTGTGTAGAGACCGTAGACTGTAGAGCCACCGCAGCCTTCTCTTGATGTCAGTTACAATAGAAAAACAGCTTTTGATATCTCTATACCCATGTCATCTGTGGTTCCCCAAACCTGATTTCCCAAATACATTTCAGCTACACTATTTAGTATTTTCTCTCGTGCTGTCCGGAATCCAGATGAGCAGGGCTGCTTGTCGGGGGTTGGATCCCCGCAAAACCCGACCTGTCTATCGTCTGTCGTATCTATATAATCCGATGGTTTGGTTGCGGACAACAACGGGTACATGACATCCGATTTTAATAATATAAAATTGTATTATAAAAATTATATTTAATATTATTTAAACTTTATTATAGATATATATTTATT
The DNA here is from genome assembly GCA_033002965.1 of Piper betle. Taxonomy (NCBI): domain Eukaryota; kingdom Viridiplantae; phylum Streptophyta; class Magnoliopsida; order Piperales; family Piperaceae; genus Piper; species Piper betle. The sequence continues at coordinate 85,118 of JAURVB010000705.1, forward strand.
TATATGTAAAATTAATATGTTTTTAATTTTTTTGTATTTGCCCATTTAACCTATTTATTTTTTTAGATAATTGTTTTAAATTAATTTTTTTATAATGCCATTTAATTTATTTTTTTTATAATATAATTAGGTTTTAAATTGTCTGGTTCGGATTGCTGGTTCGAGTTCGGATATTAAAAAATTAAATGATAAATGACTTTGTTTGGCATGTAAATTTAAAATAATTAATAAGTTTAATATAAGCAATACTCAATTAAACCCCTCCAATAGACGGGGGTATATTGAGCAAAGTGACAGAAAGAACAGCTTTGTAGTCCTTTTTGTCATCCAACTTGATTGCAGCAGAGTTCCTTCCTGTTCAGAATTCAGAAAGAAAAACTTTTTTTAACTACTTATTGGTGGCTCACTTCTGTATGCTGTGATAAAGATTCCTAGTCTTCTTTATTTTTATTTTTCCAAACTGATGAACAATTTTGTTAACTTTGATTCGCTCAAGCTGGCAACAACTAGATTCCACCCACTCTGCTGTGATGGAAAACGACTTATGGGTTAGGCAAGCGGTTGCGATCTCAAATCTTAATACTATGAAGAAAACTTATTTCCAGGGTTGATCAAATCTCACTCAAAAACCCAGGTTTATTTTTGTTATTGAAAAGCCATTTCATTGTCAATATTTATATCTCTGGCTTTCTTTGACATTATAATTCACGCACGCACAGATAGTCAATTACAAATGTATACATGTAAATAATAAATATCTGGCTTTCACAAATATGCCAACGGCGTCGAGACAAACAAATCATTCAATTTGATTAAGTGTGAAAAGACTTACCTAGTGTCAGTCAAGCTTAAAATAGTTTGATTACTGAATAACAAAGTATTTTACACATTATACTGGATAAAATTGAAGGCTTGGAAAATAATAATAATAATAATAATAATATTTTTTAAAAGAACTCCAGGCCATCGATATGCACTGCGTCAAATATCAGTTGTGTCTGCCTGCCAGAAAAAAGAAGAAGCATCGAGTACAACTTTGAGATTTATAAGATAAGATGTCACAATCGGTTTTCACAAATACTACACGATACAACGTGAAACAAATTAAATTCATGCTTAATAACATATAATTTCAGTGAGCCTAAAAATGATTACACAAGATCAGTGAAAAGAACTCTCGTTGCGACATGGGTTCCAAACCATCGCTAACTCTCATTTCCCTCCAAGGTCATCAGGAAGAACAAAATATCGAACACAAGCCTTAGATCTTCCTCATACAAACTGACCATTATATGCAGATATCTAAAAAATTTGGGCCCAAGGGTAGAACACTAAGCATGACAAGGCCATCAAAAGGATCTATCCGATCTAAGATGAATCTGATTGCGACCCTTCCTGCCTAGGTCTCCTCCTTTCTGGTGGAGGTCCATCTCTTCTCCTCTCATATCGTCTGCTTTCATATTTTGAGCTATTCCGCTGCTCAGATTGATAAGTAGGATACTTACAGGGAATTATCTCACCGTTTATGTACTTGTCACCTGAAATATGAAAGAGTTAAGACAACATGGAGAAACAATTAAGAACACAAGAAATCGTAGGAAGGGCAATGTAAGATTTGGGTAAAAATTGACCTCCATAATCCTTATTCTTCACATTCATGTATGAATCAGGCAACACCCAGAGAACTCCAGGCAATCCTAAAATACAAAGTAGGTTATTAGAAAATCAGAGAAGTGGTTTGTTTCATGTTCCTTCTTTCAAGTAGGGAGCCTCCCAGATAATTATAGAATCAAACTGGTTAAACAAAAAACCAGATTAACTTTAAATTTATCCGATGTTTCTTCATCAACAGTGCACTGGAAACCAGTATCAGTGGTTGTGCTGAAAGCATACATATTTTTCTTGGCTTCTCCCATACAGAAACAAGATGAAAATTGAAGCAAAAAACAAAAAAGAAATGCCATACACAATTCGTGCGCAATCCCTATAGTCCATCACAAATATTAGGAAAAAATAAAGGATGCCTTAAAACTTTTATACTATCAATATATAAAGCAACATAGATTTTGAGAGTACGAAGCTTTTTATCCAATGTGACAGAGACACGCAAGTTAACATTCGCAGTTTCCCATTAAAGAGTTGCACAAAGACAGTAATCTCATGCAGTAATATAAATGAGGGGTTAGATCAGCAGTCCAGTCAAGCTTGCTTAAATTGAATCCTCAAAAACCAGGACACTTTCTCTCATTCAGAACACATAAAAATGAGCAAAAAAAATAATGCACTAAACAATAGAAATTAACCTTTGATCAACTGAATAAAGTAGACTATTAAAGATTTTTGTGGAAATTGCAACCCCTCATTTTTGACAAAAAAAGGAAAAGAGAAATCCAATTCCAATTCCACATAATTGAATAATTATTAGCAAAACATAAAAGATAGGGGATGGGGAGGATTTACATAGAAAAATTGGTTTCTCGCCACAGAAAACCAATAAAGAAGTTATTCGCATACCAAAAGAAAGATGTGATGCGATGCCATGCCATGCCAGAGGAGCACTATGGAGCTGTAACTATAATCCAAGACACACTACATTGGGAAGCTATTTAATTAAAATTTTACTTGATTTAAGAAATCATTATTAGAAGTTTCGTAATTTTCTTTTAAGCAATACTTTCCACTTTCCAGAATTACTTGCCCGCATCATTTACAGAAACAGTCTAAAAAACCATCCTGAAGGCTGAAATTAAAGAACCTACCCATACTTCACAGAAGCATATGCTCATATAATTCTACACAGTAAGACAGAGGCCACGACCAATTACCAGATATAAACAAACCACAAAGGAATCTTGCAACTAGGTCAATAGCAATAATTGGCAGCAAAGTCAATACATAAACTGCACTGTATCGAAACACGCATCCTGGCTACTGACATAAACAACATCAATCAAAGTGCAATCAAACATCATAGGAAATAATTAAGACTCAACAAGTAAGCAGGCAAGCATGCACAAGCAAAACCAAAAAACAAGCACCTTCCAAGAACAGTGGAAAAGGTGTTGAGATAGGCAGCGATCATTTGCTCTCGAGAAGGGGCAGGTTTTTAGGAAACTCCATAACGATGAGCCAATGGTTGTAGTCGCGCCAAGGGAGAAGCATAATAGTCTCCCTTGGCTGGCTGCTGCCACTCCATCTCGACGAATACTGCCCATCGACGGCGGCCCGAGTGGTGAACCGTCGGGAGGGAGATGAGCCGAGGAAGGACGAAGAAGAAAAGAAGGGAATGCGAGCAATGGCTACGGGAGGAAGCGGGATAGCAGCAGCTGATTTGGGAAGAGTGGAGTGGTGATGGCGGTTGGGGGGAGAGAGAAAGCAAAGAGCTTGGAATGTGCAGAGAGTCGTTGATGGTCGCCATTGATGTGCTCGGAGATGAGCTGCAATGTGGGAAAGGGGAAGAAGAAGAAGCTTGTGAGGAGGAGGTATTGGTGGGCTTTTGGGTTTTAGATGGTTTAGGGCTTTACGGTTGTGGTGGGCTTAGGGTTTTTACGTGTTGAGCCCAAGGTTTTGTTTCATTTGAGTTATGACTTGGGGTTAAATTTCAAATCAAATATTTGTCGGAGTTGAATATAGAGCCAAATCAAATTTATTTAAGCTTTGAACAGAATTAGGGTATGATTGAGTTTCTAAAGAAATTTATTTTAGGTATTTACGATGTCTAACATTTACGCTGACATTTTCGACAAATTTCTATTTTTTATCATAAATGATTTAACAGGTAATTTGAGGCACAATGACTTCAAATATTTCTTAACCAATGTTCTCAAATTTGTGGTGCAAAGAAGCAGTCACAGCTGCAACAGTACGCTGCTTTGATTGAAATTAGCCATTACTGTTGAAATATAACATGTAATTTTAGTTTCTTTTGGGGTGCTAGATACCGGCATTATTTATGAACATAAATACACAATTGAAAACATCTATAAACATCAGGCCAAAAAAATTTTTAATTATTTTTTGTATAATATCCTTTGACTTTCGAGAAATATTATTCCACGGACCCGTTTAGTATTTTTAAGTTAAGGAGTAGCTTCTTACATTATTCTCTGTTTATTATTATATATAGTAGAACATTTCAGTATTTTCTCCCACGTAATTAATTCTAACCCCACATATAAAACTTTATGATAAATCCAAAAAACAATAAAAGGAAAGCAAAGCTTATAGATAAATCCAAACATAGAAAAAATATACATACAAAGCTGATAAACATGACAAAAACATATAAGGATGGTACCACGAAACAGTTTGTGCCTTTGTGGGGAGATGGCTTGGAAAATGGGCGTCCAATCGCTATCATGATTGCAGGAATCGGTACGTGTTAATCACCATGTAACAAATCAGACGTTCGTTACTCCGTTACGTTACATGCATGTATAATGCAATATAAACCCTCTGCTTTCCGCATTTACAACGAATGATTAACTAACTAGTTAAAGATAAAAATCATTCCGCACCAAACACGTGGTGGGAAAGCAGAAGGCTTCCACCAATCTCTCTTGAATATGCAGCTGCTTTTGCTAGGAATCTGCAGCCTACAGTTAAATTACCTTACTTAACAAGTGAGCCAATTAGACTCGTACTATATGTAACATTTGATTAAGATTTAGGGCACCTTACCAACAACCTTCGGATAAAAATCAAACACACGCCTACAAGACTCTGAAGGTGTGAAGTATGAGTATCACCGGAACATCAACACAAATTATGACATATCTATCTATGTACTTAGATGTAGAGTTGAGCAATTAGCGCCTGCTGTTTGATGCTAGCTTTAGGTCTTCGCAGCAATGAATTACAGCGCAGGGGGAACTGCAATATTAGCAGTCTCAATGCATGTTGTCGTCTTGAACTGCGTTTCATGCCTCTTCCCAGATCACCCAAGGCAGAGACACGGTCACTATTACCGAGCCCCTCCGGTAAGGAGACGTCCTGGTCTCCCCGGGGATATGTACGAGTTGGGCTTCTTCCGGCTGGTGGCTTCTAACAACAATACGGACCTGGGAATGTGGTACAAGCAAGTTCCGGGGAGGACGGTGGTCGGGGTCGCCAACAGGGAGGTCCCTGTTACAGATTCCTTCGGATCATTGACGATTAGCCAACAGGAAAACGCCGTAATAGTCGATGGCAGGGGAGTCCAGGTCTGGTCGACCAATCTTACCGGCAGCGCCCCACGTCCAATCTTGCAGCTGCTGGGTACGGGCAACTGGTGCTCAGAGAAGAAGGGGAGGATTAGTCGGGGGAAGGGCAGAGCAGCAGCAGCAGCAGCAGCTATATTCTATGGCAGAGCTTCGACTACCCAACGGACAGCATGCTACGGGGGATGAAGCTAGGTTGGGACTTGAGAATCGGTCTGGAACGGAAGCTCACCTGCTGGAGGAGCTCCACCGACCCATCACCCGAGGACTACACCTTCACGATAATGCCGCAACGGCTACCCACCTACCTGAGCGGGGCATGGAACGGCGTCCGGTTCAGCGGCGTGCCGGAGATGAGGAGCAACGACGTCTTCAACTTCCAGTTCGTTTCCGACGAACTGCTCCTGCATGGGGTCCCGGCTCCGGCATTGTTGACGAGCAAATTCTGTTTGTCCCGCTTCTGTTCTCGGCGCGTCTCTTCCTCTCTTTTTTTCTTTTTCTTTTTATTTGTTTATTTTTTACTTTCTTCCTTCCTTTCTTTTCACGTTTGCAAAAATTCAAAACCCAATACCTGTTCTTCATGATAATTTCTCTTCTCCTTCTCATGACTTCACACTATGCATATAATTCATGGCTTACTTTTAACTTTCCATTTTTACATTTGTTTGGGGGATGATTTCATCATAAAGTGCTAAGGACTCCTAACACGTACAGCCCGTTATCCTGACTTGGATTGCACTTTAACGTTTCTTATCCGCTATCTCGGACCGGGCTTGGGTGACATCCTTTGTGAAGTTTGCTTAGCACATATGTTCCTATAAACTGATAGAATATTTTAAAACTCATAGAATATAATTTAAAAAATCTGCGACAAAAGGCTTGCACCAGATCATTTTAATAATTTCATCTCCACCTGTTTTGATTTGATTGCTTAAATTAGGCAAGACCAACTATACTGTTTCGTAAGTTGGTAATCTTAATTTATATAAAAATACGGCCATATTTGCGCTGTTACCAGTTCTTATTTAGTGGTTAAATTCGAGAACCAATTTCATGAAATAGGAGCTGTGTAGTGTAGCAGCCATTGAACTTCACAAAGCATCGCCTCTGTTCGATTGATATATGGGACATTCTTTGTTCTAGTACTTGTTCATACAAATATGGTAAACCGCCAAGCTAATTTATTAACATGGTTATAAAGGTGGTTCTGATTCAAGGAGACTGGTCATCATTACCACTGTTACAGTAGCTGCAGCATTGGCATTCGTATTGGCGGCATGCCTGTTTTACATCTGCAAGAAGAAGTTCAAGAAGTCTCCTCCCAGAAAAGAACCAGGTAACTAACTACTGGTGAGCATGAACAGCTCTGTACTTTTTCCCCCCCACCAATTGAAGTACTTTATACTTTGACAATTAAGAATTGTAGCATTTGTTTGTGTGCACTTACATTTGCATGCTGCCTTGCCTTGTTGATGCCCAGCAATTAGAGAGAGGAGAGAGGACTTTCTAATGTTCGATTTAGGTCCATGTACTTCAATGCCCAACGATGATACGCCAGAGGAACACGTGAAAGATGATTTAGAGCTTCCCTTGCTCGATCTGGGCCGTGTGATTGCCGCAACGAACCATTCCTCTGATTATAACAAGTTAGGAGAGGGTGGCTTTGGTCATGTGTACAAGGTATCTTCTTATATTGAGCTTCAGACATCTTATAATTCATGGTAGAAATCCACAAAACGACCCACTTAATTTACCCATTTGTTTGAGATTGGCGGTTGGTCATCTTATAACTTCATAGAGCCTAACAAGTAAAATTGGACATCTGAATTACTAGTTATGTTTATGATGTCAGTCTGAATTAATTGTAATGTTTATGATGTGCCCCATTGGATGCTGATGTATGGAGTGCAATTTGCCCGGGAAAATTGCCAGGCTGTCAAGAAATTGCTGTCAAGAGGCTTTCACAAAATTCTGGGCAGGGCTTAGATGAGTTCACAAATGAGGTTATACTAATTGCAAAACTTCAGCACAGGAATCTTGTAAGGCCATTGGGTTGTTGCATCCAAGGGGAAGAAAAGATGCTAGTCTACGAGTTCATGCCAAATAAAAGCTTGGATTCATTCATTTTGGGTATGTCATTTCCTGCTATGTATTTTATTACATTTTATTTAATTGTTTCTTCTTTCCCATGTGCATGTGGATGAACTCAATATCAAATCAACTTCTGAATATCAATGTTCAAGACATTTTCCTGCCAACTCCTATCGGCTCTGATGTTGGTTGTTCTTATCAGACGAAGCACGGAGGAGAGTATTGGACTGGAGACAGCGTTTCCGCATCATCGTGGGGATTGCTCGTGGTCTCTTGTATCTTCATCAAGATTCTAGATTGCGGATCAGACATAGAGATCTTAAAGCTAGCAACATTCTGCTGGATAACAAGATGAATCCCTAAATATCAGATTTTGGCATGGCCAGGATATTTGTCGCAAGTCAAACCAATTTGTATTTATTCTAATTAAGGAGAACTTACATTATTGATTTAAATTAATCTGATTAAGTGTTTATTTCAAACTTAAAGTTGGAGTTCGTATTACTTTGGAATATTTATGTAGATTAAAAAAATGAAAAACCCCCAAAACCGGTTCAGAACCAATTTAAGTTCAGTATGATCATCAACAGCACAGGAAAAAAAATCGGGAAGGGGATCAATGAAAAACTTCAAAACTGATATGTATAGAAACAGAAATGGAAAATGAAATAAACCTTAAATAATATATTACCAAAATGAAGCTTCTGTATAGAAAGATTCGACTTGTAAAATAGGCTTCTCCTGGAATGCTGCAAAAGCCATGAGATACCTTGACTCTTCCTATTAAGATTGCCCCACTGTCTTAGCCTCAGTTTCAAGTTCCTTGAGTTTCCAGTTAAAGGACCTCACATCAGTGGCATCAACAAGACATCTGAACGAAGGCAGCTGCCACAATGAAACACACTGATTGAACGTCAGTGAGGTAAGACAAAACAAAGCACATTGAATCACTAAATGAGCCATAAAAATGACATAAAAATCTTCCAATATTTATCAATACCATTCACCACTAAACAATAAAAGATCTTCTATCAACAAACCATCTCTTTCAGTATATATCAAACAGACAAACCGCATCAACATATTAATAATTGAGAAGAAAAGTATTCATGAACAATTTGCATTTTATAATGTCCTGTCACCCACTAAATCTTGCCCAATCATACTGTAGATGTTTCCCTCAGAGATAAGATTAGCAATTGATCATTGGCATGAGATTTAGTAGCACGAAGAATATGGTTAATTGTGAATACAGTTAATAAAAATAGGATGACACCCACATACTGAGAGTAAAAATCCTTCAAAATGTGAGCCTTAAAAATCAAAGTTAATGAAGAAATAAGGTTTTCATCTAATGAATGGAAGTGGGCAAGTGGCAATTTTAATCAGCTAAGCCGCTTCAAAAATGCAATATAAGATAAACACTTTTAATAGGATCTCAGCACTTGTGAGAATGTAAGCCTAGTCTTTACATGTAAAGTAGATTTGTGGGCAAGAACGACCTATGTAATTGTGGCATGTGAATCTCTAAATGAAGGTCCGAAACCATCATCCTAATTTGCTCAAAGGACCAGATGTTCCAAACAATTAAATTTTTGTAAAAAGCTCCCCACTTTTTTTCATTCTACAAATCCTATTTTTTCCTCATTAATCCATTCTCCTTCGACTGTAAATTTTATCATTAAAACTTATCCTCCACTATATGATAAACAACCCCAAAAAGGCATCATACATATGATACAGATAAACTGGAATGCAGAATTCAAAAATGAAGAAGCAGGATGACAATGGTTTAGAAAGACCGGAGCATCAAAATAATAATTTTTTTAAAAAATCAACATTTTTTTAAGTATTCTGACAGAACCTGATAAGAATGCAGAAGCACTCAAAAAAATTGACTCACTTTCGTAATGGTCCAGAGATGTAATAAAATCAAACTCTAAAGGAAAAAAAATAATCAAAGCTAAAATAGCATCAGAGAATTAGAATAGAGGCTAAGGATAATGGAAAACCTAAGTCACCTGCTCTAGCTGTTTGATACGTTGCCTTAGCTCCTCTTGAGTTTCTCCCTTATGCATACCATGAAGTACGCACATAACATGATCCTCAAGATATTCAGTGCAATGTTTATCAACGACACACTTCGGAAAAGAAAGTTTACAACCCAATTGGTAGAATGGGCAATTTACCAGCTTCATAGGGCAAACGGTTATACAATGTCGGTCCATTTCACGCCTCAGAATTCTCTCTGAACAATTTTGCTCACAAGGAAGAACTTTATATAGACATCCACTATCATGTTTCTGCAAATGTTTAGCAGAAAAGGTTGAACCACACCCTTCATTTGCACAATTCATAATTTGCAAGCTACAGCTCTTCCTATGTTCTTCACAGTCATCTGTGGTGTCAAATCTCTTATCACAGTGATACAAACTTCTAAAATCCACATGTTTTAGTAGGGTTTCAGCCACAGCCCTTCTTCTAGCTAAAGGCCAAAAGTCATTTAATTCCAGTTCTTGAAGGAAATCATCTATCTTATCTTCCCTCTTCTCACTAAGTAACCAACCAGAGACCCGACTTAACACATTCCTCTTGGAAGCAACAAAATCGTCCACAAAATCGGCAACAACATCAACGGGATCATCGGACATTTCAGTGCCATCATCACGTTGTTCAACAACAAACTCCGCAACAAAAGATTCACTTCTGGAGATGAGATAATCTACCATCTCTTTCCTAATGTCGACAGCCACAGAAGCAGGGGATTTGAACATGTCACCCGTAGTATAATCAATGCAGGAAGATGCCAGTCCTGGGAGCAGGACTTGGGCTATCTTGTGTACCAACTCGGTATCATAGAATTGACAAGAGAACAAGATGTTGGATCCATCATCCATTAGAGCGTCAATAAAAAAAATTCTTCCAATCACATCCACTGACCAGGATTACCCAGAAAAGATAGAACAATAACTGCATAGTAATATGTACAGAAGAATCAAGACAAACCCAAAATGACACAATAATTAAGTAAAGCGGAAAGGTTTGGCAATGGCATGATGGCGATGAGAAGATCGATACAGGGGGAAGGGTGTAGGGGCGTACCTGGATCAAATGCAGGGGCAGGTGGCGATGGAATGTAATGGGAATTAGCACGGGCAGGGAGAAGGGCGAGGCCGTTGTTCCACCGTTCAATCTTCTTCACCCGGGAACAAGTTTGATGGTTTCTGTTTGGGGTGTCATTGTGTTAATATGTCATCCTATAAGGCTATAATCGTCCCTGTCGTTGCCGGCTTGTCGACCACAGTGGGTGGGTTGCCTTATTTATTAAGAGAGGAAAAAATAAAAACGTTATACAGTGGAGATATCGCGCCAACATCGCCATTAAAAAAACCAGGGAAAAGTAAAAGATTCCATGATTATACCGACAGAGTCATCGTGGAAAAGAAGGTGTTGAAGATTCTTATATTGAAACACATGTACAGATTAGTTCTCTTTTATTTTTTTTGAAAAAAAATGGGTTGAAGATCTTACGCAGGAAAAACGTTTGCATGGCACGCCGCAGGCGCACGTTGCGGTACATGCACCACCACCCAGCGCCACCTTTGGCTGAATTTTTTATATATAATAGAGGTTTGGCCATAAAAACAAAAAATAAAATTCCAAATAATAAATATTTGGTTGAGTTTGTAAAATTAAATTTAAATAGCGATTTTATTTTTTTATTTTTATCATACCCACCAAACCAGCAGATAGAACCCAAGCAATGCAAATGGCGCACAATGCCATTTGGGTGACTAAAAATCATTCTACCTACGACCGATCCTCGTCTAAATACCTTTCTAGTTAGGGCCCAAGCCGACCTCATCGATCAAAATCGCTTTTTAGCTAAAAATTGAGATCTTTGTCTACACAGAAATTAGGAGTAAATTATTACCGGTGAACACTTTTTTTTCTTTAATGGTTCTTTTAGTTGTCATGAAAAAAAATTATACAATATTTGAAATTTAATTTAATTACTACTTCTTAAAAAATTAGTTATTTTATATTTTTTTTATAAATTTTCCCCCTTTGTGTGTTTTATAAAGAAATTTTATTGCATGGTGATTTTTCTTAGGGTCCGTTTGGCTAGCACGAGTGTAGTATTGTAAATAAAATAAAAGTTTTAAAATAGTAAATCTTACTAAAAATAAATATAGTTTATATATTTTATATACAAAATAATATTGAGTAAATTATTTTGTATCTTAAGTATGATTACATCTTAATAGGACTATAAAAAAATTATGAACCTTTAAGTGGGTTACCTAAATACTTTTTCGTGTACAAATATTTTTTTCTCTTTTTTCTTAAGTGATGAAAAAAGGAAATTTTTTGTACATTGAAAACACATGGGTGATTTACTTGATATTAATTATAATTAATTTAAATGAAAAATATAACAACTATTTTCCATTTTTTATAAAAAATAATATATATATTATTTTTAATAAAGTTGATATTTTAAATTTTCATGTTATTTATATTTATTGTATGCTAACCAAAGCCTGAGGGAAATCAATTGGATCAAAGAGAATTGTACAGATAATTTCTGGCTCATTCCATATGCAGTAAATCAATTGAGAATTGCATTGAGAGAGTGATATCTGTAGCTTATAACATGAGTTGCACAAATTATAAGGGTGAACAAATCAGATTATTCATTGGCAATCTTCACACGAAAGAATTGTAAACTGGTTAGGAATGTTTAGTGAAGTTCTTCTTTAACTTGAACAGGCGCTGCCTTTCTTCTCGCTTCCCAGTTTCAACTCTCTCTCGCGAGCAGCCTTTGCTACCTGTGAGCGGCAAGCCCACCTGACGGACCTGGGAATGGGTGACACGGCTCCCGTGGTGGCGCAGAGACTGCTGCCGGCATGGATGACATGGGAGCAGCACTCGGCGCTCATCTGACCCTTGTCTCCGTTTAGGAACGAATACGCCTCTCCCCTACATCACACCAATGGCTTCCAACACCTCTTGTACTACCTGTTTAATTTGCTATCTTCGTTCTTATTGCAGCGGTTATAAAATTGCTAACCTTTTAAAGCGTTACCATAAACCAAGCTGGTAATTGTGGGCATTGAAGCAACAAAGGACGCTAAAATCCTGGTTACTGGAGCTGGGGATCAGTTGCCGATAATTGGAGGCTCCGGAGAAGGTGTTTATAATGGGCTGGTCACCGGTCAGCGGGATAGAATTAGTCTGATCAAAGTTTGAGTCGTTTCGTTGCCAGAGATTCGGCTGAGCAATCTGGCCGCCGGCCAGATCAATCGGGTTCAATTGGTCGGAATTATTTGGTTGCAAAAGCTAGGAGTTGACGTCCAAAAAATATTATTTTTGATCAAGGTTGGATACTCTACTAGTAGTCTGTAGAAAAGTTGCATTTGATAGGTGGAGGGGGCCATTATCAGGAAGAACTTGATTTTGTCCAAGAGAGTCTGTGAGCAGGTTGGAGTGTTGATCAATTTGGGGTACTGGAGATGTGGACAAGATGTTCGAGGCCAACTTCAGAATTTGGGAATTGACAAGCGGTTCGATATCGAGCAGTCTGGAGTGGTTAAGCTGGCTGGTGTTGCAAAGAGGGGAGCCCAAAACAGAAGAGAAATCGAGAAGATGTCCTAGGCTTGGTCTGTGTGTGACAGGATCAATACCCATCCAGAGTAGCCTCTTTCGGATGCGGCTGTTCCAGTAGTTCTTTATCTCGTGGTCAGTTCTCCCCGGCAACCGAGCTGCGATGGCTGACCATCTGTGTATATAATCACCACACTAATTACGGTAAAACTACAGCTTCAGACAAGAAGCAGATCATATTTACTCAACTAGCTTCCTTGATTAGAAAAAGGATGACTAATTAAAAATTGATAGTATGTTATATCAAGTCAATATATATAATACAAGTATAATATCATAGATCGTGCTAACATGGACGCTAGTTCTTTAAACTGCGCGTGCAGTGCAGTCATAAATGATTGAAATTTTAAATATTGCTGAGAAAGGAAAGGATGAATTAATTAAGATGGAGAAGGAGCAAGCTTACTTGTTTCCAAGTACTCTATGAAGCTGAACAATTGTTTCTTCTTCCTCAAACGAGAACCTGCCTCTCTTAATGTCGGGCCTCAGATAATTTGCCCATCGGAGCCTGCAGCTCTTTCCGCACCTCTCCAACCCTGCACATATAATATAGAATTCGTTTAACACCTGAATAAACCATGCACCCAAATCAAAGTGCACTATCAGGTATTGAGAAAGTAGTACGTACTGTACACATGATCATGTTCATAGCTCACATATACGTAGAATGGTGGAAATTGTAAAAATATGATACACATTCGATAATAACATTCAATAATACGTCTTCATTAAAAAAAATTGTAAAAATATGATATACATGCGAGACAAGTACAGTGCATGCCAGATTAAAAATCTATATATCCGGAATGATATTGCAGCTAGAAGACTAGCTATAGTACATGTATATATAAAATATATGCCAGCTATTATTTAAAAACTTCTAAACAGCGCATATATTATTTTTTAAAGAAAATTGTTATTATAATATTTACGTTTTACCAATGAAATTTCACATTCGTTGGAAATATATCAACCAAATTTAACCCAATAAATTATAATAAAGATGAAAATGATCAGTAAATATCACTATATTATAATTAAAACTACAGTCTGCAAGACGGCTATTTCAGTTCATTTAAATAAGAAAAAAACATGCTGTAATTAATCGTCAATTTAGCAAAAAAGAAACTTCCAATAGATTATGATGGGAAGAAGACATTAATCGCAATAAATATATTATTTATGTTAAATTGGCTTAAATTATAGTTTGACATAAAATTCCCGTAATTAATGCCATTTTTTTTGTTTGATTTTCAAGGATGTAATTTTTAATGGTGCCAGGAAATTAACTTTGTAAAAATATGACTTACAAGTATAGGTTCTGAAGTCCACAAACTATCAATTTATGCTTTGTTATGTTCCACTATGAGCTGACTTATATAAACTATCAAATGAAGGGCACGAGCTGGCTGAATTCATGCATATAAGGGAAAAAATAAGTTAGAGTTTATAGTTTAAAATTTTGAGATTTGGGCTCGGCTCAGTATGTTATAGAATGCAATAGATTTTGCACTAACTTGGAGTCATTTATATTGTTTTTTTAATTAAGTAAATTAAGATTATATGATATTAATATACATTGTTCTTTTTATACTTAAAATTGATGGATATGTGATTTACATTTTATAAAATATTGATTTTACTAAATTTAAAAAATATATATATTAATAATTTTGATCGAGTCAATCATCAAATTTGACACGAAAAAAGTCATTTAAAGAATTTAATTTATAAACTTATAAAAAGGAGTCAATTCGGAGAAATTTTAGAGCGATGAGTTTTAAATCTACGATGGAGTCTAGCTAGTCGCCAGCTGTTAAGTAAATGAAGTTGATCAAAGACTATTGAAAACCCAGAGAGAAAGAGCTCAAACTTTGCTGAAAACTTGGAATAGAAGGCACAAATAATTTCTTGTGAATTTTGTTGATAAAAACGGCCTCCCCAACTCATGTTGTACCGACTTGTTTACATGAAGCTGGCTAAAGTGCCAACAATAGCACCCAATCACGTCGATAAACATGTGTGACAAGTCAAATCCCCAATGTCTTCCCCCCAATCATTGTTTGACTATCATCCTGGAGTACTCCTGTGCGTCCATCCATGCATGAAGCAGAACATCTGTTATTTGAAAGTCAAAGCTTACATCTAATACAAGTATTTAAAACAATTGTCTCTCAAATTTCGTGAGACTAGAAATGAATGATACTTCCTGCTAATTATATGACCTCACATACATATTAAAACTGAGAAAGGTCAAACGATTGTGTGCCTAACTTGTCGTTATCCAACATGTAGTTGCCTTCTAACAAACATAGTCTCCTTTCCCTCCCCCCCTCTCCGCCCTGTGGCTCGTGTAGCAGATGGCCGACGACTTTGCCTTCCTATTCAAAACTTGGATTCATTGTTATTATCGGATGGGTTCTCCTTGCGTGTCGCCGTTTATGTCCACAAATTTTCATAACATCGGCCCTTTTACTCATCTGCGGCAAGCTTTACTGCCATCTGTTTAGTTCACTCCACCAAACTCTGACATGATCACCCCCAAAGTTTGACTACTCGGCGGGAAACTTAAAGCCTAAACGCATGGTTTTCCATATTTGTATTTAACAACGAATAAATTAGGTCATTATTACCTATTGAACATTATCGATGTGGTAAGTATGTTGGTACTGTAGACTTCAGATCATCAGAATTGCTGAATACTTGAGTGACTCCTTTTTATGATCCGGAACTCATCAATCAATATAAAACACAAGGAATTAGAGGCAGATTTGTTTGATCAAAGGAGCTCCACACTAATCAAGTTATATATACATGGCTCCCTTGGTCCAGGGAATTTTAAAACTCTTTTTACTCTAAAAATTCCCTAAAACGATTTTACTCAATGACTTATCAAGTAAAACTCTATAAATGACACCTAAATTCACATAAATAAATATAAAATAAATAATATAAATATTTATAAAATTTTAACTCAATTTAATACTTCTAACCTTTTCATTTTAATTACAAAGTAATTATAATAAAAATTAATTTTTAAACATTACTAAATTAGTGCATTTTAAAAAAATCTAAGAATAATTAATATTAATGTAAAATATATATAAAATTTTACCAACTTCCTATTTGTACACTCTATTTTTCATATATACAAATTTTATTATGTAGGACCAGATAAAAAATATTCAAATTAAATTTTGAGTTCGTATAAATTATGAGAGGTGTAGCTTCCCTTAATTATAATTTTCTAAGAAAGTTCGGGATTTATAGTAACTCTTTCATCAACTAGCAACATTGTTGAGCCACTCTTATGCAAGTCAAATTTAATTAGACAATTAATAAATATGCTCTTAAATTAAGACATCAAGTTGTTTAAAGCTAGCCAAGTTTTTTTTATTTATATCTATATCTAGTGAAATAAAGGCTTTTTGTCACCTAAATTTTCAGTGACAAATTTGCCATTGTTTTGCATAGAAATATTTGTCACTAAAAAGTCACTAATTGGTATCAGCTCAAAAATATGTTACCATTTCGTCAACAAAATTCAGTGACTATAAAATTATAAGTCACTAAAATTTAACCACCAAAAATTTGACATTGTATTTTCTTAAAATTTGTCACCAACTTATTATCAAAATTTTTGTGTCAAAATTATTTTATCACCTAATTACCACCGGAATTTTGATGTCAAAAAATATAAGCCACCAAAATTTAGCAATCAAAATTTTGGCGGTACACACTAAATCAGAATTATTTTTTCACTATTTTGACAATGAAATTTTGATGTCAAATTTTAAAAATAATGGAGCTATTTTTTATGCCTTTAATTGGTCGCACGTGACATTTAATAGCGCGTGTAACACACAGCCTGCCTCGTGAACAGGCAGCCATTGCCTGGCCGCATGTTAGAAACACCCGCCCAAGACCGTCGGTCACCGTAGCCAATCGCAGCCACCTCCCTCAGTCGACCCGCGCCACCGCCTCGGCAGCTCCTCGCCCCGATCGAACTCTCGCCTTGCCACCGCGGCCGAGTGCCGCTGACCCAAGGCCTAGTGAGGCCACCCCATGGCCGACCGCTGCCCCCCTTGCCACAGCGACTGTCGCCCAGCCTCGCGCCTAACTCCCGCTCTCACTCGTGCGGCCGAACACTGCCCTCCTCACGGCACCGACTGCCACCCCGTCTCACACGGCTGACCGGCCCCCTCATGGCACCGACTGCCACCCAGCCTCAAACCATATTCAATGATTAATACAGCTTCAAACCATATTCAATATCAGCTTTATTTATTAATAGTTGTAGTTTACAGGTGGGCTTGGTAAGATCAAACGTGCAAAATCGGCAGATTTAACAAGGCCAACTCATTTTATGTGGAAAACGGGCCGCAAATCTGCCGATATGAATCAATCCGAGACTATTTTTGCATTGCCCAAGGGGAAATCTAAAATCAAAACCCTTGGCTTTCATTTCCCATCGGTCGTCCATGTGCTCCACGCCACCGACGCCCACCCTAACACTTCAACCACCACCGGAGTCCAAACAGGGCCATGTTGTAATGGCCCCGCCCATCGGCCAGCTTCCTTTCCCATCGCTCACCGGCTCGTCACGTTGCACCCACGATGTTAACTCCAATCGGTGACACGCTCCCATCCGCCTTCATCTAAACCAGGCCATGTCGTAACGGCCATGGCCATCTGAGAACTTTCCTCTCTGCTTCTAACCACCGCCACTCTCTGCTCTTCAAACACAGCCAGGCCGAAGTCTTTCTGAACACTAGAACAGACAATTTTTTTAATGTTTGTTTATGATTGTTTTATTATGCATCCTAGGTCCTCTCTTTTTTCGACATAATATCCTAATATATATTATATGTGATTGCAAATATTGGTGTAACACCTAAATTAGGTTTACTTGTAAACCCAATCAGAATATAGAGTCACTCCATCAAGTCGATTAATCCAAATCTAATCTTAATAGATTTACTCTTGACATCTTAAAATATAAATTATATTTTATCATGCATATATGAGATGCAAAAAAATTTAACAAAATATTACGGGAATTACATGTGAAACAACTCATACTAAAAAATAGTTGTGATAAAATTAATAAAATTTTTAAAATTAAAGAGATAAGAGTTTTTTTAAAAATGCAATAAAGGGTCAACCTCTCGACACCACAATATATATATATATATATATATATATATCACATCATCTCGATTTTTCATTTCATAAGATTCTAAAGTAATATCAAGTAAATCTTTTACATCCACCAACTCATTTGTTTGTCTTATCTTTCGTATCATTATCATTTGCTATATCAATTTCAAAATATTATGATTATTATTTCATCATGAAACATCATACTATAAATTGAAACAATAGGACACAGTTATTTCAATATTAAATATCGCATTATAAAATTAAACATAATCAACACAAAACAATTCAAACATAACGCGCGTTAAGTTTGTATGTGTGCACATAGTATTTATTCCTCCTCCGTCCAAGCTGGCAATCATACTCATTGTAAAACCCGTGACTCGAGTCAGAGTTTTACGGGAGTGAACGAGTCGGTTCAACCGTCGGTTCGAGTCGAGTCAGTTTCATGGACCGCGAGCTGAGTTGAGGCCAGCTGTGAGTTATGAGCGATGAGGGTCATGTATGCTCAAGTGTACGATGATAACGCTTGAAAGATGATGAAAAATGGGTTATCAAGTATATGGAGGTATGCACTATTGATTGTTATTTTTATTTGATCGTAGAATAGTTTTAGGCCGAACAACGCATTAGAACGCTGTGGATTATATTCGGGTAGGTTATTAGTTATAGAACATATCATTTGCATGCTGCTGTGTTCGTTTGATTTTACGGGATTTTTCCCAATTTTTTTGGATTTTTTTTAAGATTTATTAGGAGATAGTTATTATTATTAACTCGAGTCGGAGTCGAGTCATGTTTAATTTACAAAAATGCCATCGCACGCCCCTTCATCTTCCCCGACACTTTCCCCTCCCAAAACCCTACCGCCGCCATTGTGCTTGTCACCGCCGCCGCCGCCGCCGACGTCGTACAGTCGTCGATCGACGCCGCTCCATCTTGCCGCGCCGTCGTCGTGCCGCCCCAACCGACCCTGGCCACCGATCGCCTGCCGGCGCGCCGTACCGATGCCACCAAGCCGCCTCGGCCGTCGCCACTCCAGGCCGGATTCCGCAGCCATTCGGTCGCCGTCGCCGCCGCTGTGACCACCAGTCTCACCCTCTTGCCGTCGCCGACGTTTCCCCCACCATCCTGAGCGCCGTCGAGGCCGGCCGCAGCCCCGATGGGAGCACGCCGCCGCCGCCTCCCGTTTTCAACGCCGCCGCCGACAGCCATCACCGCCCCGAATGCTTTTTGACACCACCATCGGACCAAGCTCATCAAGCTGGTGCCGATAGACCCCTTGATTGCCCCGTCCTGAACCATCGCCGGAAAACTGCCGGTATCCGCCGGAAAACTGCCGACACTCGTCGGAACTGCCGGAAAATTGGATTCGTGGGAAATTCGCCGGATCATTCGCCGAACGCACCCGGTCCAATCTAATCGGACTTCGGACGCCGCTAGGTGCCGAATTCGAGTTTCGAGCCACGAAACGGAAACCCTAGCCGTCGCCGATTTTCGATGACGCGAGGTATAATTTATTTTAACCTTATTATTTGAAAATATTGATTATTAGAATTGCATGCTAGGATTGGTGAATTGTGTGCTATAATAATATATATAAATGTAGATTTGATTAAGGATAAAATATGAAATTTGTTTGATTGAGTAGTGTTAAAAATGGAAATTAAGAAACTAATTAAGGTAACTAGGTAATGATCATGATCTAATGCAAACTAGCCTAAGTAGACTTGCTAGAATTGATATAGGTTGATGTGTGTTGATTGATGCGTGATTGTGTTGATTGTGTGTGCATGCTATAGGATGTGTGATTCATAATGCTGGCGTTAGTTTTTAGCTTGATTGTGTAGGTACGGTGTAGGAGCTCGCCGCCTAGGCGCGTGGACCCGTTTGGAGCTTCTACCAGGTCCGTTTAGGACTCGTTCTCTGTTTTTACGCTATTCTATTGTGTATTTGATTTATCATGTGCAGGACGAGTTAAGTGGCATTTTATCGGATCCCACTTAACTCGGGCCATTTAGCCAACAGTTCTTTTTATTTGGATTAATAACCCTCGAGGATGAGATCCCTCGAGTTTGTTTTCGAACTTCAGATCCAGCTCACGATGCCTTTGGGCTTATTGTATAAATCCCAACCCAGGCCTATATATGTATAGTTTTCGCGTTTTCGGTGAGAGATGGGATGAGGGTTACTTGCGGCCACGTCTTCAGATAGGGCGTGTGCTCGGAAGAGCGGGCTCTGGAGCTGGGGAGAACCCACTTCGTTCCCGAAGGATCCGAACAACTCCACCGTTGAGTTCCTCAAACCCGGAGAAGTGTGGAGGTTTACGGGTACTGCAATGCAGCGCATGTCTAGACTTGTGGTTCAAAGGGTACTGAAGGCGACTGCCTGAGAGTGCTCGGCCTTTGTGCTCAAGGCCAGGAGTAATATGGAAGGTGCAGAGGGCGGTAAGGAATGAAATTTGATGCGAGAAGCGATAGAGAAATGGCCAAGGTATGAGAATGAGAAAGAAAGGGGGACGTTGTCGACCCGAGGGCGACGGCTCCCGTATGTGCCCTGATGAGAGTTCTTGAGGAAGTATATGGTTTTCATTCAACAAGAGAGTTTGCTCTCCTGTGCCAGATTGATATTAGTTATTTTCCGGGTCGGTAACACTTGTTACTGACGGTTTTTCTATATATATGTAGGTGAGGAATGCGAGCGATGAAAGCTGTCGGGACTGCGGAGGAGCAACACGGAACCTCGCACACATGTACCTGCCGCGTGTAATGTATAATGATGGTTGTTTAATGCTGTGTGAATGATTGTTAGAATGTTTTTTTGGATGAATTGCATGTTATGAAATGAACGGATAGATGTGAATGAGCAGAGAGCCTTGAGTTCAGCCTCGGCTTAGATGAAAACAAATGAGATAATGACTGAATGCCATGGTAGATTGTTATGTTTTATCGTATTTTGCTAAAATATTTATATACCCTTGTTGTGGACAGGTTAGCCCCTATTGCACATTTAGGGGAGATTCTGTCCGTTTTTCCGTAAAAATTAACGAATTTTTATTTAAATTTCTTGCCTATTGAATGGTTTTATTTTGCTTACATATCATAGCATGCATGTAGGATCGCGTTAGAACCCAATTGTTACCATTCATGCATCTCATGTTTGCATCTCCATCTTGAGACGCCGAGGGCAGATCCGGGTCGGCTTAACCGAACCTAGTAGATTAGCGAACGGTTCGGTCACCGGTGACATTTCCAGGTCGGTTCACGGGTGAGCCGAAACGGGGTGTTATACTCATATTCCTCACTTACATATATATAAAATAAAACTGTTAGTAACGATTGTAACTTGTTCGAAAATAACTAAATAACAAACTATTAAATGAGAGATGACTGTCATGTAAAAGAAAATCATTTTATTCTTCCAATGAACCCTCCATAAGGGCAACTATTAATGAGCTATTGAGCCACAAACCTAACAACATCCTGACATCATATATCTCTATGCCCTAAGTACAAAGGCCGAATACTTTTGACAGATGTACGATGTACTAAACAATATTTGTAAACCTCTTCGTTTCTCTGGCTGTGAAGAAACTCAAAACGCGAAGTTGTCAGGATCCTTTGGAAATGAAATAGCCCGTTATGACTGACATTTGCACCTGCTCATAGTACATGTAAGTCAATTTCGCCATCTATCGTTTCATTGAAAACTCTATAAATTTATACATAGGCTCGATAAATTATTTATATAATATGCCCAAAGGCAATTTGAGGTGGATTTTGTTTTCAAAAACAGACTTGATCGTCATTGAGGGTTATTAATCCGAAAAATGAATTAATTAAATGGCCTAAGTTAAGTAGAATCTAATAAAAAGTCACTCAACGCGTCCTACAATCCGTAAATAAATCACAATAGAATAAGCAATAAACCACAAGCAAATACTAAACGGACTTAATAAAAGGTCTAAATAAGATCACGTGCTTAAACAACGAATTCATACTCCACATCTACACATGCAAAACTACATACTAACGCCCATGTAAATTATATGATGCATGCATAATATAAATGCATGTAAATAATTACATAGTTATGAATACTATAATTACTAACATCAATATTAAATAGTTAACAATAAATTAAATTAACAATTACAATTTAAAATCTTCCTACTATTACTTTTAACTAGGTGATTACGTCTCAATTCCAAAATTTATCAACATTTCACGTCAATCCTCGTTAAATTAGATTAATAACCATAATGATGATATTTTTATTTAATTAACTCAATAATCATACTTATGATATTTTATCTTTAATTAAGTTTACTAATCTTAATTATACTATTCCACATCCAATTTCTATTATAAATTAACTTCCTAGTCGTTAATAATTAAGTGATACAGTTATAATAGTAATACACAATTATCACAATTTCTAACATCATAATCAATTAATTCAAATTATCATTAATTATTATCAATTCTAAATTTAATAACATAATTTATTAATCAACAAATAATTATCCCTAAATTTCATAATAATCTATTCACACAAATATGAATAATTACTAAAAATTATAAATAATATACATAATAATTAAAATAAATTAAAAATCTAAAATTTGAAATGTGAATCCCATGTCTTTGTGATTCTGTTTGAAATCGGCAACTAGGCGGCCGCGGCCACTGAGGCTGCGGACGGGTTACCGAGTGATGGTGATGGCTGTAATTGCCGTCCTCGGAGGGAATCCGGCAAGTGGGACGTACCAGAGGTGGCCTGCGGCGATGGCCTAGGTTGTCGGCGTGGCTACTATAAGGGGAACACAGCCAGGGCTGGGATTAGGGCACACGACCAAGGCGTGAGGAGGAGGTCCGACCTGGGGTGGCGACTGGCCGGCGACGACGGCGGCTAGTCGCCGACGAGTGCACAGAACCGACTTAGCTAGGGTATGTGGAAGCCAGCTATGATAGTGAGAAGAAAGGAAGAGGCAAGTCTGGTAGGGAGGAGCTAGCCAGGGAATGTTGGGTTTGTCCCACATCGGTCGTAGAGGTTATTGGTGACTTGTATATAGGCTAATGGGAAAGCTTTATCCTTGAGCTAGCTTTTAGATTAAGAGAGGCCCGTGACACCTATTGCGAGTTTCTTTTGGTTGTTTAAAGTCCCTTTTCTGGGCCCAAAAGGTCCAACAGTGGTTTTGGAGCTTGGGTGGGGGCATAAAGGGCCCAACAAGTGGTATCAGAGCTAAGTTTGAGTCGGGTTTGCTTACGCCGATTGTTGTTGTTTCCTTTATGGGTTCCACCTGATGATTTGAAGAGGAGTTTGCTATGTGGGTGCCGTCTGATTTAAGGGGAGTGTGTCAGACGATGATAGTTTCGGTCCACGCATGATGTGTGAAGGGGATTTGTTGGGTTTGTCCCACATCATTCGTAGAGGTTGTTGGTGACTTATATATAGGCTAATGAGAAAGCCTTATTCCTTGAGCTAGCTTTTGGATTAAAAGAGGCTCGTGACACCTATTGCGAGTTTCCTTTGGTTGTTTAAAGTCCCTTTTGGGGGCCCGAAGGGTCTAACAGTAGTTTCGGAGCTTGAGTGGGGGCATAAAGGGCCTAACAGGGAAGAGGTGATCCAGCCGGAGCGAGCTGACCGACGACGCAGCTTGCAGCGGCGGCTCAAAATAGCCCCAACTAGGGCTCGGCCCTAGCTCGGCCGAGGGGAGGTAATGAGGAGGTGCTGGCCAGGAGGAGATGGCACCAGTGGAGAGAGGCTGAGGGCGGAGACGGCGACGGCGACGGCGGCGTGGTGATGGCAACGGCGAGGCGTGGTGGCAGCGACCGGCGGCGACGCTCCATAAACAGGGCAAGGAGTCGGCTCGGTGGAGGAGGGGGAGAAGAAGATGGAGGGAGGTCGATGCTGGGTAGGCTAGGCGACGGTGTCGCTGTGAGACTGGTCAGAGGCGACAGTCGGTGGCGGCGGTCGTCGGAATAGGAGGCGACAGTGATGGGGTTTGGAGGGAAACAGGAGAACAAGGTCGGGTCGGGGACGAAATATAACGGGCAGTTTTGTAATTAAAGTTTTATATGTCATAGAATATAATTAAATAAAATTTAAAAAATATAAAATAAAATATCATAAAATAAAATAGTTGTGTCTTAAATCAAATAACATGTTCTAACCCTACTAACCCTAATGCGATAAACTACTTAAATATAATTTTGTAGTCTATGAAAAAAAATGTATTTTTATATATTCTAATAACTCATTCTGCTACTGACTTATTGATAATATCATCGTATATTTAATACACATGATTCTTATGGCTTATAACACACGACTGACCTCAATTTAGCACTCGTGTTGTGAAAAGGACTTGACAGGGGTGGCGGAGAGGGTGCCGGCCGGGGGCGGGCGGGGGGCGGAGGGGGCGCGGATCGGGCGGTGGCGGAGATGGGGGGGGTTGGCGGTGGATCCACGGTGCCGGCTGGGGGCGGGGACCACGGCGGCGGGCGATGGCCGGGCGGGCGGAGGGGGGTGGAGGGCGGGGCCGCCGGCAGGGGCGAGGCCGCTGGCAGGGTCGAGCGGTGGCGGAGGAGGGGGTTGGCGGTGCGGGGTTCCGGCTCGGGGAGGGGGGGGGCGCGGCGGCGGGCGCTGGCCGGGCAGGGGGAGGAGGGTGGTGGCCGGGGCCCCGGCTGCGGGCGGGGAGGGTGGCGCGGCGGAGGGCGGTGCGCGGTGCGGCGAGGCGGTGGGGCAGGGGTGGGTCGGGCGGGTCTAGCTGGCCGGCAAACGGGTCCAACAGTGGGGGGGGGTGGGTGGGTGGTTTGATTGTGGGCCGTCGGATCAAGATCCGACGGCCCACGCGAGGCAGCGCATTGGCGCTGCCAAAATAGGGCAACGCACTGTAGCGCTACCCATATGTTAGATATACTTAATGTATATATATATATATATATATGCATAAATATTTATTGTATATGACTAATTTGAAGGCCGATTTCAATTTTTTAACTATGGGTAAGATGTAATTTTTTTCTAAGTTTCATATTTTGAACTCTTAGCCTAAGGGAAATAAAAAAATTAGAAAGTTTTTAACTAGTTTAACAAAGGCAACATTAATTTTCTACAGAAAGTTCTGTTTGTTTAAGTAATTTATGATAAGATGCAAAAAAGGGTTCATCCAAGAAATACTCTGAAAATTTTATCCAAAAAAATTTCTTCTCGTAATTTTATTTTATGTTTTATTTTCGCGTCGTGCCGTGACACTTGTCGCTCGGCACATAAATGTGTTACTGCCCGTAGTCAAAAAGTGACCGACCTTCCGCCAATGTCTTCGTTTTTTGGCGGGGAACCTTACATCAACGTTTGGGGACTGACGTTTCAGTTCTCCGATAAAAAAAGGCAAATGTTTCAGGATTAGACTAAACCTTTCATTAACGACGAATTCGTCGTAAGGTGGCACGGCGGGGAGTCCGGCATTTCATCGAACAAGGAGGCATCTGCATTCCACAGACGACAACGACAAGGCGCTTCCTAGCTACGACTCGGGCGGGGTAAGTCACTTCTTCTGAGTTCTGGACTTCTGAATTAGTGTTGTTAATTGCTAAGAGGTAGAAGAACCCATGGAATAAGAGAAGACCCAAACCAATTTTAGTCTTTGCTACCTTAATTGAACTTATGGAGTTTGCTGCACCTGATTAAATAAATAAGTAGGAAGGTTATCGAGTATTACTTCATTATTTTCAACAAGCAGATTCTAGCTTTTGAAGTTTCATTTATGGTCTCAATTTTGCAGTTTTGGCGGCAACGTTAAATCTGAGGATGAGTTTTGAAACTATTCCGCATCCTTGATTACATACTTGCGCCGCCATCGCAACGTGTTGAACTCTCTGCAAGTACCCCAGAATACCCTGTGATCGTGTTCATCAATAGCAGTAGCGCTGGCCAGCTTTGTGGGGATTTGCTTCAAACATATATAGGTCTTCTCAATAGAGCCCAGGTTATTTTTTTTCTTTTTTTGTGAACAGCCACTGTGCAAGGCAGATTCTTTGCTAAACGCCAAATATGCTCGTCTAGTCCTGGATTTTCAGTCACTCAATTCGAATCCTTGTTGATGATCAGGTCTTTGATTTGAGAAAAGAGCCTCCTGACAAGGTTCTGCACAGGCTCTATGGAAATATAGAAAAACTCAATTCCTCTGGGGACGTTGTTGCTGCTGAAATTCAGGGAGATTGAAATTAATGGTAAGCAGTTTCATCTCTGAGGATAATTTAGAGGAATCGTGGATAGTGCTTGTTGGAAATTTTAATTGTTGCTTCTGCTTTTTAATTATGATATACTCAGCTGTTGTAGCTTGAACATTTTTGGCCCATTAACTCGATGCAGGTTGTTTGGTGAGATGGTACTGCAAGTTGGTTTCTTGGAGTAGTTTATGATCTCAAACTAGCTCATCCAGCGCTTATTGCAACTGTCCCTCTGGGAATAGGAAACAATCTTCCCTTTTCATTTGGTTGGGTATCTCTCTTTCCTCTATTATATAAAGGTTGTAGTTAAATTATTGGTGGTGTTTAATATAAAGGCTTTTTTTTTTATTAATATGACACCCCCAACATAATTGCATTATTTTTATTTTCAGTTGTTCTAGTTTTGTTAATGCTGGCATTTCTCTTTTTTATTTGCAATTTCAAATTTGCATTAGTTATTGTAACATATTATCCTGCAGGGAAGGAAAAATCATGTAACTGACCCTCAGTCAATCAAATAATTTCTGGCTCAAGTTTTTAAGGCAAAAGAAATGAAAATAGATAGGTAATTTCATTTTCTTGAAACATGTTACACATAGCAAGCTGGATTATTAGTCTTCTTTTGCCTGTCTTATACTGTAAATTACTCCAGCTTGTACATCACCATGAGTATGAAAGTTCCCAAAGAAATTTCTTGTGATCCAATTGCACCTTTGCATGCATTTCATCATGTTTCTAACCTGGAGGGATCAATTGAGGTAATGTAAATTCAATTTTTTTCCAATTTAGGATTCATAGTTTGATCAAAATGAGTTGTGTTCATACAAAATTTAAAAAAAAATTATTACAAAAGTTATTTAGAATATGCGGTTAAGTGAACTTAATGATTCCAATATTTATTAATGTTGCATTAGGAGAGGATTATGAGGTCAGAGTTGGATAGTCCTCATCTAGTTATTTTAATATGATTGTACCATGCATTAGTTAGTAGATGACTTTCAGGGATTAGGGAGTTTCCATGGTCTCAATGAGAGAGCTTATGTCTTAACATGGAAAATCGAATTTAAGGTCAATATCCCCATTGAATTCTCAATTTACGTGATTTGCAAAGATGTTTCCTGCAGCTAAGAGATTTGCTTTTATTTACTAGATAATGATCTTACTACAGAGAGAGGCCAGAAATTGGAATGATTTTAAAGCTAGTGAATATTGAAGGCTTAATAAATTTAGATCGATTGGACAATCCATTTGAAAAGTAAATGAATTTCTTTAAATCAAACAGTTTAATGCTTAATGAAGTTATAAATTCATATACGGATTGGTGGTCAGATCAAAGTTATTATATTGAATGTCAATTCTGTTTGTTGATTTCAAACCAACAATGTTGTCTTATTGAACATTATGTTGTCCCACATCTCTCTGTGAGGTGTGTGGATTCTCTAGGTATAAATGGTGCTATTTGCGCACAGAAGCAATTGAATTTTCTTCTTTTCTAGTTATGAAGAAGGGAAATATTCAGATTTGGGTTTTGAAGGAATATTAGTCTGCCGTAGCATAATCCTGATGTTTAGCCACTGGAGTCAAGTGGCTTTTTTAGGTGAACTCTTGTAATAGTTGTATGCAAAATTATGATGAAACTATGTCAGGATTTTCCATTCCCTTTGTTAGCACTTTGGGATTCATTAAATAATTCTAAAAGTATTCCTCTCCTCTACACCTTTTAAGTCAATTTTTATTTTTTAGAAGTCCATTTTTAGCAATATCAGGTTTGGAATGGAGGCATTGCTTGCTTTTTGTGGGAAAAATAAAATAAAATACTTTGATCTATTAATTCTGTTATCGTGACAATTTTTGTAGGAAGATGTTCACACTTTTCGCGGAGGATTTTGGAATTATTTTAGCTTAGGTAGGAGCCTCTTTATTTTCAGCTAATACTTGCATTTGAATTCATCCCGGAGTGTGCACTAAATGTTATCTGGGGTTACTGAATTGTTACTGTAACTTATATGGCTTTTCAAGTTTCTACTGAAGTAGTATATTGTCCTCATTTGCACAAGAAAATATGAAGTACATTGTGGATTCAAACACTCTGATTATCACACTGCTTACCCCTTAAATTTTATATCATGGCTAGCTAATTTATGGAATTCTTCTTTCTTCAGGAATGGATGCTCAAGTGTCTTATGCAATTCATTCAGAGCGGAAGTTGCATCCAGACAAATTCAAGAATCAGATATCAAATCAGGTACGCCTATTCCAGTGGATATTCATGTCACTTAGGTAAAAAATATTACTTTGGTTTCCGATTTTCTTTGAACAGTGTGCATATGCTCGTCTTGATTGTACTCAGGGATGGTTTCGTGCCTCCTTATTTCATCCAACTTCAAGGTTGTCCTGGTTTTAAGTGCACTTTCTTTGGTTTCTTGTGTATTCAGTTCCCTATAATAACTGTCTAATGTTCATAGGAATATTGCACACCTTGCCAGAATTAAAATAATGAACAAACATGGCTCCTGGCGAGATCTGAAAATTCCCAGCAGGTATGATTGATGAGCATGGAAGAAAGCCCCTTCTTATTTACAGGATTTAAATTGATAGTTAAGCTTCATTGAGATTTCTCAACTAACTTGGTATGTTGTAAATCAAACAGTGTCAGGTCAATCGTTTGCCTCAACTTGCCCAGCTTCGCTGATGGTTTGAACCCTTGGGGGACGCCAAATGAGAGAAAAGCTAGGATGTGAGTTTTTCAACTTAACGATGTTTCCATTGGGAATGTTTATTGCATTTCATACTGAACTTAAATCAAATGAAAAAGAAATGAATCAGGAAGCTAACAATCTCTCTAACCCCTCCCTTTGTGGATGATGGACTTCTTGGGGTCGTGGGTTTTACAGATGGTTGGCATGGATTTGTTCTACTAACACCAAAAGGACATGGAACCCGGCTTTCACAGGTTCTAACCACAAACTTACTTTACATTCAATACTCTGAAATAGAACTGCCTTATTCAATTTCCTTATGCTGTAAGGAGATAAAAATGGAGGTGAAGTGATTTAGTAGAGCTTTGTAATCAGGCACATGGGATTCGATTTGAATACCGAAAGGGCGCTGCAGATCACGTATACATGAGGTGGGACGGAGAGCCCTGGAAACAACCTCTCCCCATAGACGATGACACTGTCGTGGTTGAGATTTCCAGCCATAGCCAAGTCAAGATTCTAGCGACCCAAGAATGCAGAGTTAGAAGCGTCAACGATTTCAGTCCTTTTATTTATAGCTATTCTTTGGGGGGCGATACGGACAGTTGTGAAGATCTTGACTGTGGATCGGGAAAGAGGAGGACGTTTGGTGCTGCTGATCCCCAACGGCGTCCATATTTCCCATTTAGTTTAGGTCTGGGAGTCATTACATTATTATCTTTTTCTGGCAATTGCGTAGAATTTGTATTCAATTTCTTGTTTTCTTGTATATTTTGTCCATTTGTGAGGGGGCGCTTTGCCTCTTTTTCCTTGTACCTCCTTACTTGTACTCCCTCATGCAGATACAATATACAAGTATAAATTGTACGCAAAAGATTAATTAGCATGGCTAAGCAAAGGAAAACTTTAAAATAAAATGTGGAAGTGTTTGGCGTGGACAAAATAATGGTTTATTTAATGAGTAAGAAGATTGATAAGACATAAATAGTATACTCAATGTAAATTTGGGCCCTTCGAGGTCGATTTTTACCATTGATCAGTCATATTAAGTAGGGGTGTTTGCAAGTTAAACGTGTCTTTCATAAATGAGAAGGAATTTACTTTTTTTGTACTGAATTTGATATCAATTTTGCCTATTTATTATCTTTTCTTTAATTCTTTTAGACCGGGTTATGGGGATTATCAATTATGATTGGATGTGAGATATGTATGAAGTGTTGGCGTCTTTTTTATTGGAGTTAGATACAACATGAATAAACACAGAAGAAGATGGGGCAGCATTTAATTCTTTTTCTTACATACATATTCACTCGAAAATTAATTATTATGATAATAAAACTTAAATAGACGTGAGTCGTTTTCTAAGCCAGTTCAGTTTAACGAAAGAAAATTATTCATGCATTTAATGGACTATAAAATATATAAAATATAAACAACGTTTACAACAATCTAATCCGGGCACAGGAATGTGTTGTGGCAAGACAATGGCTCCTTCAACTTTCAATCCTAAATGTCACAAAAAAAATAAGGTAAATTATCCTCTATTTTTATTTTTGTGGTCAAATTCTTAATTTCTTATTTATTATTCTGATCGCCGGTATTGTCCAAGACATCAATCTACTTTATCAGCTAAATTTATTTATTTCTTTCAAAAAATAAAATATTTGTTCATATATATATATATAATATGAGGCGTGCTACAGTGTGCTGCATGAAAATGCAGCGCACTGCAGTGCAACAAATCTGGGCCGTTGGATGAAAATCCAACGGCCCGGATTTATTTATTTATTTTTACCCTCTCCTCCTCCCCCTGCTCACGCCGCCCCATCGGCACCGCCCCGCCCCCGCCGGCCCCGGCCCGGTCCCACCTCCGCCCGCAGCCCTCCCCCCCCACCTGCCCTGGTTCCCCCCACCCCGTCTGCCGCCGCGCCCCGCCCGCAACCTTCCCCCCGACCTGCCCTGTTTCCCCCTGCCCCCTCTGCCGCCTCGCCCCTGCCCGACCCCTGCTCGCAATCCTCCCCCCCACCTGCCCTGTATTCCCCCACCCCCCCGCCGCGTGTTTCGCCCCACCCTGCTGCGGCCCCGTTCGCCCCTGCCCTGTTTCCACCACCCTCCCCGACCTCCCGTTTCGCCCCCACCCTCGCAGCCGCCCTGCCCATCGACCGAGCTCCTCCCCGCCGTCTGCTGCCCTGGCCACCTCCACGCCGGCGTCACTGCATCACCGCCGGCAGTGGCGCGACGGGGAACAGAGGAGCAATGACAATTTCGTAATAAAAATTTGAATCGTTCCCGACTCGAGTTAAATTTACTAAATAAATTTTAAAAATAAAATATAATAAAATAAAAAATTGACTCGCTCCTTACTCGAGTCAATTTTACAAAATAAAATTTTAAAATAAAATAACATAAAATAAAAATTTGAATCACTCCCCGCTGACACTGCCGCTTGTCGATCGCCTCCCTGCCGCCACCCACACCATGCCCCCTGTCCCCCCACACCCACTGCCCCCATGCCCTCCACCGGCCCAAGCCCCTTGCCTCGCCTTCTGCCGCCCCTGACCCCCTCTCAGCCAGTTACGAAATAAATTAAAAAAATAAAAAAAATTTATAATAAAAACTTGACTCGATCTCGCACGGGATCGAGTCAATATTATGAAATAAATTTAAAAATAAAATAAAATAATTTTGTAATAAAACTTGACTCGATCCTGCACGAGATCAAGTCAATATTACGAAATAAATTTTAAAAATAAAATAATTTTGTAATAAAAATTTTATTAGTCCTACATGAGACCGGCGCCATGTATTTCCCAGCAGGCCCATCCAGCCCTGAGGTGGAGACAAAAAAAATTAAATAAAATAATTTCTTAATAAAAACTTTATTCGATCCGGACTCGAGTTAAAATAATTTATTACGGAATTATTTTATTTTTTTTAAATTTATTTTGTAATAAAAATTTATTCGGTAATAAATTTATTTTGTAATAAAAACTTGACTCGTTCTCGCACATGATCGAGTCAGGTTTTTATTACAAAATTATTTTATATTTTTTAAATTTATTTCATATTATTGACTCGAGTCAGATCGAATTAAGTTTTTATTATGAAATTATTTTATCTTTTTAAATTTATTTTGTAATAAATTTATTTGGTGACCGAGTTAAGTTTTGATTAAAAATAAATTTAAAAAAATAAAATAATTTCGTAATAAAAACTTGATTAATCCCGACTCGAGTTAAGTTTTTATTACAAAATTATTTTATTTTTAAAAAAATTTATTTTATAATATTAACTTGATACGAGTTGAGATCGAGTCAAGTTTTTTTATGAAATTATTTTATTTTTTAAAAAATTTATTTCTTAAGAAAAACTTGACTAATCCCGACTCGAGTTAAGTTTTTATTACGAAATTATTTTATTTTTTTAAAAAAATTATTTTATAATATTAACTTGACTCGAGTCGAGACCGAGTCAAGTTTTTTTATAAAATTATAGGATTTTTTTCAAATTTATTTCATAATATTAACTTGACTCAAGTCGGGATTGAGTTAATTTTTTTAACGAAATTATTTTATTCTTTTTAAAATTTATTTCCTAATAAAAACTTGACTCGATCCCGAATCGAGTCAAATTTTTATTACAAAAATACCCTCCTCTGTTTCTTCTTCCCTCTGTTTCGCGCCGCCATCCCACCGCCGGCTAACTCGTCGCCGCCAGCCACTCGCCAACGTTGTCGCCACTCGGGGGTTGGTGGGACCAACCGGAAAACTCATGGCCGTGGCCGGGCGAGGGTGGGGAGCGGGCGCCATGAGCAGTTGGAGCTCACTGTGAGCGAGCAGGGGGCGAGGTCGCGACGCTAGCCGGGGGTTGGCGGACGGTCACGCTCGGGGAGGGGGGAATGCAGGTCGGGGGGTTGGCAGACTGTGGCGCTCAGGGCGGGGGGAAGGTGGCGGCCCGGAGGGGTGGGGGGAAGCGACACAGGGGTTGCCGCCGCCGCTACGGACGGTGGCGGTGGGGGACGGCGGCTATAGGCAGGGCCGTGGGGGCAGGGCTGGTGGCCGGGGCGGCGGCAGAATCCGATGGTGGAGAGGGGGTCGGGCAAATATATATATATATATATATATATATATATATATATATATATTTGAGCTCATTAAAAAAAAAATGGAGCTAACGGAGCCTACAGAAGACGGGTTTTTAAACTTCTACAGGGAATAGTAGCAGTGAATAAATACTCTCCCCCGCGGGGTTGACTAGTGGCCCAACTAAACAGGAGAAAAGAAGACTTTGACTTCTAGTTTCTTTGTTCAGCTCTCTTCTCCGTTTTTCCGATCTTCCCACGCCATTGGATGCATACATAGATTAAAAAAGAAGCCTGTTTTTCCAGGAAGATACTTTTCTGTTCTGATTTTTTTATTTCGCGTCCCTGCTTGTGTGTCTTTTGTTTTTTGTTGGAGGTGGTGCGGAATTGGGCGAGGATGGCGAGGAGTGATGGGGAGGGGGGAGTCTGTGGAAGGGGCTCCTCTTTTGGCGTAAAACCGGTTCCCCTCCATCCTCCTCCTCCGCTTCATCCCAGGGCATCCGACGCCAGATCAACGCCGTCAACAATCCAGCCCACCCTCCTCATGCCTCCTCCCCCTCCCTCGTCAGATCTCTCATCCCCGCTCGCCACCGCTTGAGGCTTGATCCACGCCGCAACCTCTATTTGCCTTGTCAGCCCTCCTTTTTTAAAAAAATCAATTTTCTTTGTTTATTTAGCACATCAATTTTTTTAAATATTGTAATAATCATGCTTGTGTACATATTCCGTATCGGGTGGAATTTTTTTCCCGTATTGTGGATTACTATTACTTTTTATTGAGTTTATTTTCATTTTAATTTATGTCAATTTACTTCATTTAGCTCATCAAACACCTTTTTTTTAAAAAAAATCATCATCGTGCATATGTCCATACTGTGCATTGCTCATTACTATTACTCTTTATTAGTGCACAGACTCTTTGATCTTGTTGAAATAGCTGTCTATCTTTGGCTCAACTGACTTTCTTATAATTTTGCATATTTTAAAGTTTAATGTTTGCTTTTATTTGTCATTTTCTAAAAATTAGGCCTATTCGCTGATTTCTTTTGGATATCTAGCCTAATTGGCTATTCTTTTGGACTTCAGATGAACCTGGTAAACAGGTCAAAAGCGCAATTCGAATAAAGAATACTAGCAAATCTCATGTGGCTTTTAAGGTACGCGGGTCTGCTGCTTTTGCCTTTTGCTTTATTAATTAATGTAAAAGTTTCTACTTTGAAGATACGTCGTCCAGAGTTAGGGTGGCTTGGAATTACCTGTTCTTAGAATTATTTGATTTCCATTCTGTTTACTAGAATATACTTTCATACTTGACGATGTGAGAAGCAGATAGTGATCAAATGGAAATTTTTCTCCAATTTTTAATGTTACATCTTAGGCTATAATAACATCATTACCTGGTCATTGCCATTTCCCTGCTTTATTGCTTCTTCTGTTCTTATTGATCTTGTAATGTTTTAATTAACTGAACACTTTTCCTTGTTGTTGTTCTAGTTTCAAACAACGGCACCTAAAAGCTGCTTTATGCGTCCATCTGGAGGCATACTCTCTCCAGGCGAAAGTGTAATAGCTACTGGTAGGCTCATTATATATGCCATCCCAAAACCTTACGAATATACTTTGTTGTGACCTTTATTTTTATGTTTCTTTCAATCACCAGTCTTCAAATTTGTGGAAGTTCCAGAAAATAATGATAAAATTTCTGATAAGAAGAGGAAGATAAAATTCAAAATCGTAAGCTTGAAGGTAAAAGGAGGAATCGAGTATGTACCAGAGCTGGTGAGTCCCCTGCATGAATAATTTAGTATATAATTCAACTGATGTCAAACTTCAAAACTAAGTCTTTTCATGTTGTGGGACAAAGAGAGAGCAAGCCTTAATAGCAATGGTAAGGCTGTTCTGACTGGGTATAAATAGCATTGTCTTGTGCACTCTTTGCCCTTCACGATACCAACTTCACCATATGTATTTTTCTACTTAGCTGGTGGGACTTATGAGTTCAATTAAATGAATACAATTTGAGGAAAAGCTAGTTGAAACCCTGTTACTCTTGATTTTTTAAGGCATTTTGGGTAACTTGTCATCTTTGTTATGTAGATGCTTGAGTGTAAGCTTTTATTTTGACTATCTAAATGTCTTTTTAACTGCAACAAAAAAAGCTTCCAACGTGTGTAAGATAACTCATCATCCATCTATTCTCAACTAATAATGTTCTGATTATAGACCATGTCATTGCACAAGGAATTAACATATATGTCTTTTTGCACCTGCCTACATCTCGTACTCTTTGGCTTTTTCTAACCCATTTCATGCATGACAGTATTTCAAACTTAATTTCTTCATATATCGCACATGAGACCTGTTCTATAAATGTCAATATTAGCAATTGATCTTTACTTTTGCAATTTCTCATCTGCAAAGTGCTGAATTTGATAGCTTTCACTAACAGAATGGCAGAAAAGGCTAATGTACCTTGACATTTAATATTGTCTGTGCTGATAATATTATAATGGCTGGTTTGCTCTCTCTGTGTGTGCATTGCTGCAGCCACCTTGGAGGAAGGCAATCACATGAGTGTAGGTGATAAATTTAGTAGGGTTATAGATTATTATTTATCACTAATAAAATTATCGTGGTTCAATTGTACCTGATTGTCATAATAACTTTTTTCACGAGGACTGCAATTCCAATTTGGATAGAGTCTAACGGGCTTGAATCTGATCACCTATTAGGAATTGGGACATATTTTTCCTATAGGCATATTGATACATTGACTTCATCCTGCAAATTATTTTGTGAAATGTGTTATATAAGCTAATTATGGACGTGTAAGTTGAGTCAGATTGGGCAACAAATAAAAACAAGAAATTTTTGCTTTCTAATATCACCATCAAGAGCATTAATTTAAAGAAGTCTGCACTTATTTAATCTTAAAGGTAGTTGTGAGCATAATTTGTGGACTGCCTTTGGTCTTCCAACATTTGTTTCATTAAACAATCATCATTCTCTCAACTGTTTCCTGGTTGGATTTATAATAAGTCTGATTGATGATTTTCAGTTTGAGGAGGAAAAGGATCAGATAGCTGCTGAGCAGATTCTGCAGTGGTATTTCTGAATGCAGAGCACCCTAGTCCAGTAAGTTCTTACGTGAGTTGATGAAAAAGTGTAAATTGATCATCATTCAATTGATTATGTGACTTTTACTATAAAATGTGTTAATAACTAAGTTTCTGGCAGTGACCTTTTTATTTTAACTGGGTTCTGTCAAACCAAATTTTGCGTAACTATTGCTTATTGTATTTTCTGCTTCTAGGATCATAAAACTGGTCTTATAGTCGTGCACGTTGCTACAACTGCATAGCCGCAATGAGCTCTTTTGACATGCTAACTATTTACTAATTCTCAAATTCAACCATTACAGGAAACCTGGACCATACCTGAATTGTATTATGGACCTAAAAGGGAAAAAGACATAACCCTAATTATTTACTTGTTTTTCCCAACTTCAAAGGGTGATGACTTTGTTTATTAAAAATTCTAGTGCTATCCCTAGAAAAAAATGTCCTTTATCCACTGGGTCAAGCAATGCTGCTTTGTCATCACTAGTGATGCTTGTGCATGGTTGCAAGGGGTGGGGGAAGGAAATCTAAGGTGGACTTTGTTTCTGGAATATGGCTTTCTTTGACTTTGTACTGTTCTCTTAGGCACTGGAGAAGTTAAAGCAACGAGTAGCTGAGGCTGAGGCTGCTATTGAGGCTCGAAAAAAGCCTCCAGAGGATACTGGGCCTCGATTTGTTGGTGAAGGACTTGTTATTGACGAATGGGTATGCCTCATATTGTGCTATTCCTATATTTCTTGGTCTTCACTCTCCTAACTATCATGTGCTTTCTTTCATAGAAAGAGCGGAGGGAAAGACATCTTGCTAGGCAACAGGTGGAAGCGGCTGACTCTCTCTGAGGGGCATGCAGATTTCTACGGAAAACTGCAGGTTGTGTTATTTACAAGGATATAGGTAGCCCTTCCCATCTTCTCTCAAAATGAGGTCCGAGGGCTGTTTGCCATCTTTTTAGAAAAGAGAAGTCAAATTTGATAGTGTAGAATGGGTGACATTATAGGCTTTGTGGTGAAGGTCATTCTCGGCTCTGATCCTTCTTGTACTGTGTAATTGAATTTTGCCCCTCAAGTGAATTTCTTTATGCGTGTTCATGTAAAAAACCGTATGAACAAAGATTTGCTTATTTGACTCTGTAAACCTTCAACTTTGTTTTTTTCTGATGTCATGATCTGTAAATATAGTCTATGAAACCAACCCTTTGTGGCAATCAGCATGTTCAGTAGTGTCTATTGAGATTGAAGAATCATAATTCCGTGGGATATGCAAGGCGTCTCTGCCTTTTCTTCTTTTCACAATGTTCTGGTTGTGGATATAATGAAATTGGTAAAGCTTCATGTTCATGAGGTCATGAAATTGGATGTACCATCTTTTCATCTTAAAAAGGGGATTGCCTGTCAGACTGTATATACTGTCAAATGATTTTTCTGTTTCTGCACTACGTTTACAACATAGTGAGTTCTTTGTTGGGTTGTTTGGCAAATATATACCTGGTCTGAATACCCATTTTTCTCAACGTCTTCCATGTTTTCTTTCCAGTATTTGGCGTTTCCTCTGTAGGCCAGTTAGAAAGCTTCTCAAAATTATACTCGTTTTCTCTTCACTGCTTTATGCTTAACAAAGCTCAAAGTACTTTTGAAATCCGCATAATGTTATTTGATCATAATTTCTTTTTAAAAGTAGGGAATTTTCCTTCTTCACTTTTGTCTTGAAGAGTGTTTGATTTGCGTGAGAGAAATGCAAAATCTAAAAATATGTATAATGTATTTTATAAAAATTGATTTATATTTAATATGTTCATTTTTATGATATTTCAATTAGTTTTTCATCTGAAATATTTTTCATTTTGTGTTTTGAGAAAGAAAAGCTAAGATTCTGTTTACATGGACGGGCCATTTAGAAGAAAACATCATTATTCGCACAAAATTGAAATAAATTATTTTTTAGTTTTTATACCAACTATAACGGACTGAATAGATAATATGGTCAAGACAGACGAGGGGCCCTAAAAAGATTTGCTTGGAAGTAGAAATCCAAACGTTATCTGAGACAGAAAACGAAGGCCACAAAAGAGGAGCGTGGCTTGTACTCTCCTCCATTTTAAGGAGCCAGTACCCGGTTTTGCAATGGCTATTGGTTTCTCCAAAAACCATGGGTGAAGCCGCCGCAGCGCCCCTGAAGAAGCGCTAGAGCCATCTTGGCCGCATTACGAAGGGAATTGCCTATAAAAGATGAGGGAGGAGCATGATCGAGCAGCACTCGGAGCTAGTGGTGTATCTTGTACTTATTGGGGGAATGGTTGCACTGGTGACCATGAAGTCCATCAACAGGGTTGGCGTAGTTGCTACCAGCTTGGGAGCTGCCCTTGGACTCAAAGAGAATGAGTCATGTACGCCCAATTCCTCCTCTTACATGAAGCAACACTGGCCGGCTGCTGATTCTGGGTCATCGTCCGGTCATTTAACACTTGCACCTTCAAAGCAGCAGACGTACGATGACAAGCTCAAGGCTGCGGAGGACTCGATGCGGATGGTCGTCTACTTGAGTTGTTGGGGACCCAATTGATATTCGAACAAAGCTTAGATGAATATGTATGTATGCTCAAAGGGCCTACTTGCTTCCAGATGGAGGTCTTCCTTCCGATCAAGATTGTTGGCGACCCACAAGCAATTTTGTGGACACTAATTTCCATTCGATTGAGCAACTTCAACTTAAATCTAGGTGTTGAACTTCATAGAAAGATTTCTAGATGTAAATACGCGTGCTTAAGTAGCCGAGCTACAAATTAAGGCCAGTGATCGTAGGATTCAAGACAATAGTTTATTAGCTATTACGTATTACTGTTGTCCCTATGGACAAAAATGAAAATAGTTAGAGCTTAAGCATGCTGGCAATGTGTATGAAAATGTTCAGGAGGATCATGTATATTTGACGATGCAATGTACTCACTCATTTTGCTTGGACATATCAAGTTCTTTCCAAATAATCTCAAAAGTTTATCACAAGAAACACCCACAAAACTAAAGTTCGCATTTCCCAAAACCATATTCATGATTACCTAATAATTGAGTTTCAGAAATGACGACGTTGTTAAGTCCAATATAAAATATTTTTTAATTATTACTATGCAAGGGAAAAAAGTTAGTAACTTGTAGTTGCTCGAGCTTTCAACAAAGAAAACACAAAGATAATTATAACCAAAAACCTAGTCAATTATGTTCAATACATAATTAATTGTGGGTTTTGCCAAAGTCGTGCACTGGATCCTATAGGTGCTGATCAGAATCGATCGGCAACCTTCTTATTGTAATTATTTCACCTCTCAGACTTCTCTCTGTACAATCATTCTAATTATTAAGAGAAACAGCAAGTGTGCAAAATAAACAAATCGAAGCTAATGAATTTTAAAAAATTCAATGAAGAAAATGACAAATAATTTCTAACAAAGAATTTTCTTAAAAACATAAAACATGCTCTTTATCATCCATCGCGAATCTATCCACAACTAAACACTGTGAGGCAAGTGGAGCTGTTGGACGCCCAAGACCCGGAAGGAAGAAGCATTCTGGACGAACAGGACGAGGCCGCAGCTGCTGCTGTTGAATCCTTCCCACAACGAGAAACCAACCGTTCCGGTGACAGTACTACTGCTCTTCTTGCCGGCGGACGCGGTTTTGAGCTTGGCAAGCCCCCGGACTGCGTAGTCGTGGTGGAGGCGCCGCCCTCTGTTCTCCCCCTTGGAGCAATCCGTCTCCACTCCCTTCTCGTACAGGGCGACGATCACCTCCATCACCGTTCTCTCACTTTCATTCACCTTCAACCTCAGGGACCCTGTCGTGTACACATATATATACATAACCTGGAAAGACGGAGTGGGGAAGCGGGGAGCAGATTGGACGGCAGAGAGAAGAGCATCTTGGTCGGTGGCAAGGCAATGGGAGTGGCCGTGCACGACGGCTAGAGGGGTGAAGAGCGTGTCCAGACCCAGGGCTTCAACGTAAGCCTTTTGGCGGACGGTCCAGAGGCTCGAAGCCAGAGGGTCCTTCCAGCCCAGGTAATCCCAGTAGTCGACATGGAAGTCGAGCACCACCACCGGCGCCACCTCAGCGCCCAACTCCCCCTCTCGAGACTCGCCACCACGTCCTCTGCCTCCGGCGAAGCCTTGCACCCTTGCGACGAGAAGAGCTCCACTAGCACAGCCCCCCTCTGAGCTGCTCCTCCCACACGTCGTCCGGCGCTGTTGCATTGTTCGGAGTAGAAGTACTGCCTTTCCGGGAACAGGAAAGGAGAGTGCGGAGTCCCATGATTGACGCCGGAGAAGATGAAGAGGACGAAATCTTTGAGGCAAGCCGAACCGAGGGAAGGTGAAGATGATGGGATGGGAAGGTAAGGTTTTGACTTTGAAGAGCTCGTTGTTGCATAGAATATGGGTTGGATGTAACGTTACAACCTCGTCAAACGGCTCAAGTCAAAGTGGTCGGCCTTTTCTACAAAGCCATATAGTGTTTTTGTGATGGTTTGGTTTGGTTAATGGGGTCCTGCATGGGTGGCTTGGGTAGGATTTAGGAGGCGGCCTTCTCAGGGACCGCCAGGTTCACCATTCTGGTTTTTTTTTTTAATCAGTGGTGTTGGTGCGTGTTAGGTTTGAATCCCATGCTTTTTTATTCTCTTTTTTTTTAAAAGAAAATCTTTTTTTCCCTGTATTTCAAGTTAATTTTTTGTTAGAAACAAAGATACCCGTTGGGGAAATCCGAATCAATTGAATCTTAATGATAAGATTTTAAATAATTAATAATAAAATTAGTTTAAGAGAAACAACGATCCAATTATAACTGGTTAGGTTTAATAATAAAATAATTAATATCTAGTGTCCGATACTTGATTTTTATATTATTATTTTAATTATAGAGATCAATACCTTATTATTTTTAAAATTAATATTTATTAATAAAAATATCCAATATTTTACTTGTGTTCTTAAAATATCTTTTCACTTAGCTTCACCTTTTAAACTCATGTTATTATTATATAACTTAAATAATTTTTTCCAACTAGATAATTTGAATAGTTAAATTAGTATTTATTTTGGTTTCACCTTAAATGTAACACCCCAAATCCGGTTCACACTCGTGAACCAAACCGGCATGTTACAGGCCCCGGTTAGGTCGGCTAACGCGAACCTAACTCGTGCGGATCCAATCTCGGCGTCTTAAGATGAAGATACGATCTGTCATGAATGAATGCATGCACAAAACCCTAACA
Organism: Piper betle; assembly: GCA_033002965.1. Lineage (NCBI taxonomy): Eukaryota > Viridiplantae > Streptophyta > Magnoliopsida > Piperales > Piperaceae > Piper > Piper betle. The sequence continues at coordinate 126,626 of JAURVB010000705.1, forward strand.
TGGTACTACATGAATGACATGCAAATTAAATTTCACACCATCACAATTACGAGCAAAATCGATGAAAATTCTGAAGTAAAACTAACAGGGTCTCCCTTAAAAGTGCAATTATGGGCCCACCCTGTCAAAATAATATATATACAAATATATCGGCATGCATTAACAATCACACAAAATCTCATTTATAACGTATTCATTCTGAAGCTCGGGTCTCAACCCACTACGCTTCTGCTGCTCAACTATGATCATATTTTGCATTCTATTATCGTGTCTTAGCATTTCATTCACATCATATCATCATGCTCAAACATTTACTCATGTCATTCACAATATAATAACATAATAATACAATATTAAACATTCAGAAATCTAACATGTGTGTGTGTACAAGACCTCATTGCTCCTCCGTCCAAGCTAGCTCCTCCAACTCGTGATTATTACCTACATATAGTATAAAAACACGTCAGTAACAAGTGTTACTGGTCCGGAAAATAAAATAACTATAACAAGCTGGCTATGAGAGCAAACTCTCATATGAAAGAAAACCATATACTTCCTCAAGAACACTCTGAAGGGCACTACTGAGGAGCCACTGGGCTGCAGACCCGATAGCATCCCGAACTAACTGATCTGCTGCTGGTACTGTGCCGCTCTCGGCACTTCTTTTTCAGTACTTCTCATGAACTTTATCCTAAGCCCTCTCCTTACCTCCATATTTCTCCTGGCCTTGAGCACGAAGGCCGAGTACTCTCAGGCAGTCGCCTTTAGTACCCTTTGAACCACAAGTCCGGACATGCGCTGTACTAAACAGTACCCGTAAACCTCCACGTTCTCCGGGTGTGAGGAACTCAAACGCGGAGTTGTCAGGATCCCTCGGGAATGGAACAGTCCGCTGGCACTAATCCAGAGCCCGCTTTGACTGTCACGGCATCCTCTGCATGGTACGTGCAGTCGATTTCTCCATCTCTCGTCTCACTAAAAACGCGAAAACTACATATATATTTATATAGGGCTGGGTAGGGATTTATATAATAGGCCCGAAGGCAACTTGTGGTGGATCTTGGTTTCGAAATCATCCTCGAGGGATCTCATCCTCGAGGGGTTATTAATCCGGAAAATGTTCGGTTAAATGGCCCGAGTTAAGTGGGATCCGATAAAACGCCACTTAACCCGTCCTGCAGGCAATAAATTAAACATACAATAGAAAGAGTAAATCAGAGACGAGTCCTAAACGGACCTGGTAGAAGCTCCAAGCGTGTCATCGCGCCTAGGCGGCGAGCTCCTACTCCGTACCTACACATCAAAACTAAATACTAACGCCCGCTAACTAAATGATGCATCAAACTCAATAACATCACAATCACAATGCAAGCATCCATCAACATAACAATCAGAAAATCATAAAAATAATTAATCCTAGCTCATCCTATTCATACTAATTTTATTACGTGTCTGTAACTTATGTTGTGGTCACTTATCATGCTCTGACCTGATCTACTTTATTAGATCACTTACATTCAAGCACTATTCATCAAATCATGTCTCTTATCACTTCATTCGTAATTAAGCATTAATCACATCAATAATTAGTCCTAGCATGCTGTGCTAACAATAATCAATTTTAAATAAATTAATCGGAGGTAATTATACCTCACATAGTCGGCAATCGGCGACGGCTAGGGTTCCGTCGCGCGTCTCGGAGCTCAAATTTGGCGCTCATCGGCGTCCGATGTAAAACCCACGATTCGAGTTAGGGTTTTATATTCAGAACCGGTCGGGTCGACCGTTATTTTTTCGAGTTGAGTCAGTTTCAGGACACGTGTACCGAGCCGATGCCAGTCGCGTGTATGAGCTATGAGGGTCATGCGTACCCAAGTATATGATGATAACGTCATGAACACAGCAGAACAGAATGAGTTATCAGAATATATGAGAGTATGCCAGTGATTTTTTTATATATTTATATATAGTGGATCGTAGAATTAGTTTTAGGCCGTTTACCGCGTTAGGACGCGTTACGGGCATTTTGGGTGGGTTGATAGTTTTAGAGCATATCATTATGATGTTTTGGTGTTATTTGATTTTACAGGATTTTTCCCGATTTTTATGGATTTTTTTAGGATTTAATACGACTTAGTTATTATACTTGACTCGAGCCGGAGACGAGTCAAGTCTTATTTACGAAATTGCCACCCAACCCTTTCTTCTCCACCCCCGACCTTTTCTCCCCCACGCCCAAACCCTAACCATCGCGCCGCCCCTGTTCGCGCGCCACCGCCGCCACGGCCGACGCCGCTTGGCCGCCGTTCGACGCCGCCCAGCCCAGCCACGGCGTCGCCATGCTGCCCCGACCAGGTCCGGCCCCAATCGGGCCGCCGTGACGCCGGAATCGCCGTGCGTAGCGCCGCGGCTAAGTTTTGGTCGCGTCGTCGATTTCGCCGCCGGCGACCGTCGCCGCCACGATCAGGTGGTCGCCTCAGCACCAGCGACCACCCAGTGACCCTCCCCGACCGGAACGGAGGCCAGCGCCGCCCATCCCGGCCGGATCTCCACACCACCACGGCCGGCCTCTGTTTTATGCATTTTTCGGCGAGCCGCCACCTCCGTTGGCCTCATCGACCTTGTAGATGAGTCGGGCTCGCCGAGCCGGTTCCAATGGTACCCTACATGACCCCTATCCAGCTAGTAGATACCACCGGCAATTGTCGCCGGAAAACCACCGGAAGTCGCCGGAAAACCGCCAGCAGCTGCCGGAAAACCGTCGGAAAATCGAATTTCTGGAATTCGCCGGAATTCACCGGATCTTCCGCGGGGCTCACCCGGTGGAGCCCGATCGAGCTTCGGACGCCGATGAGCGCCGAATTTGAGCTCCGAGACGCGCGACGGAACCCTAGCCGTCGCCGATTGTCGACGACGAGAGGTATAATTACCTCCAATTTGATTATTTAAATTGATGATTATTAGCATAGCATGGTAGCATGGACCGATTATTTATCATGATAGTGCCTAATTTCTGATGAAGTAATGATTGTATGATTTGAGGAATTGTAATTGAATAGTAAGTGAGCTAATGAGATAAAATGAGTTGGAGCATGATAAGTGATCATGATGTAATTTAGAAAAACAGAATAAAATATAGTATGAATAGTTTGAGTTATGATTATTCTCTTTCATGATTATTTGACTATGATGGATGATTATTATGTCGTGTGTGGTATTCATTGATTTTGATGCATCATGTAGTTAGAGGGCGTTAGTATTTAGTTTTGATGTGTAGGTACGGAGTAGGAGCTCGCCGCCTAGGCGCGATGACCCGCTTGGAGCTTCTACCAGGTCCGTTTAGGACTCGTCTGTTTTACTCTTTTCTATTGTATGTTTGATTTATTGCCTGCAGGACGGGTTAAGTGGCGTTTTATCGGATCCCACTTAACTCGGGCCATTTAATCGAACATTTTCCGGATTAATAACCCCTCGAGGATGAGATCCCTCGAGGTTGATTTCGAAAACAAGATCCACCAAAAGTTGCCTTCGGGCCTATTATATAACTCCCTACCCAAGCCTATATATATATATAGTTTTCGTGTTTCTGTGAGACGAGAGATGGAGAAATCGACTGCACGTACCATGCAGAGGATGCCGTGACAGTCAAAGCGGGCTCTGGATTAGTGCCAGCGGACTGTTCCATTCCCGAGGGATCCTGACAACTCCGCGTTTGAGTTCCTCACACCCGGAGAACGTGGAGGTTTACGGGTACTGTTTAGTACAGTGCATGTCCGGACTTGTGGTTCAAAGGGTACTAAAGGCGACTGCCTGAGAGTACTCGGCCTTCGTGCTCAAGGCCAGGAGAAATATGGAGGTAAGGAGAGGGCTTAGGATAAAGTTTCACGAGAAGTACTGAAAAAGAAGTGCCGAGAGCGGCACAGTACCAGCAGCAGACAGTAAGTTCGGGATGCTACCGGGTCTGCAGCCCAGTGGCTCCTCAGTAGTGCCCTTCAGAGTGTTCACGTGGAGTATATGCTGTTTTCTTTCATATGAGAGTTTGCTCTCATAGCCAGTTTGTTATAGTTATTTTATTTTCCGGACCAGTAACACTTGTTACTGACATGTTTTTATACTATATGTAGGTAATAATCACGAGTTGGAGGAGCCAGCTTGGACGGAGGAGCAATGAGGTCTTGTACACACACATGTTAGATTTTTGAATGTTTAATATTGTATTATTATGTTATTATATTGTGAATGACATGATTAAATGTTTGAGCATGATGATATGATGCGAATGAAATGCTAAGACACGATAACAGAATGCAAAATATGATTAGAGTTGAGCAGCGGAAGCGTAGTGGGTTGAGACCCAAGCTTCAGAATGAATTCATAATATGTTAGATTTTGTGTGAATGAAATCATGGATGCATGTGTATATGTTATATATGCATATATATATATATATATATATTATTTTGACAGGGTGTGCCAATAATTGCACTTTTAGGGGAGACCCTGACGGTTTTATTTCAGAATTTTTACCGATTTTAATTGTAATGTATGGTGTGAAATTTGAGTTGCATGTCATTCATGTAGTACCATGTTAGGGTTTTATGAATTTATCCATGCATGACAGAGTCGTATCTTCATCTTAAGACGCCGAGATTGGATCCGTATGAGTTAGGTTCGGGTTAGCCGACCTAACCGGGGCCTGATAACATGCCGGTTCGGTTCACGAGTGTGAACTGGATTTGGGGTGTTACATCCGAAGCTCGATCGAGCTCCACTGGGTGAGCCCCGCGGAAGATCCGGTGAATTCTGGCGAATCCCAGAAATTCCGATTTTCCGATGGTTTTCCGGCAGTTGCTTGAGGTTTTCCAGCGACTTCCGGTGGTTTTCCGGCGACAATCGCCGATGGCGTCTACTAGTCGGAAAAAGGTCGTGTTGGGTACCCTCGGAACCGGCTCGGTCCCCGACACATCTACGAGGTCGACGCGGCCAACGGAGGTGGTGGCTCGCCGGAAAATGGCTAAAACAGGGCCGGCGGCGATGGGTCGCTAGATTCGGCCGGCTAGGCCGGCGATGGCCTCCGCTCCGGTCAGGAAGGCAGCTGAGGGGTCGAGGACGTCGAGCCGACCACCTGATCGTGGTGGCGACGGTCGGCGGCGGCGCGATCGGTGACGCAAGCACTGCGTCACCACGGTGGTTCCTCGCTTCGCGGCGGCCAGCTCGTGGCCGGGCCTGGTCGGGGCGGCAGGGCGATGCCGTGGCTGGGCTGGGCGGCGTCAATCGACGGCGGTGGCGGCGGTGGCGCGCGAACAGGGGCGGCGCGGCGGCTAGGGTTTGGGCGTGGGGGAGGAAAGGTCGAGGGTGGAGAAGAGATGGTTGGGTGGCAAACTTGTAATTAAGACTTGACTTTTCTCCGGCTCGAGTCAAGTATATTAACTACGTCGTATTAAATCCTAAAAAAATTCATAAAAATCGGGAAAAATCCCGTAAAATCAAACAACACCAAAAAAATCATAATGATATGCTCTATGACTAACAACCCACCCAGACTGCCCGAACACGTCCTAACGCGATAAACGGCCTAATACTAATTCTACGATCCACTATATATAAAAATAATAAAAAAATTGACTGGCATACTTTTATATATTTGATAACTCATTCTATTATGCTATGTTCATGACGTTATCATCATATACTTGGGTACGCATGACCCTCATAGCTCATACACGCGACTGGCATCGGCTCGGTACACGTGTCTTGAAACTGACTCAACTCGAAAAAAATAACGGTCGACCCGACCGGTTCTGAATATAAAACCCTAACTCGAATCGTGGGTTTTACATTAAATGGTTAAGTTTGATATTATAAGTACAAAATTAATTAGTAAATAATTAAATTTAATTTAATAATTTAACTTAATAATGCATTTGGTTTGAATAATACGTGACCAAACTCGACTTATAGACACCACTACTTAAGAAACAACAAAAATTTTAAGACTTAATTGAGTTAACCACCAATAATAGCATTGTCACTAAATAGAACTATAGAAAAAATAGTAATAAATAGCACATTAAATTCCCAAAAGAAAAAAAGTTTACTGTATTTTTTAGTGTTAAAAATAATAATTTGAATAATTTTTGGATATTTCTATAGTGGAAATAAATCATTTAAATTATTAAAAAGAAATTATATGAGTGGCCAAAAAAATATTGTAACTTAAAATTACGAAAACAAAAACCAAACCCAAAAGTTTATAACCCACCCCCTTAATCTTTGTGGAAATCGATGGAATGTAGATTTAAGCGTGGGGCCGATTTGAGTGGGCTTAATTTATTTTCCGTTTAGAAAAGTATGGGTGATTATTTAGATCGGTTCGGTCGATTCGAACCCATATTAGCCGATTCTCGAGCAGTTGAAATCGTTTACGAACCGGACCGAATAGGTAACATGGTTTAAGTTCTATCAAATCGGTCGGGTTATGCAAACGACGAAGGGGTGCGTTCGCCTCCGGGGAAGCGAGGTAGGAGAAGACGTCGCGGGAGATTTCGCCGCCGCGCCGCCGCCGGAGGTTTCGCCGTTCTTCTTCGCCGCATAGTGGTGTATCTCTTCGCCTCTTTGAGCGTTTTCCCTAGGTTTGATATTCGTGATATCGTGCTATTTGCGAAAAGTACTCAATTTTTGGGTTCGCTCTTTTGTGTTTCATCCCATTTTCGGGGGCGACGACTGTCTCTTAATCCTCCCAAGGTTTTAGGATTTGTCCCCCATTATTTTTTTCTTTTTTCAATTTATCCGTTTCTTGTTTTTTAGGGTCAGGGTTTTCGAGTTGTTATCTATGCTCATAAATAACTTTTTGATTATTTTGTTGTTCTATTTTTTTACCTTTTCTCCGGGAAGTATGTAATTTTCGTGGTTAATTCAATTGGACTTGAGGTGATTGAGATGGCGAAGCACTTTGCATATCGGCTGGTGGAGTGAAGTGGAGTGGATTTAATGTGATTGGAAATCTGTGATTTAGGTATCATCGAGCATTTTAGAGAAACAGGATTGTCAACAGGAGTTTTGGTGGATGACGAAGTGTTGTAGAGGAGTATGGATATGAATGCCATGATATTTCTGCACATAACTAGTTAACGTGGATCTCTGTTTCTCACGCTCTTGAACCCATTATGCAAATAGCTTAATAGTTCCCGACTAATTTATGATTGTGTTTTCTTAAATCATGAATCATTGTTCTAATGGCACAGGTTTACTGCAGAATGGCAGCTTTTGCCACAGGATCCAAATCTCAATCTCTAAAAGAATATCTTAAAAGATATGAAAGCAATGCCGACGGTCTGAAGAAAAAGAAGAAGAGAAAGCCGAAGCAGAAAACAGATACGATGGGTGTACTTGTGGTCGATGAAGATCCTGTTTGGCAAAAGCCAGTTCAGGTTGAAGAGGAAGAGGATAAAGATTCTGGAGGCAAGTAGAGGGCTAATTTGTTAAGCATTATTTCTCTTGTTGATTGGTAAATTTTGACAGCATGAATTTCTTTCAAATTTAGATGAAGCTGTACCTCAAGTTGATGAAGACATTGAAGTGAAACGAATGAAGCGCCTGGAACTAATCCGGCAGCAGAAACCTTATCTTGCAATCTCTAATGATGGAAGTGGTTGGGTTTCTGTTTCAGACAGTGCAAAAGGAAAGTACGATAACAGTGAAGATAAAGATTTGTCCCCACTGCAAAAGAAAAGCCCTTTAAAAGTGGCAAATGAAATTATAGATTTGTCCCCACCCCGCCGAAGACGGAGACGAGCTGACACTCCCTCTCCAGAACCTGAAGACAAGCGGCTACTCATTAATCAGACTTCCAACCAGAAAGCTCGTACTGTATCTCCTAACCTGTCACCACGTCAATCTAGGAAAAGACAATTGCACACACCCTCTCCTAAGCGTGAATCTATACAGCCTGATCTTGGTGTATCCTCACCTCGACAACAAGGTCCTCACTCTGTGCCTGCGTATGAAAGTGCAGACTTGTCTCCACCACGGAGGAGAAAGCGTGCAGACACACCCTCTCCAGAGTCTGAATATCTTCAACAAAAATCTGCATATGGAGAACATGATTTATCCCCTCCTAGACGGTCACGCCATCGAATTTGTTCTCCTCAAAAGCCTGTACATAATTCAAGTTTAAAAAGTTCAGCTGATAATGAAAGCTCCCATCCTTCTCCAGCAGATCTTTCACCGCCGAGGAAGGCTAAGAAGGTTAACAATGGGAATGTGGGTAGAAGAGCTGGTTTACTTACTGGCCAGGAAATGAAAGAAGAGAATGACAAAAAAGAGAAGAAGATGCATTGAGGTCATATTCTTATCTTTCAATCAAAGATCCATTCCATTGGTTCTTGAATTAAATTAGCTTTATTCTGTTTGATTATGTTATTATGCCAGTCATGGTGCTTAATGAATTAAATTACCACTATTCATTTTTTCTTCTTATAACCTTCCACTGTGATAATTTTTTTTCCAATAATTTTTATTTAATGAATCTTCTTTTTTCTTCATCCTCCCACTCCCAAATTTGTTGGGGTATGGGTTATGGATTCTCTCTCTACTTCATCCTGGCATAGACCATATCAATGATTTATTGATTTAATGGATGCCTTTTCCATTTTTCATGGTCATCTAAGTCACAAATTTCTTTATTTAGGAAGACAAAAAGAATCTATATTGGTCATGTCTCATCTGACCAGGTCAGCTTATATAGAATTTTATAATTTTGGGGGCACTTTGTAACTAAAGAATTTGGAATGGCACTGGCATTGGGTTATTCAGTAAGGTAAAAATAGTCATTCCGGTTTACCTGATGCACTTATACATGAGTGCTCGGAGGGGGTCAGTTTCTTTGAAGCATGCGCTCCTTTTTGTATAAAAACCATGGTGGTTTTCATGGAGAATATACAGCGTCATATCTGGGTTTTTAAAGAATTTTCTTTGTTTTTCCTGGTTGTGAATTTTTGGCCTCCTATGTGAGAGTGGCATATTTTATTAAATTAGCTTCATTGGTTGTTATATCTTTTTGTGGTAGTTGTTCTACTATGAAAGAAACAAACATTTGAGGATGTTGCTTTTGTAGGCATTCTAAGATGGCTAGTGGTAGAGGCGCAGAACCTGTCTTTCGTGATAGACAGGGTGAGCAAACCAAGCTGTTCCATTTTTAGGCAATCTTATGGAGCTAGTTCAAGCAGTATGTATTTTTTGTATGTGGCCGAAGTGATGGATACTTATGTTTGACATTTAATGCGTGTTTTTTCCAGGGAAAAAGATATCAAAGGAAGACTATTACAATCTACAAAAGGTCGAGGAAAAACCTAAGGTATCTTAGCTTTTCTATTGAAGCATTTTATATCAATAATAGCTTAGGAAACTGCTGTGTATGCTCTACATTGTTAAATTATCCACGGTATATGTAAGCTCTGAATTGTTTGAATATCTGACAAGGGCTGCCCTTGGGGAAGTTTTTGGAAGTGCATTTACCTTGTTTTGTGTAGGCTCAGACTTTTAATAGTTTTTGCGCAGGCTTTTGGAAGTTTTCTCTTACTATTGCTATATTTTAGGAGAAAGAGTTGGAATGGGGAAAAGGCATGGTTCAAAAGCGGGAAGCAGAAGCCAGATTCCGGGAATTAGAGTTAGAAAAGGAAAAACCTTTTGCACGGACAAGGTATTTAGGAGCAGCTTGTGACATTTACTTTCCATTTTTTCCATCTTTCAATTTATACATGTGAAGAAGCTAGACTTTGTGAACCACAGAGCATTTGATAGCAGCGGTTAGTGTTTATTTATTTCCTTTTATTTGATGTCCTTGCAGAGATGACCCTGAACTTGATAAAATTTTGAAAGAGAGGATTAGATTTGGTGATCCCATGGCTCATTTGGTGAAGGTAACTTCCTAGCAACACAACATATGTCAGCTGAATCCAATGATTACTTGTGGCAATGGATTAATATGTCAGGTTACTCGTTCCTCTTTTTGGCAGAGAAAGACCAGTGATGCAGTTTTGGAAGATTTTGGGATCGATGAAAAGATGAAGGAATCGGGGTTTTTGATTCCGCAGGTGATTCCTAGTCACAGTTGGATAAAACGAGGAATTGACCCTGCTGAAAATCGCTATGGTATTAGACCTGGACGTCATTGGGATGGTGTGGACCGAAGTAATGGTAAACACTGTAGTTTAGTGTCTTGTAGTTTGTGCTGCCTTCTTAGAAGCTGAAGATCATGCAACGGGTTTTTATTTTCAGCGATGTTTCTGTTTTTTTCTATAGACGATAGCTGAATTGCTCACTTAATAATTCTTTTTGACTGGTTAGTTTGTTATGTAGGCTGATTTTTTTGTTAATCTTTGCAGGATATGAGAAAGAACTTTTCAAAAGACAAAACGAGAAGCGAGCTACAGAAAGGGAAGCGTATCTGTGGTCGGTGTCTGAGATGTGACGTAGGAAGAAAGGCTTAATAGAAAAACATTATGCACTGGAGAATGCTAGTATTGCGGATGAATGTAGAGGTTTTATTTTTCTTAATTTCGGTGGTCACCGTTTTGACATCAAGAAGCTTCCAATTTTGGATTTTTGGCCATCTGGTGTGTCAGTTTACCTGGTTTTCTCACTTGTTCTGATACATGTTAGTTTTGCTGTTTGATCTCAGTACACTGTTGATCAGTGAGTCCTGTCAAAACATGCGAGTAATGTCTTATCAGCATCATGTATTTAGAAAGCAGGGAATATGGCTGAGCGAAAGTTGAGATGTCTTACGACAGAGATCAGTTGTTGAAATTCTTGAAATCCAAAGTAAAAGGAAATGCAAGCAATTGAGAAGTGAACTTAGTGAAGCATTTGGCCGCCGGTAGGGTGTCATTAATAGTAGCTACATCAGTCTTGAAAGGGAGATCATCCATTACTAAAAAGCCGCAATCATCATTCTGGGCTAGAACAAAAGCTTCGGTGAACTGGAATGAATGGCAAATGGTTGAAGGATGAGATGATGAAGGTAAATGTTGGATTCCTTACTGTTATGGCAAGTCGGTTTTCTTTGGGAAAGCTCGAATTTACTAAAGCTGTAATTGTAGGGACTTTGAGTTCGTGTTTGTTGTGAGTGAAATTTGTTAAAGTTCCATTTAAACTCGTGTACCTTTTGGTTCGTAGCGAGCCTATTAATGCTCGAACTTATTTGTACCTTTTCTTCTTTAGTATGATTTGTGCTGAAATTTTATTTTATTATTCGTAAATTTTAACTCGTTATACTATTATTACACCGAAAAAATAGCATAATCATGCAATGAACTTTGCGTTTTATTTAAAATGGCTGTTAAGTTCTATTTAAAATATGAGTTTTAATTTAACATGAATATTGAAAATTTACTTTTTTACGCTTAAAATGTTGAGATTACCGTTAAGCGGACTTAAATAAATATTAATATAGCTTCAATTCTTACTTTTAATTGGGTAGTGATTAAATTATCAAATTTAGGTGTAAAGACCTTAAGGTGGGCATTAAGTTGGTTTGACTTCAAATCAACCAATGTCGAATTCTATAGTTGACATTAAAATTAAACCAAATTGAATTAAAATATTTTGGTTCAATCTAAGAAAATTATATTATAAATTATAAAAAAATAAATTTAATTAATTAAAACAATATAACATTTTAGCTAACATAATCATATAAAAAATTTTCGAACGTGTACAAATTTGTCTTAAAATAAAATAATTTTATAATAAATCAATGTAAAAAAATATTTTTTAACAATATATTTTAAAAAATCTTGTGAGCATCTCAATTAATTCCATCAGGTCAGGTTCGAAACTGAAATATCAATATCTTGAACCAAATTATTTTCTTAAAATTAAACTAAATTAATAATTCTGCTTGATTTTGATTTGATTTTGGGTTTAGCGGCTCGGAGCTCACCGTGTATGATTACTGGTGCCGCCATTCTCTGCCCACACGTGCATGTAGCGTAGGCTATGGCCGCCACCACCACCGGCCTGGGCGCCTACCCCACCCCCTGCCCTTGCCTCGCCCGCCATGGCTGCGTCTCCATCGCCGTCCGGGCATTCCGCCGGAGCGACTTCGACGGGTTCGCGCGGGGGTGGCCTCCGGCGAGGCCCTCAGGGACGCCTGGCGCCACGCCAACGACGGCTTCGCCCGCTTCCTTTACGACGCCCAGAAGACGGCCGGGCGCCTCGATCGCCGCTAGTCCTTCTCCCACAGGCTCGACTCTTTCGCCCGCTCCGCCGCCTCCCGCGTCCGCGACCTCGGCCTTCAACTCAAATGGAGGTCCTTCTCTCTTGATTTGCGCCGCAACTGGCCTCGGGTTCGTCATGCCCCCTTCTTCCCCCAAGTTAACTTTGCTTAAGAGTAGTTTGCAAACAAATGACTGTCGTTTGTTCTTCCTCGGTATAATTAACTTAACAATTTCACATATTCCAATATTACTAGGTGGAATAGAATTGATCGAGGTTCAGTTTAACTTTTACTGTAAGTGGTTGATCATGCACTTTTGACGCATAAAATGACTGTTGATTGTCCTTCCTTGATATAACTAGCTTAACAAGTTGACATGATTGAGGTTCAATTAACCCTTTCTTAAAGAAATTTATAAATAAAAAAATAAAAGAAGGAGAAGAAAGAAATGCTGCAAATGGTTGATCATGCACTGATGGCTCACAATTTCATAAAAAAATGCCCTTAAGCTACTCTTAGTTGGTGTTTTTGAGATGTTTGATTTAGACTCAAATCCGTCAAATTGTATTTGTAATTGCCGTTTAAGTACATTTTTTCAACTTACTTTTACAGTAGAATAGAGTTGTCATGTTATGTGTCATGAGTTGAAGGGATAGGAACTGAATGTGGTTGCCCTAATTGAATTAGCTTTCAGTTTGAAGTCTTGGTCGTTGTAGCTTGTCTTTTGGGCAGATGTACTAAGCACACGGAGTACTTTCTATCATGTTTCACACCTGAAGATCATTAAATCTTGTATGGCTGCTAGATTGTTTAGTGATGAAGTTTTGTTGGAACTCCAAAAACTGATGTTGGAGGAGTTGGAAAAATGATGTTCTGTAGAATTATGTATCACCTTAAATCAATGTTGCAATTGTTTTGTTTTTCTCTTTCCTTGTGTTATTTTTTTCCTGGTACTAGTATCTATCTTTATTGCAACTTCTTCATTTACTTATTTGTACCAATGATTTCAAGTTTCCTGCTGCAGTGTAGAAAAGATATAAGTGGGTTCCTATAATCTCCCATTGGGAAAGGCTCCACAGTAAGTTGTCTCTAAACACATTTTACATTTACTAGTGCGCTTGTTGAACTTTTTATTGTTTGTAGCCGTATACAATATATAATGAGACGTATTGGCAGCTGCTTAAACGGATTTAGAAGAAAGCCACAAGTTTTTATTTCAATCGTCCATCTAATCTGACGGTCATGAATGTCAGCTTTACATATTTATAATTCCTAAATTACCCCTCCTATTCCCTCACACCCTCACACGATTACTGTTTATATCTTTATCTATATGGCTTTCCTTTCTACTTGCAGTTCTTAGCCTTTGAACTTCTATGGGGGAACATGTAAAATAGCAAATGATATACCCATCTTTATTTTTTATTTCACGAACTCAGACACAATAATCATATATTTTGTCAGACCCATACACTGAAGAAAAAAGGAAGAAATGGGAAATAAGATTGTACCCTTTACTTACAATAACTATATATCATTTAATACAAATAGCTTGATTCCTGTCCTAAGAATGACATTGTAGGTGATGCACGTAGTTGTATATAGATACATTCATACTACAAATGTTCATTAACATGTAGATGAAGAGAAACTGATGATGAGCCATTAGAAAAGGAGTAGGCGAGGAAGTTGGGAATAAATTGAGTTACATAGAAAGAAATGAGAGGTTTGACAGAACAAGAAAAATATGATTTTGAGAAAATTGAAGAGTAGATGTTACGAAGAAGAATTGGTTAGGTGAAAAAGAGGCATCACGCAAAGGAAGGAGAAGGCTATCAAGCCTTCCTTAAAGATAAATCCTCACCGTTCATCTAATCTTGGGTCTTATATTGAAAGTGGTAATTGGGGAAATCTACGTTAGCAGAAACAAATTTTACTCATATATAGTGTGTATGTTGGGATTTCATATTGTTGTGGTTCTCGTGTTGGTGATATACACAGATGCAGATTCATTATTTCATTTGTATCTTTGCTTGTCTGCATATCATGCTTTCGAATATATTCTTTTGTAATGTTTTAGCTTGTAACCTTCATTGTGGAAATGTTTTTCCTCTACTCTGGGCATGTGTACGCTTTTTATGCAGTGGACTGGTGGAACAATTTGTTATATCATTCGTTTTTATTTTGCAGACTATTTTCTTCCTGTGGTTTGCATTGCCCGGGTGCTTGTTTAGATGTATCATTTTGGCAACTTGGGTGCTACCATTTGCGCACGCACCTCTTCGTATTGGAGCTGTTGCCAATAACTTCGTTATTGAGGTGAATTTCTACTTTATTTCCTACTTGTAATAAAAAGTAGTTCATTTACCTCACATATGTTTGTAATGCTTAAATATTTTGAAGTGCATCATTCTTTTTCGTCAGTCAAACTTTTGTTACTTAAAATATTTTTTTACTTTTCACTTTCTCTTGTAACATGTTTTTATCCTTGTATGATTATGCTTTTATCACTTGTGAACTGAAATTAATCGTGCATTCAATAGTCCTTTGTGGCAATTTAATCATTTTAACCAATGAAAAGATATTATTAAGCAATAATTCTTCTTCTTCCACCGTACACCATAATTGTTTATTGCTCGTGGAAAATTTGTAAGAGTAAGGACCACAACAAAGGGTTTGTGTGTGTGTGTATGAATCTGGTGACTTCGACAAAATTTTTGTTCACCAGTTTTCCCTTTCTATATTTGTGAACCACCTCTTATTTGCAGGGAGCTTGCCCAGCTTGCAAGAAGCCTTTCATGGGCTACCGGACCCAAATATCCGTTGCACGAGCTGCCAGAGTATTGTGTGGCAGCCGGGGTACACCTCAAGCCGGAACAACTCTCGCCCGCGACGCTCTGGACCGGACATCATTGATCTTGAGATAGAGGAGAAGTGACTGCCCAAGTCGCTAGCTCCGCCCTACTTTTGTTGGGATGACTCGAGGAGGAACCCCCACATATACGTGCTGCAGATTTTGCTTTTTACTATTACTAATAAATGCTCCTCCCTTTGAATGTCTGTGAAGAGTTTAGCTTCAGATGCATTATAGCTCAATAGACGCATGGAAGTGTGAATTAGTGCCCATAGTTTTTTTGTAAGAATACCATAGTAAATTTGGAAAATTTTTAGCCCCGCTTTATTTTTTTTACGCCTCATTTGTGCCTCCGTTTTGATTGTATCACTTGGGAGTGTACGCGGACTTTGGTTAAAAGAACATGGTTAACCTTACAATTGAATTCGGTTGACAAAATATAAAAAAACATACATACAATCAATTACTTACTAAACACTCGCAATAAAATTTGGTTAGCATAACTCAAAAAATTTAAATGCACCAAATTTTATCTTTTATTATAGATTAACTTCAAAGTTAATAAAATTTGTAGAGAAATTTGGTTGACATAACTTGAAAAACTTACATATATGGAATTTTATCTTTTGTTATTAAATATTAACTTGAAAACCTAATAAGAACTTATAGTGAAACCCGGTTGACATAACTCGAAAAACCCATGTGCACGAAATTTTATCTTTCATTATTATATATTAACTTAAAAACTCAATAAAAATTTATAGTGAAACCCAATTGACATAACTCAAAAAAATCCACGTGCACAAAATTTTATCTTTTATTATTATATATTAACTTAAAAACTAAATAAAAATTTATATTGAAACTCAGTTGACATAATTTGAAAAAACTCACATACATAAAATTTTATTTTCCATTATATCTTAAATTGAAAACTCAATAAGAACTTATAATAAAACTCGTTTGGCATAACTTGAAATACCTACATGTATAAAATTTTATCTTCTATTATATATTAACTTGAAAAATTAAATAAGAACTTATAATGAAACTCAGTTGGTGCAACACAAAAAACTCACATGTACAAAATTTTTTCTTCCATTATATATTAACTAAGTTTTTTGTACATATTTAATAGCAGCTCTTGTGAAACCCAAATTACATAATCTAAAAATCTCAATAAAAGCTTCTAGTAAAACATCGGTTGGTGTAACTCTAAAAAACTCACATGCTCAAAATTATATATTTCCTTATATATTAACTAAGTTATTTTGTATACAATTAGTGACTCTTATGAAACTTAAACGACAACTTAAAAAACATTGGAACTTGAAAATTCAATAAGAGCCTCAGTAAAACTTGGTTGGTATAACCCAAAAAACTCATATGTACGACCAATTTTTTTGGGTTATACCAACCGAGTTTAATTATAAATTCTTATTGGGTTTACAAGTTTATATATAATGAAAGATAAAATTTTGTACTTTTCGAATTATGTTAACCGAGTTTCACTACAGTTTCTTATTGGGTTTTATAGCTAATATTTAATAATAGAAGATAAAATCTTGGGTAATTAGGTTTTTCGAATTATGCCAACTAAGTTTTTGAATAAGTTTTTATTAAGCTTTAAAGTTAATATATAATGAAAAATAAATTTTCATATATGTGGATTTCTTGAGTTATGCCAACTAAATTTCACCGTGAGTATTTAGTGGGTTTTTGACCGGACATAAATAATTTTATGTTTTGTCAACCAAATTTCATTGTTAGGTTAACCAAGTTCTTTTTTTTTGGTGCGAAATGGAGTTGCCTGTCGAGTCATGTTTAGTGGAACTCCACGTAGGCTTTAAGTGGTCCACTCAAGATGGGGTATAAATGAGGCTAAAAGAATGGGTGTGGCTAAAAATTTTCCCATAAACTTAGATTACTGGATTTATGTGTTTATATTTTTCCTCCGTCCTTATCGTTGTTTCTCATTCTCCTCCTCTTTGCTGTTATACATTTTGTCCCAAAAAATCAAGGGCTAGAGATGATTTTACACTGATTCTTCATTCTTAATTAATAGGATAAAGAGACATATAAATGCCAAGTTAATTCCACATTTTTTACTTATTTTTTGGTTGAGTACTTACCCCCTCTTTTGAAAGTAATTAAGTTTAGCCTTGGGTCAACGTGCAATCTTGAGTATTAGATATATAAATGAATGCTTTTGCTATCGCCCATTTACAAACATCATTTTCCTTCAAATCCAAGATGCAAACTAATGAGTACGGGGGACTCAAATATCATTTCATAATGATAATCTATATAACTGGGTCATTTCACTGCAAAAGAGAGAATAATTTAGCGCCTCACGCTTGAGAAAGGCCGAAAGCTTGTCATTTATTTTTTTGTTTGTGGTTGATTGCTAATGTATCAACTTGACATGCTTTTAGCGACACAATAATAAAAGGTTAATTATATATAAACTTGAGAAATGGTAGGTATAATAGCACTATAGTAGCTAAGCTTATCTTCTGTACTGAATGTCGACGACGCCAAGAGCCAGCAAGGTGGCGGCGGAGTGGTTGGTCTGGGCCATCCGGCGGTAAGCTCGACGGCTAAGGATGAAATCAGGGCGGTCACCGGCGCCATGGTCAGTGATCACCACTTTTACGCTCTCGTCTGAGCAGTAATCCGGGTTCATGCATCTCACCTGATTAGCATGCACGTACCAGTAGTCATGTATTTATATGTATTGAAGAATGCTTACAAAGCTGGATAAGTTAGTTATCACAAATTAATCCTACAAAAAGATTGGAATAGCAATATGATCAATAGATGATGGTTAATAAGTTAGCAAAGTGATCTTTGTATCTGAAGATGACGATGATGATTATATATAGAACATATTTAGCACTAATGAATATAATTTGCCTGGTAGCAAGCTCCACGGCCAACGCCATCCTTGTAGAGATCGGCAGCAGCTGAAACATAACCATCGTTCAGTGTTTCTCCGAATTTGCCATAACCGCATGCCCCGATTGAACAACATGAGACAAACCACGTGGTGCCAATTTATTAAAAAATTGAGAGTGCACATGAGTATATCATATATAGCTAATTGTGCTGCTCACTCTGTGCGCCAATTCTATCGGAATTGGGGTAGTAAGCAGCCCTTGATTGGATGAAACAGTATTCTGTGCATGTGGCTGCTCTTGCTGGATCAGCTCCGATGAGGTTGATGGTTATGATCAGAAAGAAAAGGAAGATTAACTTCTGAAAGGGAGTCATTGGTTTATACATGGAAAATGGACCACGTACACGACAATCTGATCAGCATAAGAGGGTAAGAGATGTAAGACAGAAAGAAGTGGTGAGCCGATGGATAGGCAAAACTGTGTGACTACGTTTCGTTATATATGGGATATTTTGAGAATTTAGAGTGGCACTGTCCGAGAGAGCAGACCATTTCGAGCTCAAGGTGGTAAACAGCTATGCCAAGAGCACTACTCATGTTTAATATGAAATCTTTCTGGTTTTAGTATAAACAGGAAAGAGGGGATAACAAGTAAATGAAAAGGAAGAAATTGAAGACATAAGTATAACCGGCAATCAGGATATAAAGAGCTCAACTACTGCGATGGATTGTGGTCATGGTCAAGTTGTCTATGAACATCGTTGTAACCTAGTAATTGATTTTATAATGGGTCCAAGAAAGCAATGGTTGAACCAACCAGATCACTTCTGAAATGGTATAAATCTGTTAGCTTCGATTGTGTTAGGCCGAACAACGAAAGAAAGAACGAGCGTTTGTTCAAAAAATGGCCCTGTTCTTGCCTTCTAAGTCTCAACTGGAGATATAAATATTCAGACGTACATGCATGCTGTAACAATGAATGGCGGCAAATACAAGTTCTCTGATCACTCCTGTAGGTTATGAAGGACAATTTCACGCTTTCCTTAACATAAGGCGCTTCGGATCAACCTCTATCTAAACGCTCGAGACATATGTAATTTATATTTCGCATCGTTGAAAAGTACTGTTGTACATTTCTGTAAAACTATGCGTTTATATATGTGTGAAATGTTTAGAGTAACTATATTAACATGTAGGAAAAATATTCTTCATAAATAATAATTTTATGTATATCTAAGAGTTAGAAGCATTGGTCTATACCAACCATTTGCCATGACAGAATAGTCATGGACCAAGGAAACATGGTTTTAAAGGATTCAACAAAACTGATCAGGAACTAAGTTGACTAAAAATGTTAATTGATATGGAAAGCAAAAGGGAGGAGTTGCCAACTTAAATGAGAAGTTGCTTAAGTCTAAAGATATATAACCCTCCAATCAACACAAGGGAAGATCCATGGCAATTTAAATTAAGTAGCTGGCATTGAACAATATATATGCATTTCCCTCATTTAAAAACAAATAAGATTACAAAAACAAAGAGCTATATCCCGGCTTCTTAGTTCTGACTCAAATGCTTCTGAAGTTCATTCGAGCTTTGTTGTGATCGATCGCCTCAAGTACTGGGTCACTGGTTAAGCTTAGTTAGACTGTTGGTCTCCGGCTCTCGCACCTGCTATCCTTGGACGTTGAGGCCTGAGCAATTCTGCACCTTACCCAGTTGTGAGTGTTGTTTTTGGGTTTTAAGTGTCTATTGATGGTTTGCGGATATGATTCATAGAATTTGCAGTTGAAAAAAAGTTAAAAGTTTGCAGTTGCTTCGCGGTGTGTAGAACTTCGTGTAACTTCCTTCAAATTACAATTTAAAGGCCAAAACAATAAATCTATAAAATCTGTTGAACAATCAAGATACATTACCCGATAAGGAGCATATATCTGATCACAGAATTGGATTGAATCTCGAGTCCTGACACGTATATTTTACAACGACTAGGTGGAGCATTGGCCCGTCCCATGTACAAACGATAACTCAGAATGAACCTTCCCAAAGTCGAAAGCCTCTAAGAAACTGATCGAATTGGTCCACAACATAAAAAAATAAATTAAACAAGCGTTGTTAGTCACAAAGCTTAGAAGGGTAGATCGATCGTTGTAAACATGCAAAAATACGGTGAAAACTTTGTCTGAACGACTGGGTTCTAAGAGCGGACTTGAGGATCTCACGTGATGAAAAATATTGAGGCCCATTTAGCCAAATGGAGCCCAGGGCCCATTGAATGGAAACGCTTGATGGGCTACTTAGGGCACTTTAAATAAGAGAAGCAAGTAATTAAACAATAAGAACAAGGTGGCATTTTATTTAATCGCTTTAATTTGATGGTTAGTAGTTAATATTTACTCGTCCCAACCAGAAGTGACAGCACTAATAAATAAATCAGGTATGTTGAAAGGGGAGGGGGACACATGCAACTCCCTTGTGCGGCCGTAACATGTCGTAGCCAACCATCACCGCATACCCTGCCCTTCAAAACTGAAATTATGGGTGCCTGTCGGGTCGGTACCTCGGCAACAATCCAATCAAATTGAAATCATATAATCATGTTTTGTTTTAAGATTTTATAATAATTAGGTTTAATTTCGAATATTATACACCTCTTATATAATTTTATTTTTTATTTTTTTATAAAAATTATATTTAACGTGATTTAAATTTTATTATACAAATAAATGTATTTATATGTAAAATAAATATGTTTTCAACTTGTTATTTAACTTTCTTGTTTTTTAATTTAATTGCTCATAATGTCGTTTAATTTAATCGTTATAATATAAGTAAACCTTATTAAACTTGTTCAAGGGGTCTGCCTATGGACACGACAGCGACGTACGAAAAAGGTCAAGCAATAGCACATCATCTGCGCTCGTCACGTCCCCTTTCCAGCGGTCTTAACGGCCACTCCCACAGTTTTATTATTATATTCATTTCTAGCTTTTAAACGAAGCACATCTGCTCTCTTAAAACCGTGAATGCTGCCAATTTACACAGACAAGTCAAGATTACTAGTGCCAGCCAGCGGTAGACTTCCGGATTTTTCCCGGCTAAAAAATAAAAACGGCAGAGTAGGAGCAACCGCGGAAGAGCCATGAAATGCTGAGGATAAAATGAAGACGTTACACGCACAGAGATGAGTTATTTACACCATTAATTATTCAATCTGTTTTATACTCTATAATGATAATAACTATCTCTTGATATACATGATATCATCACTTTCACTTCCACTAAACTGCTGCTCCATCCAACGTCCATCTAATAATATTCCTGCACTGTTGGGTTATTATTATTACTTAATAACCTGAGGTTTAACAAAAAAAGAAGAAAATTATTATTAGTGATCTCGGGGACAGCGGGCTGTGCCGCTAGCCATTAGCTGCTTTTCCAGGACGTATCTCATCTCGTGAATGGGCCACCGTCGGAGATTCATGAAGACAGCCTAATGCAGCGCTGGAAGGAGCTGTCACCACTTCTCTTCTCGTTTCCAAGACGTATCGGACCCAACTCCAGAATGCAGTCCAGTCCAGTCTTCGTCTTCCCATCTCACCGGTCACCACCGCCCAGCCGCTCTACTCCTCCCTCTCTCGCTTCCCTTCGCTCAATCCCTGCTTCCTCTCTTCCCACTCTCTCATCAAAGGTAGACACCCTCCTCCCCTCCTCCGTTCCATTTTTTTCTCTCTATTTATCCATCCGTGTATCTCTATTCTACGTTATTCGTGTCACGGATAGAATTTCTCCACCTTCCCTCCCTCCGTGCAGATCAGCTCTACTAACTATTTCTACTAGCAATCCATGTTGTTGAGAAAAAGGGGGGAAAGATATTTCCCAATTCTACAAAGTTCCACTTGTAATTATTAATAATTAGCTCTACTGCTTCTTTGCTTCTTTGACAGGCCCAAGACTTCTAAACTACTACTGCATCATTCCCAGGCCTGTGGGATTTTGGGCTAAATCAAAGATGTATGCATGTTGGGGGTTCTGGGTGGAAGAAATCGATTGGGCATTACTAATTACGAGTATGGGATGCGGCATCGGCTTTTGAAAGCATCACTTTGCGTGTGCTGGTGCTGGTGTTGGAGGAGGTTGTGTTGTTATCACGATGGTTAACGAGAAAGAGGGGAAGAGCAGGTGCTGCACCTGGGCTTGTTTCTTATCATTCCTCCTCCTCCACTCAAACAACGCAATTACTGGTGTCGTCTCCTCCACCACTCCCCCTTCTCCCCTCCTGATGCTTACCTCGTTGCTTGTGGGGCATCGGAGAATGTCACCTTTGCCGGCCTCACTTACCTGCCCGACTCCCGCCACTCTTCTCTCGTACTGACATCCGACGTTGAGAGTCGCCCGATCCAGTCCTCCACCTCGCCGCCTACTCTCCCTTCCCCAATTTACCGATCCCTTCGCTTGTTCACCTCCCTTTCCACCTACGAGTTCCCCATCCGGCGAAAGGGCCGCCACTGGGTCCGTCTCCATTTCCACCCCCTCGACAATTCCTCTTCCTCCGGCTACGACCTCGCCGCCGCGCCCATCACTGTCGTCTCCTCCGGCGGTTTTGTCCTCCTCCACAACTTCTCCTTCAGCCACCAGAAGCGCCCTTACCTGTCCAAGGAGTACCTGCTCAACGTCGACTCTGATTCTCTGACGCTCACGTTCGTCCCTGCCAACAACTCGGTGACGTTCGTGAACGGGATCGAGGTCGTCTCCGTTCCCGACGGTCTGATACCCGACCAGGCGGTTGTGGTTTCCTCCAATTCCCCTTTCCCCGGCCTCTCCGAATCCGCTCTCGAGATTGCGTACCGGGTGAACTTGGGGGGCCTCTCATCTCCCCCCAGAACGACACGCTGGGAAGAACATGGGAAGGCGACGGCGGCAGCTACCTCCATGTGAACAGCTCGGCGGTGAAAGTCACGGTTGATCCGGTTAGCATCAGATACCCGAGCATGGTGGTGACCCCCGAGATCGCCCCCAATTGTGTGTATGCCTCGGCCGAGACGATGGGGAACCCGAACGTCACCGATGTGAATTTCAACATCACCTGGGTTTTCTCCGTCGACCCCTCGTTCAATTACTTTGTTCGGTTGCATTTTTGCGATATTGTCAGCGACGCGCTCGACAGCCTTGTGTTCAATGTGTACATCAACTCCGATCTCGCGCTTCCTAGTTTGGATCTCTCGGCCAAGACCGGCGGCTTGGCCGCGCCCTACTTCAAGGATTTCGTGGCCAACACCGTCGATGGATCCACGCCCAATATGTCGGTCAGTGTTGGCCCCGATATGATGGCCGACGAGAAGAATGCCATCCTCAACGGCATCGAGATCATGAAGATCAGCAACGATGCGAAGAGCCTCGATGGTTCGTTATCTGCGAGTGACCTCCTCCCGGTCGCCCACTCAAGGACGTCCAAGACCAGGATGGGCATCATAGTTGGGGCTGGTGTGGGTGTTGTCGCTGCCATCACCCTGGCTGCCTTCCTCTACTTCTGTTTCGTGGTTCGCAGGTCCAAGAGTACTAAGCCTCATTCTTACCCTCGGCTCCCATTCCCACTCCACGGAGCCTCCCATACCATGACCAAAGGTTCTACCATCTCCCTTAAGAGTGGGACGGCTAGTTGCCTCTCCTTGGCCTCGTCCAGTCTAGGCAGAGTCTTCACTTTTCAGGAGATCATGGATGCCACAAGAATGTTTGACGAAAGCTTGCTTCTTGGTGTGGGTGGCTTTGGCAAGGTCTTCAAGGGGACGCTTGAGGATAACACGGTAGTTGCAGTCAAGAGGGGTAACTCAAGGTCTGAACAGGGCCTAGCTGAATTCCACACTGAGATTGAGATGCTATCAAAGCTTCGCCATCGCCATCTTGTGTCTTTGATTGGCTACTGTGACGAGCGGTCTGAAATGATCCTGGTGTATGAGTACATGGCCAATGGACCATTGAGAAGCCACTTATACGGTTCTGATCTTCCATCTCTTTCCTGGAAGCAAAGGCTGGAAATTTGCGTAGGAGCGGCCAGAGGGTTGCACTATCTTCACACTCGAGCTGCCCAGAGTATTATCCATCGAGATGTAAAAACCACTAACATCTTGCTGGATGAAAATTTCGTGGCAAAAGTTGCAGATTTTGGCCTCTCAAAAACAGGTCCTTCCCTGGACAAAACTCATGTCAGTACTGCTGTGAAAGGAAGCTTTGGTTATCTTGATCCTGAGTACTTTAGAAGGCAACAGTTAACCGAAAAATCTGATGTTTACTCATTTGGAGTGGTTCTAGTGGAAGTCCTCTGCAGTAGGCCAGCTCTGAATCCTGTCCTCCCAAGAGAACAGGTGAATATTGCCGAGTGGGCAATGACATGGCAGAAAAAGGGACTGCTGGATCAAATAATGGATCCTGCACTAGTGGGTAAGGTCAATCCGGGATCCCTCAGGAAATATGGGGAAACAGCTGAACAATGTCTAGCCGACCAAGGCGTTGATAGGCCTTCAATGGGAGATGTATTGTGGAACCTTGAATATGCCCTCCAGCTTGAGGAAACTTCTGCACTCATTCATCCCGACGAGAACAGTACAAATCATATACCTGGCATCCCATTGGCGCCATTTGAGCCTTTTGATAACAGCATAAGTGTTATTGATGGTGTGCAATCTGGGACGGATGATGATGCTGAAGATGCAGCCACAAGTGCAGTGTTCTCACAGCTTGTTAATCCTAGGGGAAGATAATCGACAACCCCAAGTGATTTTTTGGCAGGATCTTGAACTACACTAATACGTGTGCTGGATGTTTTACCTTTCCTACTCTCAGTTATGAAGAAATTTTTCTTATATAGTTTTCTTTTTGTGGGGAAACATTGTTCTCAGATATAATTTGCATTCAATAGTGTTGCAAATGTTGGATCTCCTTGTTTGTCATGTTTACCGCCCAGTTTTTGTTTTTACATTGCCTTGCATCAAATTATTGCTGGACCGTTTTCAGTTTTCAAATTTCTGGAATTGATTCAGTTATATGGTGTTAGCATAGCTGTGTGTACAATGACAATCTTTGAATGAGATGTTCTCAATAATGACCGTAAGTGATAATTCTAGTCATTTGATCTGGTTGCGAACTCCTTGCTGTCCTTTTAAATTTGTGTTAACTATCCATCGGGCGTGCTTAATATGTATGAACTATGATGTCTTGTGATGGACTTGTTATAATAAGCTGTTTTCAAGGGCCAGACTGTTTTAATGTTGCAGGTGCGAGGCAAGGTGGGGTATATGCAACTCATTGCCGCCGGTGAAATACTGTTCTCTCTTTCTCTGCAACCGTCAGTTGCTGTATGCCAGATATTGCATTTCAAGGCAGAATTTGATGATTTAATGTTCGTTACTGGCATGATTTGGCTGTTACTGTACGTTCTTCTTTTCAACTCCCAAAGCTATATTAAACAGTACTGTAAGCTACCTCCAATATATCCTTAAGTTTGCTGAAGGTTAATGCATTCAAGTGGATGAGCCGAGCCTATTGCACATCTGATAATTGGGAGAATATGAACTTGTTTTTTCATTCAAAGGCTACGGATTTGAAGGTGAGATAACTCAAAGTAAATTTATATTCTAGCTTAACATGCAATGTGTATTTACTGCCAAATGGTCTTGAAGCTCAGGCTTACTCACTTGCAATTGCTTTATGCATTGTTTGCATGCAACTATTATTTTGTATGCAATTATTATTAAAATTCCTTTTTTTGGCTATTACTAAGATTTTGATTATGGTTCTTCCAGAGTGAACTAGCTATTTTAACCTTATCTTATTACCAATCAGCAATGATGCTGCAACTAGAGCTGCAAAGTAATCCCTAGTGGAACATTTACATTGTTATATATTTTCTGTCTTTTCCCTATAGAGCTTCTTTGGCCTGTGGCCTGAGCGTTAAAATTCAAACATTTCAATTTACAGCTCAAGCTCATTGTTTTTTTAAAATAACAAATTGGCTACCCAGCTTGTCTGCTGCTCAGTCATGACATACCATCTGTCTATTAGGCCCCTAAGCTAAAAAATTCCTAATTAGTATACAAATGAGACTGGCCCATTTTAGATCTGCGCCACTACTTTCTTTTTTTTCTCAAAGCCTGCTTTTGTTTTTCTCTTCTTTTCTTCTGATACATTTGGCTGATGAATTCTCCATAAAAGTAGATTGAGGGAGAATAATGGCAGCTTGTGCATGACTCCCTGGGGATGCAGCATCACACACGGTATGCAGGCAGCAGTGTGTTTACCATTTCTTAACATTCACGCTTATTTGTCTCGTTCAGCTTCTTTAATTAAGAACTTCTGTTAAAGTTTTTCCCGTAATCAAAACTAGCTTCTCTTTTGAATGGGCAAACGCTATGACATGTTCTGCAAAAAATTCCTTGATGTCCGCATGATAATGACGGATGTGTACATATTTCCGTAGTAGTTTGATTCTCTGGATCCAGTAGGAGTGATTTATGCAGGCAGTTTGCTACTTATTTGTTCTTGTTAAACTCATTTCCCGTTGATGTTTGTGCACTTTTAATTTTTTTCTAGTCATATTGATACATCTTATGAATATACACCAAACTTCAACTCATATTGCTGCTAATTACCTTTTCTTGGGCAAACTACTACAAGAATCATCACCAGAGAACAATTTGGGGCAGCTCGTGAGTAGACTCGAGATTCAAGTTTGGTTGAGGAACAAACTCTTGTTTCAGCTACCTAAAAAAGCAGCGTTCCAAATATTTAGGAGAAATCTCTCCCTGTCTAAAGATTAATTCATCCGATATTCGGTTGCCTGTCACTTTGCCCTCTGTGCAATATGGTTATCAACTCAAGTATTGCCGTGAAGCTGGCGTAACAGCCGTGGAATTGATATCCAGTATTGGGTTAGATTAGAGACCCATAGCTTGGGACAAGATTTGAAACATTGCCAAAAAAAAGGGAAAAGGCTAGCTAGCTGATGATATATCATAAATCGGGAATTGATTTAATTAGGCCAGATTATATATTATGTTTTTTTCTTTGTGGAATCACGACCATATATAATGTCTGAGGCTGCAACAGAAGTCAAAATTCAAGAAAGCTGGACGACGCAACAGTGAGCAGATAGCTCCTTGTCGTCCACTTCTTCGGTGGGTTCCATTCTCGTCCAAGCGGATGAGGACGCCGGTGGCACTGGTTGAGGAGAGCAAGTGTCGAAGGCACATACGATGGAGACGGGGCCGCCGATGAGACGATAGCCGGCGAGGAAGTAGAGGTGGCTTCCAATGGGAGCCATGCTAAGGAACAGCCTGCTCCGAGGCCGCTCCTCCTCTTGATCAGCTTCTTCCCCTTCAGCTGCCAGCCGACCGCTGCACATATCATCATCCTCTCGCTGTGACCCTTCCACAATGCTCCATATATTGAGCTTCCCATCATAGGCATCAATGTGCCCCTTCCATGCGTTGAGGCAGTCGCCGGAGCTGTACAGCCGATTCTGCACTGCAACAATCTGGTTGGGAGGCACGTCTAGCCGCCACATTCCTGGAAGCAAGTCCCACTCGCCCCGCCCGGTGTCGTACACCTCCGCCGAGCTCCGTTCCACCGCGAACGCCACCGTCTTGCCGTCGGAGTCCCCACGCACGGCGAATCCTCCCACCACGTAAATCCTTCCTTGCCATGTAACCCCTACGCACTTGTACCTCAGCGCTCTCATCTTCGGCAGCGCCGTCCACTGATCAAGCATCGGATCGTACACCTCGGCCGAGGCCACCCCCCGAGCGCCGCCGCCGTTTAGCGTGCACTGCCCCCCCGCCACATATATCTTGCCGTCGCACACGGTGCATGCGAAGTCGAACCTGGGCGTACCCATTGGCGCGCACTGCGACCATTCCTCCCGGGTCACCGAATACCTCATAACATTGCGCAGGACAGCCATGTCAACCTGAGGATGATGAGCCGCCTCTAGTTCTGCCCCCGTCTTCTTGCAGACACGCCCTCCTATAATGAAGATGTAGTCCCTGACTGCCACCAGTGCGAAGCCCTTGAGGAGGCCGTCCATGGGGGGCGCCGGGATGGGACCGAGCCGGCGCCATGTGTTGTCCGACGGGTTGTAGCAATCGATCCAGTTGACGCTGCCAACACATGCTTCTGAATCAGATGATTCGTGTTTTCGGCAGAAGGCGGCGATGATCAGATATTGGGGTCTCCTCTCTTGCTGGGAGGGAAATAGGGCTGGTGCAGGTGGTGACGGCAGAGACCCCATACTACCCAAGCAGGGTTTCCTTGGATGGAGAGGCTGTATGTAAGCTTACCTCAAGAGCAATCGGGAAGGGGAGGAAGTAATTGAAATGAAGCGAGCAGAGTTATATCATAATGGAGGGGCGAGAAACTCTAGGAGAATATTTAGGTGGCATCGACGACGGAGTAGCAAATGGTGGCTTTGGGAGATAATTCCTATGGATCACTTATTATTCACTTTCCATTCTAATAATAAAGTAAGTATATTATATGCATGCATGTGTTTTTTTTTTTCGGATGACTCCAATCTAAACCTGTGCTGTGCTAATTAGGCTTGATAGGTTTTAGATTATCTTTTTTCTTTTGGTATACGTTCTTTAGTCAAATCAAATGTGACAAAAGAATAAAGCCATTTACAACTTACAAACGAAAACCCGCCCGGTACATATTTGCGGCCAGAATCATACCAAAGAAATTGCAACGGCAGCTAAACAAGCATTTTTTGCACATACTTGGTAAGTCGAAAAATCAAAACAAGCTAGCACAAGTCTAAGTTTTTTTGGTTTAAATTTAAATCAACCGATCTTGTTAATAAAAAATGAATCAAAACTGTATTATATAATAAAAAAGTAAGAGATTCGACTAATTTAATTATAATAAAATAAAATAATATATATTATATTACTATTTGTACCATTTTAAAAAAAAATGTGAGAGAAAGGAGGAGAGGGGTGAACGGCCGGGGGAGTTGGGAAGGGGAAGGAGATTAATCCCCTGGCCATGGCCACCTCTCGTCGATCATCATCCATAACCGGAGATAAACACAAGCTAGCCCCCAATATCCCCTCTTGAAAAAACTGGAACAAGAGATCGAGCCCCCTTCACCGATCCTTCCCTACTGCTGTCGGAGCCAACCATGCCGCCGGTACCTGTCAACCCCGAAGAACCATCACCACAGCCCGCTTTTTATCGCTTTTGCAAGTTTTCCGGCGTCTTTTCCGGCCACCCGCTGCCGTCTACAGCCAGCCTTCTGGGCTCCACACGTAGCCCGACGTATCCCTTACTTTTATGGACTGCTCCCAACCGCCGTGCCTCCTAACCGTGGCCGGAATTTCACCGGACAGAGATCAGCCAGAGAAATAAGAAGTAGCAGGGCAGCAACTTCCAAGTACTATTCCGGCCGAACCTCGTCGCCTTCGGCCAGGACGTCACGATCTATAGATTTTCGGCATCACCGGATAAAATTACCGGTCGATCCCTGCCTCTTCATACTACCCCCATCGCCGGAAAGAGGCCGGAAATTCTGTCATAGCAAGAGTCCAGATCTCGGCCGCCAGATTTCAGGCCGCCGTCCGGCCGATCGGTACCTCTTCCGACCATGAACTAACGTGAAATCGAGAGATATCATAGCTGGCTACCATTCCAACTCAAAATCAGTGGCCTACAATCCTCACCATTGCTGAAGTTTGGCCCCAAAGACTCGGTGATACCCCCTATCGCCGCCGACGTCATCCCCATTTCCCCGCCGTCAAGCTAACTCTCCGGCCACCAAACAGCCTCAGTCAGACCATTCACGCGTCATAGACTGATCTAGGTGGTCTCCAGAGCCAACTGCCGCCGATGTGGCCTTCGCCGGAGACCTCAACGCCGGCGTTGCACCACGGTGCATACGTCGTACCCGCTCAGCGTGCCGTGCCAACTGATGACCGCGCCGACTGCCCCACAACCTTAGTCAGATCTGCGTACCCTCACTCCTCTATCCGCGTCCGCCGCTGTCTAGCCGTTTGTCCATCGAGTCCACCAGCCTCTGACCAGATCCGACTACTAACCGCATCCACCGAACTGTTGAGTCCGCTGCAGGACCGAGTGCACGACCCAGTTCGTAACGTGCCTGTGCCTGACCCGCATGAACCGACCCGGTTCACGGAGTTTTCTGAACCAACTCGGTCCGGTTTAATCCAACTTCCATTGTTTATTTAACCGCCATCGCGTACTAGGAATCGCGTGAAATTCGAAACCTTGCTCTTGTTCGACGTTCTGGATGCATTGTATTGTGTAGATCTGTTTTTCATTTTGAAAACCATAAGAGGCCAGACAGAGCATTCTAGTTTAGGCACGCATTACAAGGCAAGAAAATCCCTTATATTAACTTTTTGTAAATTAAAATTTTAATTAGTGGATTATGGGACAAACACACTTTAAATTGACTTGGAAACTCACAATTTAACCCCACGTAACCACTAAAAGATCTATTGTGTCTCACTTCATTTTATTTTCCATGCTTGCGATTTGTTATTTTATTGGTAAGAGGACATCACACAAACCAAACAACATCATTCCCGATTATCGTAGCAATGATCCCATGAACAATTAGTATAATTTATATTTTTGTTCAATTATAGTCTATATTTAAAAGCAAAGTCTGTGTATCAGATATC
Organism: Piper betle; assembly: GCA_033002965.1. Lineage (NCBI taxonomy): Eukaryota > Viridiplantae > Streptophyta > Magnoliopsida > Piperales > Piperaceae > Piper > Piper betle. The sequence continues at coordinate 157,294 of JAURVB010000705.1, forward strand.
AAATGATTATGTAATCTATTCCATTATTTAGTGTGGATTTATCCATAAAATTTAATTTTATCTCTAACATAAAATGCACAAGCGCATCATCTTGCCTATTATACATAAGAGAAATAAAAGTCACATTTGATAAAAAAGTAGGATATTTATCTAATTAAAATTTTTTTTTAATTAAAAAAGGGAAATATTTCATGATGTTACAAGGTGGTCAGAAAACCATACCTAATTACTATAATAAATGAAAATTTTTAATAATAACAACACTGCACTATTATTTAGTTTGGGTTAAAACTTAAACTAATTTAACTTTAATTAATTTAAATATAAAAAATAAATAATATTTTTTAAAAAAAATTAACTAACAACATACTTGAGGCCAGACACCTGAAATCGTATATGGTTAAATTTGACTCCCCCTCACCTAAAGTAATTAAGTTTTGTTACCCCAAAGTTAAGGGTAAATAGATATGACTATTTTGGGCGTCAAGTCTAATCGTTGTAAATTTACTGTCTGATTGTCAATTTGATTAACCATTGTTTAGGTAGAGTCAAACTTACTTGGCTCATTTTTAACAAAATTATTAAATTTAACTTTTATTCAAGTAATGGTATTTAAAATAATATTTATATGTAAAATTTTATTTCCTAGTAATCGAAATTTATTTTCCAACCACGTGATAATATTAAAAAAGTATATTTTAGTAAAAAAATTTAAAATATACATTTAAAAAAATCAATCTTTTAAATAAACTTTTAGAATTTTTCTTTAAAATAGAGGTCTATATCTAAAATATAATAATAATATCATTATTATTTATCTCATTATTTAATAAAAATTTCACTCGTTATAAAATTATAATTTATATCTCCACTCGGCCGCACATAAGCAGACCTGGCAAACGAGAGCCTGTGGCGGTGTATTTACCAGGGCACCAGACGCACGGGCCATAAGATTAACATCTAACGGTGGTTAATTGATAGGTTATAATTTTTGGGTTACTTTTCCCACAATTTAAAACGGTTATTAAGTAAATACTTGTAATTAAGCCATTAAATTTATTAAGTTTTCTAAACCCGATAGCTCATAGAGTGCGTGTTGTTGCCTGTTGGGTAGCGAGAAGAACGACCGCCGCAGACTCCATTTTCTACGGGAGGTGTCGGACTCTTGGGGATGGGGGCCCTGCTCCTTTGGCTCCCGAGTCTCGGGTCGGGCCTCTTAGTAATAAGGCTATTATACGTTTGGGGGTGGCGTGGGGTCAAACCAATCCCAATCCCTCCTCCTCCCTAAAATCCCAATCCCTCCGATCTGCTTCCTTCCCCATTTCAACCCTGCACACCGCCCCCCTCCGCCGCTACCCAAATTCCTCTCTTCCTCTCAATTCCATGCCCGGTGCATATAATTATTACATCAGTTCTTTGTTGTTTGTGTTGGTTCCATGCGTCGTGGTTGCCGGCTCTCGTTTTAGAGTTGCTTGATAGAAGGAAATAAAGAAAGAAAGAGAGGTGGAAACGGGAGTGGCGGCAGGAGTAGCAGTAGTGGGAGTTGAGGAGGTTGTGTTGTGTATTAGACAGATAGATTGAGATTGATAGATAGATTGAGATAGATCATATCATTTGTCATATATCACATATCATATAGATATATATAGAAATAGAGAAATAGAAAGGAAGATGGAAGGGGAGCGGGCGGTGGGAACAGCGACGTGGAGCTGCTGTCGAGGACGCTGCAGGTGGAGCACAAGCTGTTCTACTTCGACCTCAAAGAAAACCCGCGCGGCCGCTACCTCAAGATCTCCGAGAAGACTGCCGCCACCCGCTCAACCATCATAGTCCCCGTCGCCGGCATTGTCTATTTCCTCGACCTCTTTAACTACTACGTCGACTCCGTCGACCAGGACCTCTACAGCAAGGAGTTGCAGCTCGACACCAAGGTCCCTTTCTTTACCCACTCCTCTTCCATCGCACTTCTTTCTTAATATTTTTATTTACTCCTTTATTTATCTTAGATTTGTTGATATGCTTTTATTTAGGGTTCTTCTTCTTCTTCTTCTTCTTCTTCTTCCAGGTCTTTTATTTCGACATTGGCGAGAACAAGAGAGGCCGCTTCCTCAAGGCAGTTCTCTCTTCCCAATTCCTACTTTTCCGCTCTCTAAATATATATATTATGATGTGTTGTTTTTTTCAACAACTGCTTACCTCCTGCTTGCTTTGATATTTTGTATTCAAATTTCTCGGAATGGTTGGATACCGAGCCTCTGAAATAGTTCTCCAAGATCACTCTTTTGATGTAATTGAAATCAGCATTTTGTGACATACTACTAGGGTTGCAATTTTTCTGAAGGCTTACTACTTCTGAAAATGCAATATGGATTCTTTCCTCAGTTAATCAATATCAACTTGTCTTGACTAAAATTTGTCTCGAGGTTAACATGTTAATCAATATTAATATTGGTAGAAATTATATTTTGTCTTTATTTTAATTTAGAGATTACTGTTACAAGAATGCTCACAGACGGGTATGTTGATTGACATTGCGTTATGTGGCTGGCATTTTGTAGTTGGAGCTGCAATGTTTTAGCCAGTTCTTTTGTCTTATTTTTTCCCAGGTTCTATATGCCCGGTAAAAAGCTGTAATTGTGTCATTTTCAAAGGATAAAAATTATTTTGGTTGTTTCAAATCCATTGTTTTAGTGAGTTTTTTTCTCTTCATTGTTTTTAGATATCAGAAGCCTCTGTCAGTAGAAACAGGAGTACAATAATTGTCCCTGCTGGAAGCACTCGTGATGAAGGTTGGTCAGCTTTTAGGAACATTTTGATGGAGATTTATGAAGCTGTACGTCTGTTTGTGGGCTCCAACCAGGTACATGGCAGGCATGAACACTGTATATTGGGGGTTTTGTACGTCGTTCAGACTTTTCATAATTTTTTTTTATCCGTTCAATTGATTGCAGCAAAGCTCAGAACCATCCGAACATATTGCTGGGCTATCAGATGACGTAGGTGCAGGGTTCATCTCTGGCCATACTGCACAGAATGCCCCTTCCTTGGACCCTATTGAACTGCCTCCACAAGATGAAGTTGGAAACGTGGGAGTCTCTAAAGTTATTAGAGTTGATCAAAAGCGATTTTTCTTTGACCTTGGGAGCAACAATCGAGGTCATTTCCTTAGGATTTCTGAGGTATATTTGCTGTGTTAAGATTTTATTTATTCCTGAACCATTTTACCTCGTTAGAAGTTTACACTAAGTTGGTGATGTGTGGAGCTTGGTTGGGATATGCTGCTTTAAGAAACAATTGGTTCTGTTGTAAAATACATCAATATTTTGCAGATTTGATCTTGTTTTTAAGATGCATATCTGCCTAATTCATGCAACCTGGTTGTTGTGGTTGTATCAGAGAGTCACTTAGGTGTGTAGATATTGACTAAATGGGTTTAGACTAATGGGAATGATTTTTTCCTGAACTTTGTGGTCAGACTGTTTGTGTGGTTAGATAATTTGTTCTAGTATGACGTCAAATTGAGAAAGGTAGGAACCCCTGTTATGAAGAGCTGATTGCATGTTCATTAAATGTGATCAGATGATTAATTTATCTTCTTATATTTTTAATATTTAAAACTTTTATTTCCAATATTTGTGAATACAATATTAAGTAAGGGTAAAATTGCCTGCAATGTTGCCCATCTCTGATGGGAGCATCTTTGTTTAGAGCTGTTCTGTAATTTTATATTCCTATGAATATATGTAATTTTCATGACTGTTTTAATTTGGCTTTTATAGTTCATTAACTTTTATGGTTTTCAGCATTAGTTTATAATCATTAGATGTTTTGCTGTTGTAAAATAGGTTAAATTAATTAGTTGCTATAATATATTGACAATGTGGAATCCATGTTAGGTTTATGGTGGATAGCCATTTTTTATCTTGCCCGTGAAACATGAAAGAGTAATGCTAAAATTTTGATGATTTTAATGTTTTTTACAAAATAGTGCTATTTACATGCTGGCAGTTACAAAGTGCTTAATTGAAATAGAAAACAGATGTTTGAGAATTGACATGCATTTTTTATCTTGACCAGTTCTTTCCTGTATGATAACAATCAATTCAGTCCATGACGGTGAAACTTGTGCCTTGCGGAAGTAATGCACATTTGCAATGGCCTTACATAGAGCATTTTCTGATTCGTGCAATTTAAAATGGGTGTTGGGATTTAATAAGTTTACTAAGTTTCAGTTGTGGCATACATATAATGGTTGAAATTCTTCATGGTTCTTATACTGCGCTGGCGCTCTTATTCATTAGTGGGAAATGGTTTTTGGCAGGTAGCTGGTCCAGAACGTTCATCAATCATCCTGCCGTTATCCGGTTTAAAGCAGTTCTATGAAATGATAGGTCATTTTGTGGAAATCACTAAAGATCGAAGTGAAGGGTTGGCAGGTGTTAATATCCGAACTGTAGAATCCAGTCAGAGATAATATGATAACTAATGCATGGTTATTTTTTAAAATGTTCTTGCTGATTGGGGATTGTGGAGAAGTTTGAAATTGCCTTTTGAAGTTATGTTCTATCTTTTTTCTTGGTAGAAATATTTGTTTTCCGCTTATCATAAATGTTGGATGAGGATTGTGTCATCTCCAAAAGATGAATAAGGGGAAGTTGATCTCCAGATGTGGTGAGTGTAGAGCAGGCAGACTGTTGTCCTGTCTACTGTGAGTGGTCGTTTGAGTTGGGAGAATCATTTGTACCCTCGTCATGCTATAATTTATTGCTCTTTTTCTCAGTTGTATTCGTCAGAGATTTAAACTTGAACTATTGTTTTAGAGGTGTTGGCTATTAATGTTCAGTTTGAATATATTTGTTTAGTAAGAGGCTGCAAAAATTCAAATCGGAATCGGTTTTTGAGGGAGTTATTGAATTTTGATCGAATCAGTTTAAATTAGTCAGGAATTTAAATTGATTTAATATAAAAATTTTAATTTAGTCAAAATTGATAAGTTATTAGATATAAAATATTTTATTTTATGTATTATATTTTATAATATTTTTTAATTTTTTTTAAATTATTTAAAATTAATTATTATTTTTTATTCGAGTTAAAATCAAGTTAATTTTTAATGACCCGCCCCCCCCCCTCAAGCAGCCCATCCCCCTTGTCTTGCCTTGTTGCCCCTTAGCCTGCCTATTACCCTATTGCCACCTTGTTGCCCGCTCCACCCCCTCCCCCCTTGCCCTGCCTTGTCACTCGATCGCCACCTTCGGCCTCATCCTCCCCCCACCCTGTCCCTGCTGTCGGGTGGAATCGGCTCAAATTGGTCGATTTCGAAATTAGTTAGAATCGGTTCAAATTGGCTGATTCATGAACCGATCGATTTATCATATTTTTTGAAGCGGATCACTTCCCATCGGAGTGGAATCTATTGATTTTTACAACAATACTTGTAAAATATTAGGCGGCGCAACACATTTATTAAATAACATAAAATAAAAATAAATTGATTGTTCACAGCGATCTTGAGCAACCGGTGATATCAAAACGAGTTTTGCGTCAGAAGTTACTCTGCTGAATTTATCCAAAACGATTTAGGGCGGGATGATGGTAAACCTTCTTGGGCTGGGCAAAGATGATTTTTAATCTGATTTTGTGATGCACTGTGATTCTTTATTTACCCAAAATTTATTCGATTATAATTTGCTTTTGGCTACAAAGATAAAAGCTTTTTTTTAGTTCTTTTACTAAAAAATTGACATTTTTCAAATAAAATTCTTAAGTTGATAATTTTGGCAAAAACGTAGTCTTTTTTTATAAAAAAAACGTAAACATATACCTATCCATGTGAAAATCAATTCCGTTATTACAACATAAAAATCATCCACTTAATTATTCCATCAATTTTATATAGATTATCCAGTTATTGTAATAAAAAAAAACAACTTTTGAACGCAACCACATTATCCAGTTATATGTTTTTTCAACTATTAGGCAAACGCCATCAGCCAACCCACTTACGTCAAACCTCAAAAAATGCATTATGTACGCGAGCCCATTCTGAAGGGATTATGAGCTACTCTTTGGAGACACGACAGCCTCTCATTATTTTACTTGTATTCTCCACACAAAAAACAAGGGATTACAGGGGAAATAACAGCTTAAAATCACGGTCATCAAATTTTCACTTGATCAAACCAGTTAATATAGAGTTCCGAGAAATATCATGTGCTAATTACAATCTCACGTCAAGGTGAGATAAATGAGTTAATTGAGATGAAATGCCACAATTATTAAAAATCTTTAAATATAAAGTTAATGCCAAACTCAAATTATCTTTTTTATGGCTTCCATATACGTGTGTTATACTAAGCTTCTTATGTTGGAGTCTAAAAAAATAAAGTACAACGTACAATCATCTAAGCTGCACCTGTTCCCACATAATTGGGTGAACGCCTCACATGCATGGGGGTAGGAATTGGGAAAGTGCGAAGCATACTTATCCATGCGAATCCCTGAAATCAGAAGAAGAAGAAGAAGAAAAGCTGCCCAATGTGCAGTCTTTCGGTCTCGTGGTAAGCTGGTCAGGGACATGCCCAACCGTCGTCGAACACACTATCTTTTGGAACTCCCCCCTTTACTCGCTCATCTCATCGTTGAAAAAATAATTATTATGCAGAGTTGAAAATAATCGTTGTTTATTTTCGTGCAGAGAAAAAATAATTATTATGTGACAAGAAAATAGTTTATCAACAAACATTAGATTTACAAGAAAAATAAAGCAATCGATGCAGCTTGAGGAGGAAATACAAAAAAATGCTTTATAATTATAAAATTAAAATAATAATAATAACTGTTCACAATTCAATTGGCCATTTTTAAAAAATCTTTTGCCCTTATGTATTGTATAAATCTACTCATCTTATTAATGATCTTGGTTCATACATGCCTATCAGAATTAATTATTAAATTCATTAAATTTGAAAATTCATTATCATCCCATCTATTCGTAACTGATAATTATAAATCCTTTTTTTGGTAGATTACTTTTAAATGATTTAAACTCTTTTAATATATATATATATATGTATATATATATATGTATATACAAATGCATAAAAAATAATAGCATACTAATGAACAAGATAATCTGCTCTTAAATCTATAAAATACAGACTAGTCAGGAATCAGTTCATTTTGCGAGTTATGTTTGAGAACTTCAATTCATATACATTAATAACAAATAAAAATTAATTTTTAGAACTAAGTTATAACCATTATGCCGTTAATTGCACTTTTTGAATATATCTATTAAATTACTTTCGTTGGATAAAATAGTGTCTATTCATTTAAATTTTTACAAAAAATAAATATTTGTTTATAATACAATGATAATCTGAACAAAAAAAGTAAAAGAACATTTTACATATAATTTTCAACAGAATTTTCCCAGTAAATTGCTAAGATGTGTTACCAAGACGTCAATGTCAAATTTATATTAATCTAGCATCTCTATCATCTTAGAATCTTAAATAGATGTTAGTTTCTTTTAAGTGTTCATTTGGTTGGCATGAAAATAACAGTGTAAATAAAAAATAATTTATAAGAAAAAATATGTAATGAAATAAAATTACATAAAAATGTTATAGATTTTATTTAAATATTTTGATAGTGTGAAAATAAGATGAAAACAAAATATTTATTTCCCATGTATGCCCATGGTTGCATAAATCGGAATCGGTTTTCCAATGAATCGGAATCGGAATCGGTCTGAATCAGCCAGGAATCGGTTCAGTTGAATCGGTCCAAATTAATTTAATCGGTTATATATAATAATTTGATAATTCATAATATAAATATATTAAAATTAGGTATTGATGTTATTTTGATATTATTCTGTGTATTATAGTTTATGATATTTTTAAATATTTTTTAAGATTTTTTTAAATTATTTATAAATTAATTATTATTTTTGACTCGAGTTACACTCGAGTCAACTTTTAATTACGAGAATGCCACCCTCCCCTCCCTACCCCCGCCGGCGGCGAGCCCGGAGTCGGGGACGCACGGCGGAGGCGGAAACGGGGCGGCGGCGTGGTCGGACGGCCGTGGCGGAGCTGCGGCGGAAGCGGAGCGGAGGGCGGCGACCTCGGAGTAGGGGACGCACGGCGGGGGCAGAAATGGGGCGGCGGCATGGTCGGACGGCAGTGGCGTGGTCGGACGGCAGTGGCGTGGTCGGACGGCCGTGGTGGAGCTGCGGCGGAAGCGGGGAGGGTTTTAAAAGCCAAATTACCATTTTACCCATGCTTAATTAATTTAATTAAAATCATACCTAGGGTATTTTAGTAATTTCGTAAAAACCGATTCCGATTTAAATCGGCCGATTCCGATTCCGAGTTAAATCGGTTGGAATCGGCCGAAATCGGCTGATTCAGTGACCGATTCGGGGCCGACCGATTCGGCCCCGAAATCGGATCGGCATCGCGCCAATCCGATTTGAATCGGCCGATTCCGCACGGAATCGGCCGATTTTCTCAACCCGGTGTATGCCTCCTAAACTTTCCCCAATTTCTTTTTTTGTTTATAAGAAAAGAAATTACTTTCTAAAATTTTTATATAGGCTTACTTTTAAGGAAATCTTTTATCTTCAGGTTTTACATTTCTTTCATTTGATTTCAAGAAAACCAAACATACTCTCAAGTAAAAAGTTGTCGTTATAGGATAGAATTATACGTGAAACATGAGAAAAGGGTTGTAAATGAATGTGAGAAAGAACCCTAATAAGCACATCTAGTTAAAACTTTCTCTGTTAATATTAGTTAAGAAATCATGTTGGTTTGTTTAAGGGTTTTATCGTATACCAGGCTACTCTCTCAAAATTTGTTTCATACATCATCCGCATGATATGATATTGATGGCTATATTAGGCATTCATTAGCCTACAGTTTTCCTAAGTATTATCCTTTCATGCATAAGTAATAAGTATTTTTATCCAAATTTTTCTTCCCAAATATTGATCAGCTCAAGTCAATCTAATAATTTCACACCAACCGGTCAATAAATACAAATTTATTGGTTTAGTCTTTTTTTTCAAACCTAAAATAATATTAAATATTGAGCTATACTCTATTGGACATCGAAATTAAGCCTTCGGTTGAAAAACAAAACTCATAAAATGGAATTACTTAAAAGCTTATAAAATAGAATTTCTTAAAAGGGTCGACATATTAATAGATATGGCCTATAAATTTTTAATTGGATTAATTATTTTTTAAAGATAATTAAGGTTTATTATTTTACACTTAAGTCGAGTCATTATAAATATCTTTAACCAATTATTATGTCTTAAATTATTAAAAACTAGTTTATACTGTTCAGAGAATTCAGTCTACTTATTTTTAATTTTCTTCGTATTGAGAATTTAATGGTTACAATAATTTCAAGAGTTGAGGTGAAAATGGCAAATAATTGTTATTATTTTTTAAGAATATCATGCACTTAGAATTTAGAAATTGAGAAAAATGCTAGGATTCCTCGAGGAGAGAGAGTATCCTCTGCGTTTGTTTGGGGGAAGTTTTTTAATTTATTTATTATACACGGTTGCAAGTTTAAGTTTGTATGTAATTTAATAAACAGTGCGGGTAATAAAGACTAATAATTTTGGTAGAAGCACCTGTAAGGCTTCAAACGTCGAGAGGGGTGGGAAAACAATGGCGGCGGTCGTGGACTCGCAGTAGCCATGAAAATGAAAGAGACAGGTGCTGCCATTTCTGATATTTATACACAAAAAACCAGGTAGGATCGAGCTTGATTGCGATGAGAGTGAGGACAGAAGTCACAGAACTGCAGAGTCCAATCCAGGTAATTGATTCAAACTCTTCCACCCGCTTGAATGGCAAAGGCCATTAATGGAGCTAGCGAAAGAGAGAAACCGGAAAGGTTTGCTTACACCTTCCTAATTTCTTTCTTTATTCCTTTTATTTATTTATTTTTTTGGTACTGGCTTGCGCTTCGAAAAATTTTAAACCTTAGTAAAAAAAAACTTCAAATATAAAAAATAAATAAATAGTTTTAAAACCGAATTTACACGAAGAAATTATCTTTCTTGTTCTCGCCTCTGCTTGTATAGTAGTTTTTGCGAATTAAATATCTGTGTAGTTATATTAAAAATGCATTAATTTATGTAAGATACAAATTAGAAGACAGCTTCATTCATTTGAAGGTGGCTAATTTTAGTTGATTCGAGAAACAAAATTATTTATTTCTGCAATTTGCTAAGAATTTTAGCGTCTTATGACATGAAAGAAAACACTAATGAGAGGATTATGCATATCAAAATAACTTCAAAATTTCTTAAAAAGCTGCATATTTTGCGATTGAAAAATCTTTAGCTGCACTTCAAGAATAAGATAATGCATTATAGTCAAGAAAATACTGAATTGAGTAGGAAACATTTTATTGATTTTATCCGCTTGAAACAAAAATCGAACTCCCCAAAAAAAGGTACTCATTGATTTACCATTTTTTTAGCTAAGTTCATTCTTATTTGTTTCATTTAATTAGCGAGCATGCCCCCCAAGTGACATTTCAGTGGGCGCAGATAAAAACAGAGTGGCTATAAAATTTGACCCCGCAATATAAAAATATACATTTTTCAAAGACATACTAACTGTATAGTCACGTACTCCTAACTTCCAAGTAAGAAATTTTGCAAACTAAAACATAGGACAGCAAAGTAAGAAAATCTGTGGGCGCTGGAAGAGGGTATAGTACAACATTTGACTTATATCCAAGAAAGGTGGAGACTTTCACTCTCGCTAAGTTTGTAATCCGGAAAGAACTGACTAGTATCATAAAACAAGGGTCATAAAGTAAAAAAATAAAAGCATGGTGTGACTAAGATATATACGACTTAATTTGAGCAAAAAAGTCAAAAAATTAAGTCATAACTTATGATTAGACAAAAATGAGAAATCAAGGCCAAGAAGACAGGGACTTCCAAAACTGCTAAGCATCAGTTCACTGTCTATATAAATCTGCCATTGTACGAAAAGACTTGGAGACAAGCTATAGCCTATATAGACAGTGGTGGAGGTGGAAGAGCATAAACAGCTTATCCTTCCTTCCCCGCCATAGCGAGTAAAGCATCTCAAACTCACCGTTCCCACTCTCCCCTCTTCTTCTACTCCAACCCTCCCCCCCCCGAAAGCTGTTCATGCTAAATATGGTTTAGGGTGGCGAACTCGGGACCAGCTGCCAACTGCATATCTTGTGAAGGTTGGACGATGAATCATCGTATCGTCCCGGAATTTAATATGGAAGACGACGGTTACTCCATCCCTACTTCTTCTGACTTCTTCTTCGACACGCACCTCAAAATGTCTGCGCTTTCTTGCTTCCATTGGCACTGTTCGGAACGTTTGTATGGTTGGCTCTGTTTGCTAAAGATCGTTACTTTTTTCTTGGGTGCAGGCCCGAGGAGGAGCTGGTGGAGCTGCTATGGCAGAATGGGCAGGTGGTGATGCACAACCAGACGCAGCGCCCCCCAGGAAGACGCCCGTAAGATTCTACAACGGCGACGGGTCCGGTGTTCTCCACCATGTCCTCCCCGACAAGTCAGCCGCCGAGGACGGCGGCGGCGGCGCTGGGCCGTCATCGGCGCCGGGGCAGCCGCTGCACATCCAGGAGGACGAGATGGCCTCCTGGCTACAATACCCCATCGACGACTCCTTCGATGGCGACTTCTGCTCCGATCTCTTCTACCCCCCTGTCGGCAGCTGCCCGCCAGCCGCGCGGGCCTCAGAAGCCTCTTCGTCGTCTCCCAAGCCGAAGGTGCCGCCTATCCCTCCACCCGACGCCGACAAGGTCGCAGCCAATTTCGCGCATTTCTCCCTCCTCACGGGGAAGGCCCCCCCGGCCGAGCCGCCGCGGGTCTCCACTTCGACCGCCACGATGGCGGCGCCGCCGCCGGCCGATAGGGAAGTTGGAGGGGGCGACCCACCAGTGACGTCATCTTCCGGCGGGTTCGGAGACTGGCTGTCGAACGCGCCGGCGGCCAACGTTAGGAAGAGGAAGAGGGAGGGGATGAGTTGGAGGGCCAAAAAGAGGTTAGGCTCCTTAATTATAGTTGATTAAGATTAACTAATTGATAATATGCCTTAATACTTTAATTGTTTAATGACACTTATTATGTTATCCGTGACTCCTGTTCATGTATCCTGCTCTTTTTTAAGTAATGTATTGTAGTTGTCTGTGGCTCTAGCTTGATTTGATCTAGTTAAATACTGTCAAATATTCATAGTCAAATACGTTAAGATCAATAAGAAAGAACTTGCTGCAGCACTGTTAAAGTTGTTCTTCAGAAGATTGCTTCTCCTCGTAATTTTCTAGTCGGGAGCTTCATTTTTTATATGTAGTTTGTAAGTAGATCCCAAATAGCTGGAATTATTAGCGGCACAGTTTCACTGTTTATGAATGGATTTTGGTTACTGTGGTGATGATTTGGTCTGATGTTGTGGTCATAATTAAACAATGGTTGCTGAAATTCCAGCTTTCTTTGCGAATTGGGTGTCGAGATGATGGTGAGAAGAATTCAGAATTTGATCATGTAGAGGAGAAGCAGCCCGCTCGATTGGTGAGGCGAACACGGGCCGCGGAGGTCCACAATCTGTCTGAAAGGGTGAGTTTCTTTTCTTCCTTGCTGTTGGTTTTGCTCTTTTCTAATGCTGATGTGAGTTGTCTAATTTCTTGGTAATCTTTCTTTTTGTTTTTTGGCTGCAAGCCTGCATAGCGTAATTGACTTCGTATGCGATGTGTGTAGCGACGTAGAGATCGAATCAACGAGAAGATGAAGGCCTTGCAAGAACTTATACCGCATTGTAACAAAGTAATTGATGCATCCTCTTTTAATAACTTTGGAATATATCTTTCGATATGGTATGTTGATTCAATAACTTTAGTAAAATTTGATACTAAGTGGAATGCTCTCGTGTAAATATTCTCAGTCTGACAAAGCCTCCATGCTAGATGAAGCGATCGAGTATTTGAAGTCTCTTCAATTTCAAGTGCAGGTGCAATTTATTCATTAATTAATCAAGTCGTGGTTCAGCTCTTCACAAGTAATGGAAGACTTGCTCTGACGTTGCTAGCTAGTTCTAGTTTAGGTGGATCTCCAATATGACAAGAAAACCTAATCAATATCATCAACGATAGGGCAAATGCTCCTGTTCATGTAATGATCGACAAGCCTTCCATTGTCGATTAGCCTTATGCTCGCATTGCCACTGTTTCCTACTTATCTATTTAAAGTTAATAAGCTGCATTGAAAAAAAAAGTTGCTTCTTACGCATTTTCTAGCTCATTTTAATTTTATGCCTTATTGTTTAAACCTTTTTTCTAGTTTCTTTATCTTGGAATGGTGTTTCTTCAAGACTTCTAATGTATCAACTCATGCAGATGATGTCTATGGGATGTGGAATGGCCCCTATGGTATATCCTGGAGTCCAGCACTACATTTCTCCCATGGGAATGAGAATGGGAATGGGGATGGGCATGGCCATGGATATGGCATCAGGCAGCTTGAACAGGCTAATGCTTCCATTTCAGCCAGTTCTACCGCCTATGCCCATACATGGAGTTGCTTCTCATTTGGGACAGAGATTGCCAATTCATCCTTTGCAAATGCAACGCATTCCTCTTTCAGATCAACCAAGAGCATGTTCCACTGGTCAGACAGATGCAGCCTTCAATTTGGTTGCGCTACCAATTCCAAATGCTCAACCGCTGATGAATTTACCTGATCCTTACCAGCACTACCTGAGCTTTCACCCAATGCCAATGGCTCCACAGGTAATACAGTTCATCTGGAATAGTCTGCATGGAACCACTGAACAGTATCATTTTCTGATTTTTATCCTCCTAATTGATCCCCTTTGTGCTTGTTTTCCCTGTCCAATCAGAATATGAATACATGATGAACAGGAACTCATTAAACTAGATATGAAGCTTTCTCTGGTTCCTGATTTAGATAATTGTTTTAAGATGGTAAATTGTTCATGCTTTTCTTGGAAACAATTAATAAGATACTAAAGGCTCTTGTTTCTATTTTTTAATCAGACTGAAACAACTGTGACAGGACCGCACACTTCTGCGACAAGTGAAGCTCCTGACAGTAAAAAATCCGGTATGCATTCTTACCTTGTGGCAATATGATAATCAGTGAACTTCCAAGCCTTATATGTTAATCGTGCTTCCCATTTTAATCTTTAGAAGATGGACACTCTGCTATATTTGCTCTATACTGCCGCTTTTACATGAAGTGGGGCTCAACTGTAGGCAATTGTTCTCATTGTCCACGATTGTTTCTTGCAGGTTAACCCATCGTAGGAGAGGCTGCGAGAGGATGCCAGCTAATTTTTGTAGATTACAAATATAGCTACTTTTTAGTCTCAATGCAGCTGAAGCTGCAGTATGGCGCTGCTTAAATATAGCTATTAGCAATATATAGTTTCTTAGCTTTCATTGTCTCCTCTATCTGGCCGTGCAATTGCAATACATGTTCCGCTTATTTTGATTGATTATGTTGAATGCAATGCAATCATAATCGACATAGCTCAGGAGATGTGAGAAGTGCGATGGAAGATACCCAGTTGGGATGAATTGCTGCAATTTGACAAATTTGCAGGAAGCTGCATTTTCCAAGCGAAGAAGATAATGTTTTGAAAATGAGACCACTGGGAGCACCGGCAATCGAGGTGGGATTTTTTCCCTTTAAGGGTAGTCATATTTTGTGTAAGGGAGATCATCTTCGATGTTGTTTTCCCGTGCATCTTGCTGTCATCTTTTCGTATTAGTATAATAGAGAGAGAGAGAGAGAGAGATACGCCCCACCAGATTTTTTTACCGCCAGTACTTGAGCAGCAAAAATTACGACTACTCCATAACCATCTTGATTTTGGGCATGGGCTAACGCAGCACCATCTCTCATTCCATCTGATCTTGGGCTCAGGCTGGTATAGTGGTTATCCGTTATGTCAAACCCTTTATTATTACTCAATAATGCGTTGTGCACACCCAACCTTAATGGGAAATCCACAATACGCAATCAATCGGCCCAAAGAAAAGTAGCAATGCCTTTTGCTTTTATAAAAAAGAAGAAGAAGAAGAAGAAAAGTAGCCATTTATGTTTTGCCGGATATTATCACGCTTTTTGTTTACGAGGCCTGGCCTGGGGTGCATGCAATCAAACAAAATCCCTCTCAATCATCACATTGCTTATATACATATAGGGGCAACAGCTTATATATTGGTCAAATATTTCCCAGCCGGACCCTATTTGTAGACCAAACCCCATATAAGGGCAAAGTCGTCCAGATGTTCTGAGCCAACCGTCAGATCATATTGACGGCTACAATTTGATGTAGCGGATTTACGGTATATACGCACTAGCGTATATACTAAGCCTCCTCGAATTTCAAAAGGTGGTATTTTCGTAAAACAGAAAACTGAAAACCTAAACCCCGCCGCTCTCTCCGCTGGCCGCCGACGTCGCCGTGAACCTCGGTCGCCGACGTCGCCGTGAACCTCGGTCGCCGACGTCGCCGTGAACCTCGGTCGCCGACGTCGCCGTGAACCTCGGCCGCCGCCGACTTAGCAGGTACACGGCGACGAGCTTGAGAAGCCTGTCTCATGTATCGCGGGCAGTGCATGTTGTTGTGCGCGATTCTTTTATGTCCAATTTGAGCTTTTCTTGTTTGTGTTCGTAATCTCGTTGTCTCGATTTTTTTAAGTTGCCTCCATCATTGATTGATATTCTTTGCTGTTGGTCATTTTGAGTTATAAGGTGGTGGCGGCCATTTTAAGTATGTGTTCTCTGCGAGGGGTTGGCCATGTTAAAGCAACTAATCAAATTCAAGTTTCACATGATTTCTACGCCTTTCATCATTCTGTATTATAATTGATAAATCTAGCGTAGATTTGAAAAACTTACGTATAACCATCATCGGCAAGTTTTATTTCATGGCATTGTGTTGTATGTTGATGTTTTTTGTAATTAAGCTTACGACTGAATGGATCTTTGTGGTGTTACAGGGTTTTTGATAAGTGGGGTACTCTTTATGGACATTTATGTAGATGCTGCTTGTGGTTACTTAAGCCATTAAGGTTGTGCCAGATCATAGTTGCGTATATGCAGACAAAGAATGCAGATCGTAGTTGCGTATATGCAGACAAAGAATGCCATTTTTTTCAAAAGTGAGCAACATATGCATCCATTGTACTGCTGACAGGACTTCTGATTAATAAAAGATTGTCTCAGCGAAAGAGAGAATGACGATGGACATGGAGGCAGGAGAGGAGCAGAAGCCTTTGAAGAATGTGATGTGCCTCTTGAGCGACCACGAGGGCACTCCCCTCGGCCCATCCATGTACCTGCCCGAGAATGTCGGTCCTGTCCAACTCCAGGAAGTTGTTAACCAACTTCTGAAGAACGTAATCTTTCCCCCACCCTTTTCGACTGGTCCTGTTAAGCCAGCCTACTATTGCAGCATTGCCTTATGCATGCTTTCTGAAATCTTATTTTCTTCAGGAGGAAAAATTGCCATATGCATTCTATATATCAGACCAGGAGCTGCTTACTCAGCTTGGTTCCTACTTGGAGAAGAACAAGGGTATCCTTCTTTATCCTTTACAATCTTGTTTTAGTAGTTTCTTCTAATTATTATTTGTATTTTTTTAGCTTTTAAGAAACTTGCTAAATCTTCTTTTGAGTTTATATTGGGCTAAAATGTTCTTTTCCCTTTTGTAATTTTTGTAGTTTCTGTGGAAAAGGCATTATGTATTGTTTACCAACCCCAAGCTGTATTTCGAATTCGCCCTGTGAATAGGTGTTCTGCGACAATAGCTGGTAAGCTCCTTGATGATTCTCTATTACGCTGTTCTATTGACAGACTATGTTTGATGGTTGAATAATTGAACAATGAGATTATTCAGAGTACACATTGAATTTTGGTGTCTTACCGATTATGCCTACTCGAAGGGATTTTACTTTTTAGATCATTTAAATCCTTCCTTTGTGTAGGGCACACTGAAGCTGTTCTTGCTGTTTCATTTAGTCCTGACAGCCAGCATCTCGCTAGTGGTTCGGGTGACACAATGGTTAGGCTGTGGGATCTTAACACACAAACCCCACTTTACACCTGCTCAGGTATTTTATTATTCTTGCTGAAGTGCCCCATTCTTTAATATACTTTTCTGGTTCCTCTCATTTCCCTTTTTTAGGATTGCTGCCTTTTGATTAGTTGCACTGTGAAAGATTGATGGTTCACCTTTGAGCTCCTTTACCTTTTTTTTCTGTTGTTCTTCAAAAGAGAATACACAACTAATTAAAGCATCAAGATAAACTGACCTTTTTGATGAACGTGTCAAAATTTTCTTGAAGATGCTATTGCTATCAATATCATCCCTGTAGATAGACCATTATGCAAAACTTAAATTGTATGTTTGTGTTAAAAGCCCTTTGTTTTCAATTCTAAACTTTCATTCTATACATGGTTGTATTTCGTGAATCTTAACTTCTCAAGTGTTTTAAGACCAGTGATAGTAGGACTGTAGGAAGAAACATGATGTTCTTCAGTGTGCTTCTTCACTATCTTATCTTTTGTTTTTAATGTTTCAGGGCACAAAAATTGGGTTCTGTGCATTGCGTGGTCACCTGATGGCAAACACCTTGTTAGTGGTAGTAAGACTGGGGAACTTCTTTGTTGGGACCCACAGATAGGGAAGCAGTCAGGCAATCCTCTCACAGTTAGTTCATAATTTCCCCACTTCTGCATCCCTTACGACATCTAGGTTGTCCATGAAATTATACTGATTTTTTCCGTCTAACTGTTCTGTTTTTCTTTGCCATTTTGCTTAAAACATTGGTCTGCATTCTTTTCTAACGTTAAATGTTCTTTTCTGTAATTTAATTCTGTAAAAAATGTTACGTGATTACCTTTATTGTTTTCGTTACATATCATTCTTGAAAGTTAAAAAATCATATACCTGCAATCTTACTCTTATTTCTGCTTCTTAGGGTCACAAAAAATGGATAACTGGTATTTCGTGGGAGCCAGTGCACCTCCAGTCACCATCTCGCCGTTTTGTAAGTGCCAGTAAGGATGGAGATGCACGGATTTGGGATGTCTCATTGAAGAGATGTGTTATAGTTCTTAGCGGCCACACCCTGGCAGTTACTTGTGTAAAATGGGGAGGAGATGGCATCATTTATACTGGGTATATGTATTCTGCAATTATGATCAAGAACTTTTATCTTTTAAACATGTTTTTTAATTGATTATTTGTTTTCAGGGTACTATTTTTGTTATCTTGACATGAGGTTATCGTTTTTTTTTTTGAATTTGAAATAGGATCACTAATTACACTATTTGAACTTTGTGCAGCTCCCAGGACTGTACAATTAAAGTGTGGGAAACAACACAGGGAAAGCTAATACGTGAACTCAAGGTACTGTCTTTAATGGCCAAAATGATTGCCTTTTGTATGTATGCTAAAAAGATTTGTGCTCTTGGCCATTAGTTTAACTTTAAGAAGTAAGTTTATCTACCTTAAATTAATAGTATACGTTTTCCCTTGGGCTGGTGTAAAAGTTTATAAGCTACAAGAGACTGCTTTTGGAAACCTGCCTTTTTAGTACTTGTATAATCTTAACATAGATCCACGTGTGACTTGTATTCTGCAAGGGTCATGGTCATTGGGTAAATTCTCTTGCACTCAGCACTGAGTATGTTTTGCGTACTGGGGCGTTTGATCATACCAAGAAGTCATTTTCTTCACCAGACAAAATGAAAGAGGTAAAAAAATTCCTTTTCGTAATAAATACAAACTAAACATATTTTGGGTCTGCCTTCCTTTTGCGAAGCATGGGATGATTTGCAATTCATTTTATTAACTTAAGTTGTAAAAAATGGAAACTACTTCTGCCAACTGTGTATCACGCATTCAAGCACTTCTAAGCAACTTCCTGCTACTTGTACATGAGGTTTTCATGCACAACAATTAACATTGCCTGAACTTCGTTGGGCAACAATAAGGGGAAGACTAACTATAAATATCTGCAATGTTAATGAAAATACAGTTATTCTTTTCATTGATATTTTACAACTGTATATCTGTCTTTAAATTGCTGCAGGAAGCTCTTGAAAGATACAATAAAATGAAAAATAATGGTTCAGAAAGGCTTGTGTCTGGATCTGATGATTTTACCATGATCCTTTGGGAACCAGCAGTTAGCAAGCATCCAAAAGCACGCTTAACTGGCCATCAACAGGTAGATTATCGGTGTGGTAATGGTTTTTTTTTTAATAAATTGCTTTGAGATAACTGATGAAACAGGTTTGGCAACAATAATGGTACCCTTTTTAATCTCACTAAGCAAAGTGTTGCATTATAGAGGCTTCTGGCAAATGGTTCTCTCTTTTTTCTGCTTCTTTTTTTATTATTCCATTTACTTTTATGTAAAGGAGCAATCAATGTATGATACTAGATTGTATCAATCTAGAACGTAGGATACGATGATGTTCATGCATCCTATTTCTGGGGGATAAAATGCAATAACCTCATTAATTGGTGCTGAAAACAAGAACCTGTAAACAAGAATTTAAAACAGAATCTTGGTTTTACTTTTTCCAGCTTGTAAACCATGTTTACTTTTCACCTGATGGTCAATGGATCGCAAGTGCCTCGTTTGATAAATCTGTCAAGTTATGGAATGGCAGCACAGGTGCTTTTGTTGCTGCGTTCCGTGGGCATGTTGGACCTGTTTATCAAATAAGGTAGTGTTTTTTCCTTACAGCCTGTCAATTGCTCGAGTTTTTTAGCTTTTCTAAAATGGCATGTATCTGTTTGTCAACTTTCAGTTGGTCTGCTGACAGTAGGCTGCTCTTAAGTGGAAGCAAGGATTCTACTCTGAAGGTTTTTTTTGTGCTTTACTAGTGTAGTTGCTTGTCTATGAGCAGATATTTTGAAGGCTGGTGGATTTGGATCTGCCTCTTTAAGCCGTTGAGATTTTGTTTTTTACCAAAACTCATTGATTGTTTCTACTACATTGATTTTACATGGGACATGGTTTTGTCAGCTTTTAATATATTGCCTGGCACATTTCTGTGTATATATTGCTCACTTGATGAATTAACGCTCTATTTCTTAAATTTGTGAAGATGCACGCAGGTTAAAAATAAGGATTCTGCAGGATATGAAAGAGATGATTGTTAATTTTGAGATAATGGATTTATTGATCAATCATCAATAAAGTGAAGGAATTAAAAATGGCATGCTAAACATTTTCAGCTCAAATTATATGAGAAGTAATTGTCATGCTTTATTGAAAGGTAATAAGACATTGACATATATAAACATCTTTGACGTTCACTTATGTCAATGAAGTAATGCCATTACTGATGGTTCATTGACTTTTTGGAATAATTTTTTATGGAGAGTAGGGTGATTTTAGATAGAATTTTTTTTGAAGATGTTAAATTATAACAAAGATTTGGCAAACAGGTATGAACTGTTAGTTCTTGATATGTTTTATGGTTCATCTTGGGGACATTCTTGTACGGTTGTATCTCTGGGTGCAAGCGTGTAATATGCTATAAACACTATTTTGTTGAAGAATTATGTTTCTTGCTACTGGTTGTGTGAGGACCTTTAGTTAAGTTTGATCTCCATTATCTACTTTTTTGTGTTCACTTTGTGTTAGATGCTTGCAGTTTGGGGCTTAGAAAACCATCAGCTGCTTAGCAATTTTTATTGTTTTTGATACTTGCATTTTACATGTGTGCAATAAATTATATGCATCCAATTTGTTTTTGCGGTTATCTTCAAATGTACTTGTGATATATTACTGAAGCTATGCATCAGGTTTGGGATATTAGAACGCGCAAATTGAAACAGGATCTTCCAGGCCATGCCGATGAGGTTTGAACTTTTGGCTTCTCTAGCTATGCTGGACATCTTTTGTTATCTTAACATATGGAATTGTTTTTTTCTGCATTCCTTTAAGGTTTTTTCGGTTGATTGGAGTCCTGATGGGGAAAAAGTAGCATCTGGTGGCAAAGATAGAGTGTTAAAACTTTGGATGGGCTAGAGTTTAAAAACAAAAATGACAGAATTTTGTTTATCACTGGTATTTTTTTTGTTCAGTAGCCCTTTTTTCCCCCTCTATTGCTATGTAATCTTTTTCACATGGCTATGTTTTCTATTGCTCTACTCTCACTGGCTGACCGTTCTATTGCAATAAATTCATTTACATAATTAGGCTATAAATGATTTTGACTTCATGATAGTCCTTAATTCCTAGGTATTTGACAGTTGAGCATTTTAGGTCAATGGAAGCTAGCAACTCAACTACGGGACAATGACATGTCCTCGCTTATGAAAATTAAGCCACAGAGAATTGTGCTTATATCTGCTATTGCCATGGTTTCCAAGGAATATTGCAGGTCCAGTTGAAGTTTGTTATGTATAGACGAGAACAGAATATATGGTAAACATTTACTTTCCTGCGGGAAATGTGTTTCAGGTGGTTATATTATGCTGCAACATCCGTAAATCGTTGAGATCCGAAAGTATGACGTGGATAAATTTGTGTATTTATTTTGTTTTTTTCCTTGGTCACTCTTATATTAGTTTCTTCCAAGAAAGTTGTATATCTGATAAATTCATCTCGTCTTCGAAATCCATTTATAATTTTACTTACTCAATGCGTGAGTTTTGGTTCTTTAATTGTGCACAAAATTTGTCAATCCCTGTAGTTTTGTGCAATTATTTCCATTTGAATTATTTTCGTTTATATTTCATAAGTATGTGGTTTAAGAATCATGCGAGTACAAGTACACCGGACGGTCTTGTGACGCTTCTTCTTGCGTGCTTGGGAAGGCATGGACTGCAGAGCCGACTATCCACGAGGACCTGGACTTGTACTTATCAAAGCTTTTGTTTTAACCATTTCTTCAAAATCAGGCTGCTATTAGAAATACCTTTTTTTCACTGCCCAATGCATATTTTCCTAAGGCTAATGATATTTTTTGAGAAGGTTTTTGATAATTCATATAGATTTGGAAGTAGTTATAGATACCTCAAATCTTTAGGATTTTTTAAAAACATTCCTAAGAAATTTCACCAGCCTTTGTATGCTAATTGAAATTGAGTTGAATAATGTGATATATGAGTTTATGGGCAGGGAAATAAAAACGAGAAAGCTTAGTATCAAAAATGTTGCCATAGAAATACTAACAATATGAAAATCTAGCTGGTCATCTATATCACATAGCTGTATTTTTATGTTATTTAGATGAAATTACCTTTATCATCCAATCAGTCTTATAATTTAAGGGTTTATATTAAATGTAGCTGAAATAAACGTGTTAGTTGTTGCTTGTACTAATTTTTTTCGATAAAAACACTAGAATCCAAGCAATAATGTTACTCTACAAGGGTTGAAGGTGACAAGCATATATGCCCCTTACATTCTTGTTTATTTTTAACTTCCAATTTTTCTTTCTTGAGATCATTTACTTCTTTTTTTAACTTTCACTTTAATTGTGAGTCATAAATAAATACAACATTCTCAATGACAAATTTGATATCCATTTACTTACGAGCTTGACTTCAACCAAAAAAACATAAACATTATGTACGTCACTATGAGGGAAAATTTTAGCCAATATATACTGATAGTATATTGTATATACTATAGTATACATTTATGAACATTTGTTGCACGTAAGAATGATAATGTCTCGACAAATTTGACAATAATGTCATCTTAATAATCGCCTTCGCCTAGAATGCTTACACTTTTCGCGCAATTGAGTATGTAACCACAGTTACAAAATATTGGTTCTCGCCTCGATCAGCATGATTGGAGAATAGATTGAAAAAAGTGCGACCAAAGGGTTTTCCATGGACTTCAGATTGACACAAATATTCATGACATGGAAATCATGCATGGGTCCTACTACCAGTACCGTTAGATTTTTCTTGCAGCAAGCACCGACAAATTCAATTAGAAAAGAAGCTTGTCGGGGTTAGTTTCAATATCAAATGAGTCAAATCTATATATACATACCTACACGACCGACAAAAGCAAAAGTTGACGTGGACAATGTATGGTGTTTTAGGTTGGATACTCTAAAATGATAACGAACAAATTGACAGGTTGGGAGGTTGGGCATCTACATCACGCCTGCCTATTGCATGAAATTTGATCTGCCTCAAAAGGCCCACACTTCCAACACTCTTACACAGAAAATAGTAGAGAAAATGATTCTAATTAGAGCAATGAATAGGATTCAACAGATTTTCACAGGCTAAACTCAACGCTTTAAAAATAAGTTCCTAATGTTTTGCTGATAAATTTTTATACAGGAATCCAAGTTTGCAAGCTACAATTATTCATTCGTCGAGTTACCTCGTTGATCAAGCACATCCTCTATTTACAAGTGGTCTTAGGTTCGCTTATACAATAACCAGACTCTCGACCTCATATCGTTTGAACAAAAAATAAAACCTCTTCTCTCTCTCTCTCTCTCTCTCTCTCTCTCTCCTGTTTTCTTTACTTCTAACTTAATTCAGTTGGATCCATGGAACATATTTTTTGGGGGAAAATATAGTCATTCAGTTTATCCTAAATGATTCGGATGGGTGACACAAAATTTATCCCTCCACACCGTTTATCTGTATAGAAATAGGGAAACCTTAGCACCCTTTTTTTTACAAGCAACCTTTAGCATCTTTAGTTGCATCCATATTGAATCTTTCATTACATCTACAAGACTTAAAAAGTAAATTAGTTCTATGGCTCGTTCGACTTGGATCATCGTTTGACGGATGTAACCTTCAATTCTTCCTTTCATATTACCAATTAGTCTCGGGAAAATATTAAACGCTTCAATTGTCTTATTTCTCGCTAAATTTATGTTTTTTCTTGCAAAATTTGTCTCTCATAAATTATAAGAAACAAATGCACGACAGCTTATTCCCTATGTCCAAAAAAGGGCAGCTTATTAGTGGCATATGTACAACAGAATTACGTACAACTGTTAGATAATTAAACATTACATTAATACATGGTAGATTTGAAAAAAAATAATACAAGAAACACGAATTTTACCTGTCTTAATATGGATTAACATTAAATGGTAATGTTAAACCAAAAAAAGGAAGCAAGGATCATGCCTTGTTAGGCCAGCTCCTCCAAAGTCTCAATTAATTCCTGCAAAATGCACATCTCAATCTCTTTTACTGCCTTGTCTACTTCCAATCTTGTTAGATCTTCCCAACACTTCCCCACTACTTCTTTTCTCACAACTTTCTCAACCACGTGACCATCTTCACTTTCCCCTACACATATTTTGGGTTCACTGAATAACCACTCCTTTATTAGGCTCCATACTTCCTCCATTACAAGTACATTTTTTCTCCCAGCTTTACTAGATATAAGAACACATTCGCTTGAGTCAATTGTAAAACCCACCACTTCAAGTAAAGCTGCATTCACAGAATCGAACACAAGTTTCCTATCAGATCTTCTTTCTATGCGCTTAGCCTCGGTCAGCTGTTCATTGTCTTCCCCAACATCGCATTTTTCAGCCAAAGATGGTTCCAAGGGACTTTCAAGAGAGTGCCATTTGGTGAAGACAGTATCAGAAGTCTCACGCTCTAGGCTAGCAGCAGCAAGTAATGAACGGACATATAGAAACCAATCCTGCTCTTGGGCTCCTTCCCTTGCGTGTCTTGAAGTACAGCCCCCTGAGGAAATTAACGATGACGTTTCCAAGTTTCCATCATCCCATGATAAGGATCGGGTAATTGATTCAATTAGAGGAGACTTTGCAGTTGCATCACATGACTTAAGAAGACAAAGATGACTAGTTTGATCTGCGCATGAAGTTAGACTTAGTCCCATAATTTCTCACTAAAACATAAGGGTAAACATAGTTGCCAAGTGAACTTACCCACATCCACATTTCCCCCACATCCGGGAGTGATCACTTCCTCATCCAACAAAGCATCCAAGACGGAGACTGGACTGGGCTGTTCACAATTATCATCAAGCTGCTCAGTTGCACCAGTCTTTCCAAGGGATGAAGAATCCTAGAGGCAAAAAATCTTTGGATTAAAAAGTGGGCATTCAAGGAATAATCTTATTTTCAAATATAAAGTACTATTCCTGCACAAGCACATCGAAAGATGAAAAGTGAACCAAAAGCATATTGTCCATCAGATAAGTATCTCTGATAAGATTAAGCAGAGAAGGCTACCTCACAAGTCAATGATCCTTGTCTCAGTGAAGAAGGTTTGTTATTCAATTCTTTTAAGTTCACTACAATCCCTCCACTGTCAAAGCTAGTGCTGGCACAAGCCGAAAGGTCATCAAACTTATCACCAAGCAAGAACTGATTTGTATCAGAAATTCTTTCCAACAGCAAAGGATCTTGTGAACCAATCATGGAAGTTGAGCATTGCCTGTCTTTATTCAGCTTCTTATTCCTAGAAAAGAAGAAACTTGAAACTTTGTCCTTGATTGATGATTTTCCATTCTTTGGCTTGGTGTCATCCTTAAGAGTAGAAGTTTTATGTTCTAGGCACGGTGCTTCGACATTTGACTTAGCCATCTCACATGCTCTTAATGATAAAGGGGCCGATCTTGATCTTACCAAGCTCCTAGGATTACCTTCAATGCATTTATCCATATTTTCCCCATTTGACATGCCTGAGCTTGAGACTCCAAGTTCTTGTTCTCTACCACAAGATTTGCTAGAGCAAATGTTCTTCCCATTGCTTTTAACCTCCTTATCAGATTGACTAGACACCTTAGCTTCCGGAATAGATAACATGTCACCTAATGTCCTTGCGCTTCTATGAGCATGCTGTGTCTCGTGTAAATTTCTACTCATTGCCATCACAGCCCACCTATCAGAAAGACGCTTCTTGGCCTCCCCACTGACAGATGACTCCGGTGAATGGGATGCCCGACTAAAGGATTTTGAGGAAAAAGGACTATCATATCTTCTGATAAAATCCCACGAGTGTTTTGACGTAGGAGTCAAGATATCTGAATCAGTGAAATTGTCCTCTTCTACGTCCTCTGTATCTGATTTGCTAACTGAACTCTGATCACCCACATATCCATTTGATAAAGCAGATGACAAAAAAGAGTCATCCCCGTAGCTTCTACTCAAAATTTTCCTCATTTGCAATGTTATATGCTTTGCTAATTCTCTTGACTCTTTCGTCTTACCAATCCTATAGCCTTCATTACAATCACTAGCTCCCTGATGTGATTTCCGTATTGAAGTAGGAGAAGATAAAGACTTTACTTCTACAACTTTCCCAGGGCTTGGCTTTAGAACAACTATTCTAGTTGGTTGAATGGTGTTGTGTCTCTTAAGATGAATGTTGAAGCCACCACAATGAGTACTGTTTTTATTCCAGTCATTTGTTTCTGCACTGAACTGCCTCTTCACCCTCTTCACTGTTTTTTCTTCATTCTCTTCTGCTACCTTTGCTGGTTTCAAAACTGTTATCCTTTTGCTTTCCGCAGGAGTAGGGACATACTGCAACTCGTACAGATAATTTGACAGTAAAGAATTCGGCTCTTGAAGAAATTTAAGGAACACATCTCTGTTAGAGCTAAGGACATCTAGTGCATCTTGAAACTCCGTGGAGTGCCTAAGTTTCTCATCCATGGAAGGACACTTTGCTTCCATAAATTTCTGACGAACAAGAGCCATTTTTACATTTATATCTTCCTTTTGTTTTGTCTTCTGAAGGTCGCTATTTTCCATAAGACTGGTTTTATGTGATTGATGTTGTACCTCATACACATCTTTGTAATCATGTGCTTCTTGGATAAAAATCCGTGAGGAATGCACCTCTGGGAAATCATCTTTATCCGACCAACTCCTTGGACCTGCTTCATATTTTGTTGTTTTACTTTGGGTGTAGCTAGCTGGTAAGGATTCTTCAACTTTCAAAATCTGGTTCTGTGGTGGAAGTGCATCAAGACCCATCAGCCTTGCAACAACATTGGGTGGTTTCTGTCTGCAATCTGGTTCCTTTAACATTTCTTGGGCCATAAGCATCTTCATAGGTGTTCCACTAGACTTCTTGTTGATCTTCCGGTCACATGCCGCCTGCAGATTTTGCCCCAGATAAGTACAGAAATGATTAGGATGCTGAAACTTATGCATCTTCAAATAACAATAAACTAAAAACCAGCAATTCAGAAATCATACAAAATTTTCTTTTGTATGATTATCAACAGTATCTGCAACTTTCTTTGCTGCGTCTTGGTCTCTAGATGAGTGACTTCCTGCAAATAGACAGCTCATCCAAATAAATATGCAAAATAAAAAGATTGATGGACATAGGCATAAAAGGAAAGAGCAAACACTAGCAAATAAAGATTAATTTTATCGATCTTTTCCCAAAAAAACTAGCAAATCATTGCATGACAATCTTTCAGGGAAAGCAAAAAAACATATTAGTGACTAATGGTAAAATATAATAAAGCTATTTGCATCACAGGAAGAGAATCCATAAGCAAACGTATAGATCAATAGGTATCTAGAGATTAAAGTCACATTCAATGTACAAATAATAACTCAAGATCTGTCATTTAAATGATTCAATAGTTTAAAAATTAGAGGAAACAAGAAAAGGAAACACCAAATAGATTACCAAACATGTGGACCGTAATAAATGACCATAATGTTTGCTAGTGATGAAGTAGATCATCTCTATGGCTATTGACTGTTCATTGGTGCGAAGCTGCTAGCAAGTCTTTTAGCTGATATAACTAGCAGCCCCTTACTGTAAAGGAGCCTCAGCCCTCAATTAAAACCAACTATTAGAATAATTCACCATGCAACCAAGGCAGGTACAAAAATTCACAATGTGCGCAAGTAGTGAAAATCGTAAATAATTAACTTCAAACTGAAACCTAAACCTCATGGATAAAAAGTTAACAAAAATCCACAAAGACACCTGATATATTTGTAATTTAGCACTAAATGACGCCGCTCTAGCTTTTTAACTAGAACAATGATTCACGCTAGAGGAGATCAAGAAAGGAAAAAAATATGTGAAGACACTTACTATCATGATGTGCTTTTTCAGTTAAAAGCTTATTTCCAGAAAAACTTGGTCCCAAATCAAACAGATTGACAACCCTTCCCATGCATCCTGGCATTGGCTTCTCCATGCTCACACTTTTTATTCAATATTTGCTCATCCTATAACCTGGTGAGGCGTTCTATTTCTTAAATATAATCCTCAAGCAAGATATAAAGGAATCATTTAGAAGAATAAGCTAGAAAGATTACCAATGCTTCTGAATACAACATAGTCATATGAATAAAGAAATATCAGCACTTGTCAAAATAAGAGAAGCCCCTCCACCTATACATAACAAATAACAAGTTAAGACCACCCTAGCTGCAGTCATAACGAGACATATAAAAGCTTCAACAATGCAGGTAATGCCTGCACAATTAGTCCCACCATCTTCTGGACCTTGCAAAAAAAAAAAAAACACAAAAGACGGCAATCTAGAAAATATTCCGCAATAAAAACTGAAACATTAAATATTGGTCCTAATGCATGCCCATTCCGAGTTAATTTCATGCCAAAAGCAAAGACACGCACAAGTACACAAGTTTTACCATTTGTTTAAATTTTCCCAGTCAAAAGAAACCTTGCTCCAAATATTCTTAGCTCCAAATGGAATTCTGACACGTAAACTTAAAATGTAAAGCCACATTCATAAAGACAACATGATGAAAAGAGGCATAATTGTACCGCTAAAAGTGACAGACGGTAAGATCAATAAAATCAACACATGAAGATATAGACTTTCGGGAACCTTTTTGCGTTGCATAATGATTAATCTTTACAAAAGTTCAGATGGCTTAAACACACCATCTATTCATTTGTTCACACACAGATGTGCGCATATTTCTTCCCTCAAACATCATGAACAATAAACATATATGGAATCAAACAACTATCCATCCGGCATGCTCTCACGGTAGCATCTCACCACAAGAGTAAAGCGACGGTGAAACAAACTACCCAAGGAATCAAATTTAAAAGGCAAGCCAACGCGAATTGCCAAAAAATGAGACATGGCAACGACCAGTCAACACGAAAATCGAAACAAAAACCAACGACTGATCATTTCATAGTGACACAACCTAGACCCCTGTCCAACTTCACAGAATCTATCAGACTATCACAGAATGCACTGACAATTGCAAAGCTTTTTCCCGTCAAAAGCAACAATGAAGAGCGAATAAAACCCAAAAACCACTCATAAACAAGTAATCCTTCATAATGTAAAATCGAACCACCAAAAAAATAAAACTGGAATCGCAAACACTGAAATCACTCACTCCAACTGAGAACCCAACCAGCTGTCGCAACACTCAAGTTCCACCCACAAAAACAGCAATCAAGTATCAAATGACACCAAAAACCAAAACTCGTTCAAAAAGATAGACCAAAAAAATAAAAAAACAAAAGATTCCGACCCGACCAAGATGCCTCCAACATCACTCCGACTCTGCTAGCACTGACGAAGGCAAAGCTTTTCCCAGCAAAAGCATCAACATTCACAAAATCAATCCATTAAAACACCTGGAAAACGCTAATCCCATCCATATGAAAGATCAGAACCATCAAAAACACACACGCACACACACACACACACAAAACATACTCCAACACTCAAATCACACTCATTCCCACTGACCGCCCAACCGTCTGCCTCAACACTCAAATTCCAACCCACCAAAATAGCAACCAAGCACCAGAATTCCACCAAAATCAAATCTCTTTTCACAAAATTCAATAAAAAAACACAACGATTACCGAGACCGAAAGACCGAAGCCGCCCCGAAAAAAAAACCGCCCCGACTCCACGACAGGAGTCGCTCTGCCGGCCATGAAACCCGGGCGGCTGCGGCGAGTCGCCGGAGTCCGCTGGCCGCACTGTGGATGTGGAGATGGCGGTGGCGCGGGAGGATGTCCTCGCCGGCGTTGGACAGAATGGACATCCACAAGAAAGGAAATGAAATAAATAAATAAATCAAAAATGCGTGTAGCGGTTTTGGTTTGTTTTTGCTAGACTCGGCTCTTGCCACTGACATCGACGCCAACCGCGGCTGTCCGACTTGGCTTTTTATTTTATGGTGGACCAGGATCTTAGTCCGAGACCACGACCGATTAGCATCAATTTATTTATCGAGATAATTTGCTGCTGTTTTGTTACCTACTAGGACCATGGAACATTACAAGTTACAATGACAGACGCATTTGCCTGCCTGCATTGAAAATTAAGAAAATGAATGTTGTGTGAAGAATATAGGTATGTATGTATGTATACTTTGATAAATCTTTTTTAAAAACAGGTATGTATATATGTATATATAGCGCGCACATCAATAAAAAAAAGCTGGCTTGTCTTAAGTACTGCATGTTATCCATCCCCTTAAGATCTTATTATATATAAAGGTACAGGATAATCTTAATTACACTTGTGATACAACTGTATGATAGTACCCCCTCGAGCCTCAAGTTTAGACCAAACAAGTGCTACCTAATTTATCTTTGCCTCACTGAATTAGATTATAAACACAAATAATTGAGTTTGAACTATAAGAACCCAACTAGGCTTAACATTACACTCAATTAGCACCCCTAGCTAGCTCACGTAGAATCCAGCACACCTCCCTCCTGGGTTGTGGAGGAGGCAATGGCAATTGGATGTTCCATGATTCCATTTCATAATTTGAGTGTGTGAGAAAAATTGTCTTGTTAAAAATAAAAGAATAAAATGACCCACAAAATATTAGATTTTTTTAAATCACTTAACCGACAAGACGTACTGCCTCCTCTCATTCATATTTATGGTCTCCGTTTTGTGTAACAAGGAACCAAAATGTAGACATCTTACATTTTTCTTTCAAAGAGGAAACATCATGTACGTTGAACCTTCTACTGCTTGGTGTCCGAAGAGTGGCCGGGTATTTTTCGGAACCCACCTCTTCAAGCCAAATCGGAGACGAGTAAATTTCTATTAGAGATAAGTACTTTTCACACAAGAACTGGAACAGCTCAACCGCATATCAAAGACCAACTGTTGCCTTCACAAACGAGTAGACTTCGAATCAATAATCTAAAACTAGAACGGCCAGTGCAATTACCAAGCCAGCTAGCGCCGCTTTGGTTGGATGACAAATGCAGATATAAGAAAACTAGATTTAATAATGTAAGGAACTGCATTTGTCATCTAATCAGAATTGGTGAACATACTGTCAGGAAAGAGGTTATGATGTCAAAGCTTTTCCTATTTTCTACCTCTCTCTTTCTCTCTCTTTTTTTGGGACCTTTTGAGAAGTTAAATAATCCTACTACTCAACCAAATGGTATGTTGTGGATCGATCAATGCATCAAGCTCTATAACTTTCTTCTTGCTTCTTAGGATCAGTAAATGACAATTAGCGTGCTCGGACATGCGACATCTATATTCTTGGTCATTAATTTATAACTACTTACAAACTGGTGGATGACAATAAAAATAGCGTAGAAAATCTTACCAGCCGCAGGAAGTGAGCACATGAAGGACAAGGAGAAGGAGAATAACCATAACTGCTCTCCTCCTAAACCACCCAATAATTGATATTTTTTGCGGCGTTTTCTCCCTGCAAGAACAGGACCAAATTAGATGTCAAGCTTGATGGAGGACCCTTGGATGGACCACTTCATTAACGGCCATTTGGTGACAACCACATAGAGAGATACCCAACAAGGATGATCTATCCGACCCCGTTGTAATCACTCTACATTGTACATCACGAGCTAGCTTGCCCTTTTCAATTCAATATATGAAGCTTCCTTCTAATGGGATCCTATGGGTTCAGAAGTGTTCACTGCACCGCCACCAATGTGCCTATCATGCATTGTACATATATGCTAGCTACAGGGTAAGGGAAGAAGAAGCACAAGAAGATTAGGTAGCTTCATCTCTCTTAATGGCCAATATTATAGCAGACAAATTAAAGATGGTCCAAGCTTGTATATCCACAGTGAACGCGTAGGTCCAACCAACAAGGAAGAGATACAAACCCACTCTATTATTTCAATCATCTATGATTCTCCGACGGCCAGGAGATTAAACGAAGGGATTGATCATTCATTTCTTTATGAATACATCAAATTCATGGGACTAACCTGTTCCCTTTCATATCATAAACGTGAGCTGGATAGCAATTCAAAGGGGTAGTTGACACTTAACACATGAGAGTAAGTATGAATTTGTAAGCTTTTTGTTTTTTATTTAATAGGGAGTTGCTAAGTTATGTTGACCCAGTTGGTTCGTCATGACAACAAATTAAGTTCCACAAAGGGATTTCAATTCGTTTTCAACATTTTCAGAGCTTGTCTTTTTCTTTGCCTCCTACAACTTTGCTGAGACCAATTAAATCTCTCTGAAAACAATACTCCATAACTGCACTAGATAATATAAACTGCTTACAATTAGTATTTCCGATATATGAGGATATGAGTGTTAGTAATATTACTTGATCTAGGCATTAGAGATGGGGACTGTTTGTGTTTGTATTGTATTGTAG
Organism: Piper betle; assembly: GCA_033002965.1. NCBI lineage: Eukaryota > Viridiplantae > Streptophyta > Magnoliopsida > Piperales > Piperaceae > Piper > Piper betle. Next base: position 189,975 of record JAURVB010000705.1, read on the forward strand.
CCGACGCAGTTTCAGGGTATTTGATGGAAACCCGCCCATAGAATGTGATGAAAGAAATAGGATAGGGGCCATTGAGTATTTTAGAGTGCAGCATGCATGGTACTGTGGTGTACAAAAATTGGGAAGACTCCAAAATACCGACTGACCTTCAATAGATTCGATGATGTTTTCAATAGGAAAAAAGATGCAGTGATGCTACACCAGTTTCTTGTCTCATTCCACTCGTGAGAGAAAGTGGGTATTGTTTTATCATTTACTGTCTATACAATTGTTGCGTGTTACCGGGTTACAGCACCTATGATGAATTGTTTGCTGTGCATAAGTTGGAGGTGGTGACGAAAGGAATTGATCCTTCACTCTTCTTGTAGTGTTGGAAGATCTGAATGGAGGCAATATTATAATCCCACAAGCTGGTTACTTTTGGATGTACTGCGTGATTGATGGGTAAAACTGGGTTCGGGAAGAACTAATATACACTTCATGCGATAGGTTGCATCAGGTTTAGAGAAGACTCCTCTTAGACACATTATAAGATCTCCGTTGTAAACCTTGATTTGGTCTTCTTGCCTTTTTCTTTTAATTTAAACTTTTTAGCAAAGTAAGGATGGATATGTATATGCTTCGTCATATATATGAGTCGTGTCACGAAATTGGGCCATTTAACAGAGAAACAAATAAAAAATAAAACTATAATAAGAGGGGACATAGAACTAAGGAAAGGTTTGTTAGAACTATAATAAGAGGGGACACTGATGGGCCAAAAAAATACACTCTCTTTCGAGCCAAACCAATCATGATTTTCACGATTATAATATCGGCAAATAAAATAAATTGCCAACCAAACGACACATTCAACCTAACAAAAAAAACATAAGTTTTATAAAATCAAACGAGAAAAATTATATATAAAATCGAGTTTTGCATCTACACAAGTATTGTGTTGGGATTTGAATGTGCCTTTGTTACAGAATTTTATTTAGGCCCATTATGATAGTAAGTTTGGCGAAGATAAGCCCATCAGGAGTGTTGGGTTTTGGTTGCTCAGAATTAGGTTGTGAGGTGATCAGGCCCATCAGTGTTTGGAGTCTATTATCTAGTGTTTCTTACAAGCAGTCGTAACAATATGATTCACATATTGAAGGAGTCTGTCAATCTTTTTATACGGTTTAAAATCTCTCTTAATATATTATAATAATAATAATTATTATTATTTAATAAAGGGGATTCAAAATTTTAGTTTTAAAATAAAAGTTGGATATTTGACAAGTACAATAAAAAAAAGATTATAATAGTCTATTTCACATCATCTCTTTCTCTAGAATTGGAGTTTATCTCCATCATACATCTTGACTAGTTTGGATATATAAAATCAACTTAATGCCTAATTTTATGAATTTTTCTTAACTACTTAAACATATATTATTTCATTTATTAGTTTTTCAATTGTATGACCTGCCATGAAACACAATGAATTTGTTGATTTGTCAATTGCCCTCTCAGATCAGGACCTTCATTTCCCAGGAGGTATTGAGTGCGATTCTAAAGCATTGTTGTAAAAATTGGTTTGAACCAGTTCAATAAGATATATTCTATTAAGCCGTTAGAATCTTACTAAAAAAAACATATCTAGATTGAATCAGTAAAATCTGTCTTTGAATCTATTGATTCAAACTGAATATAATTGTTCATTTCGCAAACTATGAAATGTAATTGTTTAGATATGCTCGTGTGATATTGGAATCATGCCATAGTGCTTGTTCGGGTGCGGGTTCGTCCGTTGGTGCGGGTTAGAGTGTTCCCGCGTCGGGTTAGAAGGGTTCGGTGGGACCGAGGCGCCCTTGCCGCGCAAAGAGACAGCGGGATGAGACTAAAGAGTCACAAGTATCCAATAACACTTAGACAATTCTTATGCACTCGGTGGGATGACCATTTCCAATCCTAATTATTCATTTCCATAAACATATCATGCTTGAATGCATGAAAATTGCAACTGCAATGCTGCTTCAACTTCAGCAGGGAAAGATTGTCTTCCTCCTCTGGATTGCAATAACTCCTTCAAGGCGTCTCCTTCAATTGTAGCAAACCTTCATCTTCAAATGCAGCGTCCTCATCAAAAGCATGCTGGAGCAGCGTTCTTTCCAATCAGCAGCAGCAAGGTTGGCATCTCATCCTTCTTCTAACCGCAACATCGACCTTCAATGGCGTCCTTAATTGCAGCAGGGTGGATTTCAGCAACTCCTTCTTCAATCCAGCAAACATGGGTGTCCTCCTCCTAGCAACAACATCAACCTTCAATGGCGACCTTAATTGCAGCAGGGTGGATTTCAGCAACTCCTTCTTCAATCCAGCAAACATGGGTGTCCTCTTCCTAGCAGCAACATCAACCTTCAATGGGACCTTAATTGCAGCAGGGTGGATTTCAGCAACTCCTTTAATCAGCAAGCATGGGTGTCCTCCTCCTAGCAGCAACATCAACCTTCAATGGCGACCTTAATTGCAGCAGGGTGGATTTCAGCAACTCCTTTAATCAGCAAGACATCGACATGACATTTCCTTCCCCTTGCTTCTTCTCCAATAGCAGCAACAAGCAAGGATGTAGGAGTAGGGCGTCCTCCTCCTAACAGCAGCAGCCTGGGCGTGGAACACCGTCTTCCAGCCCCCTTTCCTCTTTCAACCTGCAATGGCGTCCTTCTCCTAGCAGCAGGGTGTATTTCAGCAACTCCTTCTTCAATTCAGCAACAGCAAGGCAAGGTCTCCAGTAACAAGACAGAGTCTTCTACTTCGTCAAGTGGCTCCTTCTTTAAGTAGTAATGCATGACATCTCTTTCTTCTAGCCTCCATTGCAGCCAGATCCCCCTTGTAGCAGCAACAGGCGTCCTCCTTTATAGCAAGTAACAACAACTTCGTCTTCCTCCACTTCGTCTTCTTCAATGGCAGCAATGACTTCGTCTTCCTCCACTTCGTCTTCTTCAATGGCAGCAATGACTTCGTCTTCTTCAATCTCGTGGACCCCTTTTCCTCCTTCCGAATAAATCTCACGTATCTTATTTCTATTAAATTAGGCATAACCACGGGTTCAACCACGACTGGCTGGGTTAACCGTCATGATTGAGCCGAGGGGTGCGGTGAAAAGTTTGGACGAACAGTGCCCTTACATACTAAACAATGATCACAAATATAAAAAACAAAGTGAGGCACAAGAGATTTTTACATGGTACTGTGGGATTAAATGTGATTTCTCAAGTCATTATGGTGGGTTTTATTCACAATCCACTATTTGATAGACTTTGATATAAAAATACCTACAAGTGAGCCTTAAATGCACACCCGAATTTGGATGCCCCGGTTCTGCTTCAGTTTTTTCTAGTCCCCAAATAATAAAACAGACTTCACGATGCATCCATAACTCGAAAAATAGTGGGGTACAATCAGAGTAAGGGAAGGACGTGAAATAAATCATGAAAGATTAGCTGGACCGGACTGGGTTGGTTTGGCTCGGGCCATTTCAGAAAATAACTGGATCCGGCTCTGGTTAGCGGGCTGGACTGGGTGGCGTGCGCAGGTTTACGACCAGAACTGGGTGCGCCGGTGAAAAAATGTGTGGAGTGCGCCAACTGCACAGACTTATCGTGACGGATGACGGACACTGTCACGGGCTGCGGCCAACGATCAGATTGGCGGACACTGTTAGTAGGCGCGGGTAGCCGGATCTGACCAGGTAGATCGTCGCGGTCATGCCATGCGGGCACGACAGACCCGCCTAAGGAGGGTGCAACGCCGGCTGGGTGGAGGGTTCCGGCGACGGAGAATGCAGCGATGACGGGTCCGGGAGACCATCCAGAATGGAATTTCTCTGAGAATGGAGTCAATAAAAGGCGTCTTTTTGGTCTTCGGTGACTCCCTAGGGCCGGAAAATGGAGATAACGGCGGCGAAGATAGGGGTATCACCGGAACTTTGATAGCTTTTCCCGGTGACGGTGAGTGCGGGAGGCAGCAGAAATCGGTCGTTCCTTCTAAAATATAGAAATTTATACTGATATGACGTCTCGTAATGGCCGGCCTTAACCCTGGTTGGCCGGACGGCGACGAAGATTTTTTGACGAAGGAGGGCTTCGATGGAGTCAGGTCAAGGTCTGGAGATGAATAAGGAAGCACTGGATTGACGAAAGTGGTCTTTTCCTGGTCTGGGACGACCGGAGTTGGCGGAAAAAGTAGCCAGAAAGTTGGACGCCGAACCTGCAAAACAGAGATATGTTATCTTCTCCTTCGTCGCCGACGGGTTTGGGCAGGGCTTTGTCCCACGGCGTGGCTTCGACGGAGGCAGGGAACGACTAAGAACAGAGAGGGGTCTTCAGTCTTCACGCCGGCTGGTCTTCTTCTTCCTCGGTGGCCGGTCTTCTACTCCGCGGCTTCTCTTCATACTCCTCTGGTCCTTGTTCTTCCCCCTCATGTTCAGAATTTTTTGAGGAGAAAGAGGGTAAGGCAGGGAACGACTAAGAACAGAGAGGGGTCTTCAGTCTTCACGCCGGCTGGTCTTCTTCTTCCTCGGTGGCCGGTCTTCTACTCCGCGGCTTCTCTTCATACTCCTCTGGTCCTTGTTCTTCCCCCTCATGTTCAGAATTTTTTGAGGAGAAAGAGGGTAAGGCAGGGAACGACTAAGAACAGAGAGGGGTCTTCAGTCTTCACGCCGGCTGGTCTTCTTCTTCCTCGGTGGCCGGTCTTCTACTCCGCGGCTTCTCTTCATACTCCTCTGGTCCTTGTTCTTCCCCCTCATGTTCAGAATTTTTTGAGGAGAAAGAGGGTATATATAGAGCATGGGAGGCTTGCTAGAAAAATCTGGAATCACTTATTGAAAAAGAGGTGGTGAGGAAGACGAGGTCAGCTCTCCTACCTAACTTCTCTCAACTCTCCCGTACGTGGCATGTAACACCCTAAATCCGGTTCACGCTCGTGAACCGAACCGGCATGTTACAGGCCCCGGTTAGGTCGGCTAACCCGAACCTAACTCATGTGGATCCAATCTCGACGTCTTAAGATGAAGATACGATCCATCATGAATGAATAAATACGCAAAATCCTAACATGGTACTACATGAATGACAAGCAATTCAAAATACACACCAATACAGTTACGATCAAAATTTTGAAATAAAACAAACAGGGTCTCCCCTAAAAGTGCGATTAGGGTCCACCCTGTCAAAATAATATATACAAGTATATAAGCATATATCAACAATTTCATTACACACAATCTGATATACTATAAGCTCATTCTGGAACTTGGGTCCTAACCCATCATACTTTTGCTGCGCTACTGTGATCATCTCATTTCGTATCATTATCATGCCTCAAACATTTAATCATAGCATGTTTATTAAATAACATCATAAACAAAACATAAAACATTCAATCACCCAATATGTGTGTGCAGAAGACCTTATTGCTCCTCCGTCCCGGCCGGCACATCCATCTCGTGCTCATCACCTACATATATATAAGAAAAACGTCAGTAACAAGCGTTACTGGTCCGAAAAGAAAATAACTATAGACAAACTGGCTATGAGAGCAAACTCTCATATGAAAGAAAACTATATACTTCCTCAAGAACACTCTGAAGGGCACTACTGAGGAGCCATTGGGCTGCAGACCCGGTAGCATCCCGAACTTACTGCTCTGCTGCTGGTACTGTGCTACTCTCAGCACTTCTTTTTCAGTACTTCTCGTGAAACTTTATCCTAAGCCCTCTCCTTACCTCCATATTTCTCCTGGCCTTGAGCACGAAGGCCGAGTACTCTCAGGCAGTCGCCTTTAGTACCCTTTGAACCACAAGTCCGGACATGCGCTGTACTAAACAGTACCCGTAAACCTCCACGTTCTCCGGGTGTGAGGAACTCAAACGCGGAGTTGTCAGGATCCCTCGGGAATGGAACAGTCCGCTGGCACTAATCCAGAGCCCGCTTTGACTGTCACGACATCCTCTGCATGGTACGTGCAGTCGATTTCTCCATCCCTCGTCTCACTGAAAACACGAAAACTACATATATATAGGGCTGGGTAGGGATTTATATAATAGGCCCGAAGGCAACTTGTGGTGGATCTTGATTTCGAAATCATCCTCGAGGGATCTCATCCTCGAGGGATTATTAATCCGGAAAATGTTCGGTTAAATGGCCCGAGTTAAGTGGGATCCGATAAAACGCCACTTAACCCGTCCTGCAGGCAATAAATTAAACATACAATAGAAAGAGTAAATCAGAGACGAGTCCTAAACGGACCTGGTAGAAGCTCCAAGCGTGTCATCGCGCCTAGGCGGCGAGCTCCTATTCCGTACCTACACATCAAAACTAAATACTAACGCCCGCTAACTAAATGATGCATCAACTCAACACAATTAAACACAAAATAATCAATCATCAAATAACCATAAATATGAAAATAACTCTAACTCATCCTATTTAGGACAATTTTATTGTATTTTTCCTAAGTTACATCATACACAATTATCATGCTCAATTTACTTACTTCATTAAACCACTTAACCTCCATAAACTATCAATCACATCATGTAATTTATCACTTCATTTGTAATTAAGCATTAATCACATCAATAATTAGTCCTAGCATGCTGTGCTAACAATAATCAATTTTAAATAAATCAATCGGAGGTAATTATACCTCACATCGTCGGCAATCGGCGACGGCTAGGGTTCCGTCGCGCGTCTCGGAGCTCAAATTTGGCGCTCATCGGCGTCCGAAGCTCGATCGGGCTCCACTGGGTGAGCCCCGCGGAAGATCCGGTGAATTCTGACGAATCCCAGAAATTCCAATTTTCCGGCGGTTTTCCGGCAGCGGCTTGCGGTTTTCCGGCGACTTCCGGTGGTTTTCCGGCAACAATCGCCGGCGGCGTCTACTGGTCGGAAAGGGGTCGTGTTGGGTACCCTCGGAACCGGCTCGGCGACCCCGACTCATCTACGAGGTCGACGCGGCCAACGGAGGTGGTGGCTCGCCGGAAAACGGCAAAAACAGGGCCGGCGGCGATGGGTCGCTAAATCCGGCCGGCCAGGGCGGCGATGGCCTCCGCTCCGGTCGGGAAAGGCAGCTGGAGGGCTCGAGGACGTCGAGCCGACCGACCTGATCGTGGTGGCGACGGTCGGCGGCGGCGTGAATCGGACGAAGCGCAACGCGGCGCGCATCACCGCGGTGGCTTCCTTGCGTCGCGGCGGTCCGATCGGTGGCCGGGCCTGGTCGGGGTGGCACGGCGACGCCGTGGCCGGGCTGGGCGGCGTCGATCGACGGCCGGGCGGGGTCGACCGTGGCGGCGGTGGCGCGCGAACAGGGGCGGCGCGGCAGCTAGGGTTTGGGCGTGGGGGAGGAAAGGTCGGGGGTGGAGAAGAGATGGTTGAGTGGCAATTTCGTAAATATTACTTGACTCGTCTCCGGCTCGAGTCAAGTATAATAACTAAGTCGTATTAAATCCTAAAAAAATTCATAAAAATCGGGAAAAAATCCCGTAAAATCAAACAACACCACAACATTATAATGATATGCTCTATGACTAACAACCCACCCAGACTGCCCGAACGCGTCCTAACGCGGTAAACGGCCTAATACTAATTCTACGATCCACTATATATAAAAATAATAAAAAAAATGACTGGCATACTCTCATATATCTGATAACTCATTCTGTTCTGCTGTGTTCATGACGTTATCATCATATACTTGGGTACGCATGACCCTCATAGCTCATACACGCGACTGGCATCGGCTCGGTACACGTGTCCTGAAACTGACTCAACTCGAAAAAAATAACGGTCGACCCGACCGGTTCTGAATATAAAACCCTAACTCGAATCGTGGGTTTTACATGGCCTAACTCTTACTAAGAATGGCAGCTTATCCCAATCACACCTCTTGACTAGTTTGGATATATAAAATCAACTTAATGTTTAATTTTATCAATTTATCTCAACACTTTAAACATATATTTATTTATTTGTTAGTTTTTCAATTGTATGACCTACAACAAACACAACGAATTTGTGGATTTGTCAATTGCCCTCTCAGTTCTAAGACCTTCATTCAGGAGGAATTATCAAGTGTGATTTTGGAGCATTTGTAAGAATTGGTTTCAACCGGTCCGTATTAATTGATTCAATTAAATACGTTAGGATATTAATAAAAAAATATATAGTTTGAATTAATAGAATCTGTATTTGAATTGCTCCGTTAAATTAAGTTTGGCATATTCATAAGCGATTTATGAGTCACAACTCCTACCAAATTTTATTTAGTTTAATATTTGATAATCATACAATATTTTTATATAAATATAATAGATTTAACGTACAATCTTTTTATTACTAACATTTCCCCTCTATAACACAAGTACTCTAAAGTTCATAAAACTTCTTTAAGAATATTTTATTTTATAGTTAAATATAAGTTTGACAAAAAGTTTCCTTCAATTATCAATTCCAATTTTTACAAAGAAAGAATATTTTGGAGTGGGTGATCAAGTTTGCTCGGATAATTTTGAGCCAGAATGAGTCATGACCGATTCCCTTCAAAAGAGAGAAAGGAGGGGGAGTCTTCCCTTCCCCACCCAACCAACCATCCCGTCCTAATCATGGTTGTAAAAATTAGAATTAAAATTAAAATTAGTTTTTGAGAGAATTAAAATCGGAATTAGAATCGACTTAAATTAAATAAGAATGGGTCCAATTGAATCAGTCTAAATCAGTTATACATAATAATTTAATAATTTATAACATAAATATATAAAGATTAAATATTAATGTCATTTTAAAATTATTGTGTATATTATATTTTATAATATTTTTTTTAAATTTTTTTAAATTATTTAAAATTAATTATTATTTTTAATTTTGAGTCGCAAATCAAATTTTAATTATAAATATACCACACCAATTTTAACCAACGTAATTTGCCCATTCTCTCCCACGTCCGCTTCTTTCCCCGTCGCCGCCGCCGCCGCCGCCGCCGACCACAGCCTCCTACAACAACCTCCCTCCCCTCTCCCATCCCCTCGCCTCTGCTCCTCCTCCTCCTCCTCCTCCTCCCTACTCCTTCTCCTCCCCCGCCCCCATGGTCCTCTTGCTTCTGCCGCCCGCACCGCCTCCGTGCGCCGGCGCCCACCCCTGCGGTCCGCTCCATGGCCGCCTCCTTCGGCTCCCGCCTCGAGGAGAGCGTGCGGAGGACCGTCTCCTAGAACTCCGTCGTCATCTACTCCAAGACCTCCCGCTCTTTTTCTGGTTTCTTCTCTCTCCCGCTTCATGCTTCGTTTCATTGAGTTTCGTTTTAGGTACTCCATGGAGGTGAAGGCCTTGTTCAAGAGGCTGGGCGTTGATCCGCTTGTCATTGAGTTGGACGACCTTGGTGAGCTCTTTGTTCTCACAACTTGTTTAGTTAGTTCCTTAGTTGCCGTGTTCCCTTTTGCTATTTTTCCCCCTGTAAAAATGCAAACTTTGATCTGATCTATGGCACCTTGATTTATGCCACGGGGTGATGGTCTTCTATAATCTGTTTTTATTGGAAGAAGAATCTGTTGGACTGCTGAAAAGTATCTGAATTCCATGAATATATATGATATAAAGATGGGAAATGGACGTCAATTGAGGATATTTGTGGTGTGGATGCTTCAAACATATATAGAGTTGGGTTCTCGTACATAAACTGTTTTGGAGATGTAGAACAGTAGCATTAGTCCTTAAATAATTTCAATCGCTTATTAGATCGTCTGTTTCTTGCCCGCGAGTCTTCATATGGCTTTAGTTTCTAGTGAAGTTTTTTGGCAAAAGGAGTGCCCGAATAAGTCGTGGAAGCTGGCCTATACTTAGTTGTGAAACTTTCTTTTGCTATGTCCGTGCCTCTTTTATAAGTAAAGTAGCCCTATTTTCTTTCTTGATTAAAGTCATATAGGTTCGAGGAGGTTTTCAAGATACGTATGCTTTGCTTTCAACATATCAGCTTTTCTCTAATAGATTACTTGGATGTTGGAACATAGTTTCTAAGCACTAGAATTCTGAGTAAAAACTCAGCTTCTCATAGAATAGTTGTCCAGCATAAGGGAGCGCAAGTAATTTGAATGGAAGTACTTGGTATCTGTAACTTACTAGGTCTCGTAATTCACGAGCCAGGAACCTTTATTTTATTACTTCACTTTATGTTGGTAGAGCGGCATATCTTATATCACCTGTATTTTTCTAATACTTGGTTATAGATGTCCATTTTTACACCTGTTTTATATATTATTGCATACTTTTGACGGAATGCATGCATACAAATGCTACTCTAGTAAGGTTTCATTGTTTATGTTATCCTTAAGGTGCTCAACGCCCACAAATTCAGAAAGTGTTGGCAAAGCTCACTGGACAACACACGGTTCCTAATGTTTTCATTGGTAAGTGTCAGAACCTCATCAGTTTCTGTTGTTGATAACTTGAAGTGTCTGCAATTACTATCTGCATTAATTTTCTTATAATGTTGCATTTCGTATTGTCTCCTTATATTAGTCCTGGATGTTAGCTCATATTCTGATCTAGGTCACCGATTCATGACTTTTGTCTTCTTCTTTCTTTGATTTAGTATTTGTATTTTTGTTTTTTTGAAATACTTGTGCCAGCGGTCCTGTACTTTTAGATTTTCTTCAAGTGGTAATTGACTTGTACTTTCGTTTTTTGCAATAATGGTCGATATTGCTAATTTTTTTCCATAAAAATTCTGAGCAAATTGTGAGGTGAATCAATGTAGTAGTAGGAGGCCCACTGCACACGTCATTGTAGTTTAGAGTTTAGACGAAGACCACCTTCTTCTATTGTGCAGTAAAATGGATGGGAGAACAATTTTTCTTTCCCGACTTATGCTATCTATTAAGAAGATTTGAGGACATCTGTTTGCTATACACCATGGAGTTTATGGCTTCATTTAGTGGCATCTTTTTGCAGTGTTGTCTTCTTTCTGACGTAAAATATCACATGTATTCTATTACCTATGACCTGATAGTTTTCTCTATATTTCTTGCTGCCAATCACGGCGGCATTGCCTTGGCATCACACCCATCGGTTAGGTGAGGAATGGAATTTTGGTGGGTGATACGCTTGGGTAGCTCCGCGAGCGAAGAATAGGAAGTGAAATAAATGAAACGCTATAGGCGTTGTGTAAAGCTGCTTCCATCTTCACCTTATAGTCAGTTGTTATAACTATTATATCATCCTGTAACTATTTTCAGGCGGGAAACATATTGGGGGCTGCACAGGTACCTTGATAATTTTTCTTGGAGCAGACTCTTCCAAATGCTTTGCTTACTTTGTTTGAGTTAACACTGGTCTTCCGTATTCCTGTTTCTTTCTGTCCAGATACCGTGAAATTGCACCGGAAAGGTGAATTAACACCTCTACTAAACTCGGTAGGAATTGAAAGGAACCACAGCTCAGCCTCTTAATAATCAGACGCCATGTGTATCTACACATTATTATCAATTTATTTGCATCCGCCATGAAATTGTACAACAGTTCATGGGTTTCAAAGCCAGTGGATAAATAAATGATTTTGTTTTTTTTAACAAATTCCTATCACTTTTAACCTATGTATTTAGGGTTGCTAATTGAGCTAGTCAAATCATGAGAATTTAACGTTCGGCTCGGCTTAACTCAACTCGAAACTCAACATTTAAACGTTCGAATTCGATTTAAACTTGAATTTTACGAGCTAAGTTTGAGCAAGGTCGTATTCGATTCGATTTGATTCGGTTATAATTTGAATTTAATTCGAATTTGATTCGTAGCTCGACTCGATAAAATAATATAATAATATAATTTTTATATTATATTATTATTATATATATAATATAATAATAAAGAAATGAGATAATTGAAATGATACGTATTCAAATTGATGACCTCACGGTTGTAAATTCAATCTACATTGATTGTATTTTTTAAGTGAGATACTTTTAATTTTTAATCGAGCCAGTTTAGAGCTCACGAAGGAGCTGAGTTCGAGCTCAGGAAAATTAAACAGGCTTAACTATATTCAAATTCGAGTCGAATTTGAACATAAAAAATATTTTAGTCGAACTAGAATATGTATATTTAAAATTCGTTTAATTTCGAGTCGAGTTTAAACGAGTTTCAAACTATTCGAACCAAATTCGAATATAACTTAAACTCGACTTGCTCACTCGATTAACACCCTTAGACTCACAAGCCAAATCTCCTTGCAACGTTAAATTAAAACTCTCAAACCCTTTGTTAATAACCTCCATGTGACTGCCTCTTACATTATTGCTTCCGCCTCCGGCATTATTTTGTAGATAAATAAGCATTAAGAGTTCGAAACGTCCATAGCACTTCAGGCGAGTGTGGAACTATGTAATTGCTGTAGATTGGGCGTATATATCTACATTTTGCAATAGCTGTAGATTGGGCGTATATATCTGTATTTCTGCTCTACAAACGTGGTTTTGAGAACCTATCATTGCAGGGAAAATGGAAGGGAAAAGGGGAGTGAACAACAAGGAAAACAAGGCAGACATGCAGAAGCGGCCGAAACAAAAACATTCGAGTCTGAAACAACTTGTACTTAAATAATTATACAATAAGCTGCTAAATTATTGGGGAGGAAAAGAACCAACGATGGAGGAGGAGCACTGAAAGATGAATTTTACACGAGGAAACTGGTAAATGAAGGAACTAGAATGAGTAATACCCAACAACGTACATTTCTAGCAATCCTCCTCAAATATGGTTTGATCAGCCTCCACAGCAATTCATGAGATTTGCATTACCAGCTACATTTACAGTCTTCATTGGAACTTGCAACTTTGCTATCTGCTTCCGCTTATTGATATTTTACTGTGACAACTTACACAAACGAAACTACATTACTGCACCGACATTATTTAAAACAAAGAACTAAACACACGGAAAAAAATATTAACCACGTAACTCTAAATGCCAACGCCAAAGCTGATGCCAATTATTTGCCCAAAGCGTAGAGCAGTAGACATGTCAGTCATTTGCCTTTTCGACGTTTTTTGCCAGCGCAATTTGAGCAATACCATTTTCCTTTAGGTTGTTCCTTTAAACCAACACATCCGTAGTGAAACCATTCAATTTTGCACTACAAAATAGACATTCATTAAGAAAGCAGTCATTCAGAGCATAATATTTGCGCTTGAGCATTGACTTTTATTAACATTATGAAAAAAAGAATGAAAAAACGGGCATTTATCTAATTTTTAGATCGAACAAATAATCAAGTTAGTACGTACATCGGGATTGTCACAGGCAACCATCTCTCCATAGCTAACTTGGTTACAGAAACAATATGTTGGTTCATTCGGATCTACTGGAATATCTAACTCCAGGACAAGAGTATCCGTTTTTGCCGCATCTCCTGCCGCTGCGGCAGCTGTTGCAGTTCGTGTTCTGCAAAATACAAAAGCAAATAAATGGAAACTCGGAATGTTTAAAGAAGTACAGGAGACTGAGACTGAGACATTTTAAGAGACATGCAACCTCACAGCCCTAAATCCACTGCTCCTCAAGAGGCACCCACCCCTATGGCATTAGGGGCATAGCGGCTATAGCAGTCAAATATTGGTCTCGTTCAATCAAATATTCTTAAGCATATTCAAATTTTCAACTCTGTCCAAATTGCCATAATTCACATTTGTAATGGACTAGACTCCTGGTTTTAAAAATTAGAGTGACAAGAAATTAAACTTAATTTCAGATGTGGATTAGAATCAGGGATAATAAAATCTTTGCATTTGAATTTTGAAGTTTGTAAAGGCTCTGACCCCTCATATCAGATGGCAACACTAATTGTACGCCCATCATATTTAAGAGGTTTGCCATATATCTTTGAAGTACAATAGACTCATTAGAAATATACACAAGGCCAGTCAAATAGTAAAAAAAATTATCAAAATAAATAGACATGATTGAAAAAAGAGATATGGATAAAAAATAGGCCTATATAGTCTACCAAGTACCAAAGTCTTTTTATTAAGTTACAAAACATATTTAACAAATATACTCACTTCTTTCTCACACCACGACCACTTTCTCCATCCTTTGCAGACTTAGGATTATTGCCATTAGGATCCCCAACAGTAGCTGCAACCTCTCTTTCTGGAACAGCCAGCATAGAAAAGATCATATCGAACAAGATTTTATGAGGCCAGTGAAAACAAGTAAACAACAAAATAATTATTAAATATGCATTTTGCTAAGATGCTAGCTTACACTATATGTACTTCACTAAAAATTACCTCGTCGAATATCTTCACTTTTTGTCAAGTATTCATCAAGCTGCTGTATCTGTTGATCCACCTATAGCATAGAGGAAATGGCATACGCATCAAAAATCTTGTTCTCCAGGAATGATGTTGTTGATAAGAATCACAAATATGCCCCAAGCAATCAATTTTACAAAACACAAACAATAAAAAGAACTGGAGAATCATGACCACAGTTAAGTTAAAAACTTCTTACATAGACTGAGGGAAGGATAAAGATATTGATGGCAATGTGAAGGTGCAAATCAAAGAAACCAAACCCCTAAAAAGGAAGCTTGGGCACTGAACTGACTACGGTCTACATGTTTCAAGGACCTTCTACGAGCCATCTTGTTGACAGGTAAATTTAAAGACATGTACCTCGCTGTTGCTTTTCTGATGACACATAGAACAAGGGTAGTAAATAAAACTTATAAAGGTCCAAAAGACCAATATGTAAGAAAGACCTTACAAAATACAGGCACAACTTTTAATGAGAACGACACAAAGAGATGAGCTACCATTCTACTTAAACACACAGATTCTACCCTGAAAACACTAATCTTTTAGCTACTTAAAGGCAATGAAGGAACATTAAGAACAACCTCAAGCATCCTTCCAATCAACATATACCTATTTGACTCCAAGAAAGCCCTAGTGAATAAGAACAAAGCTATCTGTATTACATAGAGTGTATATTTGTCATAAAAAAGAAGGGTTACAATAGATATTTGGTAAAGCTAGAAATATGACATCATGGAGAAAATATACAAGTATTGGGCTTTCTTCTGATTGTACTTAAAATTTTGAAACATCACTTCAGGTGAGGGCTTCTACTAAATGATTTTATGTCTAGGAATAGATATAAAAACTTTTGGCATGTTGGCAGGAGCACTTGGCTTCTCTGCTTCTCCTGATTGTAAGCTTAAGTCAGTCATGGCTGGAGCAGCCATGATTGGGTAAAATATGGATTAGTCAGGACTCAAAAGATGACAAATTTGCACTGTATAATAACTTGTATAAAAATCTACTCGGTCGCAGAAGCTCAAAAGTCAGGAAAGAAATGCAAAAACATAATTAAAGTGTTACTTGAAAGTGATTATACATGAACGTACCACATCATAAGCAGTTAAAGACAAAGTTATTTTCTCATCAGAAATCCGAAGGCAGTGCTTTTGTTCATCTAGGGCCTCTTCCGAAAATCTGATATGCGAGCCATCAGATTTAATGCTACCACTCTGAACACCGTTTTTAATTTCCTCAATTTCTTGTTCACATCGCAGTTCATTTTGTCTTTGGAGAACTGTCCACAATAAAAAATTATAAATACAGAATCTGATTCATATGCAGCTACACAACTTTATCAATAGCAACACAAGAACAGGAAATGAATCCATGTCATCACAATGTAAGAATATATGTTTCAAAAGACCCTTAGATAAACTTAAGACGTAATAACCACTGATTGCAATTCAACCTCGTACAACATACAAAAGGCTTACACGAAGGACATTTGGTTAAAAACTACTAAATGGATTGAGAAGAAAGCTTGAAGATACCAAGGTTTTTTCACACCGGCTGCAAGATTTTTCTATCCTACAAAAGTCCCCATTCTCCTTAATTTGTATCATATCCACCACACAAATGGAACGTGATAGTAAGCAACAGAAGTATTGGACATGTTCAAAATTCAATTATATACGTAACAGGCAAAGAACCATTACCTTGCAAGCTTTTATCAAGCTCCTTAATGACAGAATAGTGGCGCTGCAGCAATGCAGGCAATGCCTCTAGATCTAAGCATGCCATAAATGAAAATCATCAACACCTAGAAAAAAATATCAACTACAATGAAAGGTTAAAAAGCTAGCTTACTCGACAGGCACACTCACTAAAACAGCCCAATAAACAAAGCAAGCAAAGGGCCCCAAATCCCAACCCCCATCTACGTACACAGCTTTAAAAAAATAACATGAAAAAATAGCATATAAATAGGCCAAACAGGCTGAAACCATCAAAATTTCCAATCATTAGTTAATAGCTCGCTCAGCTCTCCAAATCCCTAATTTTATACATCATCGTCATCAACATTACCATTGTACACTAAATCCCAGCTGTGGCTAGCAACCAGTTAATTGCTTTCACATTTAAACTTTAAATCAATGACACAAATTATAGGTGTCCTTAATCATATTGCAACCCTCGAAAGAGATTTAATTGAAATGAAATTTCTCAAACCATAACCACCAAGTTACACATTTCCAAGTCATTCCATACACGCAGGGAGATGATAGCTGAATGGGATGATTTCAATGATAAAAACTCAAAAATACAAAATCTAAACTGTACTGCAAACGAGACAAGACAAGTAAGGAGACAAATATTCTCGCTTTTGCTTTCTTTTCAGATGAATTGACATGGAGTTAAGGTTTGGAGGATGGGGCTAACTGGTTTGAAAATCTTCGAGAAAAGCCATTCGATCAGATTGTCGTAGATCGGAGGTGAAGAAAAATTGTAATTGCTTCAATCGGAAGCAGATTGAGGGTCCAATTTAGGCCTGGATCTGCGTTTTTCCCCGCAACTTTGCCCCCTTTCCCAACGAACAATTAGGAGGACGGTCAATTTTTTATCCGAAAAACTTCCTCCACGTACGCGAATAAAGATTTTACCAACTTGACTTTTATTTTCTTCCGACATAAATAACTTTTACTTACTAAATAAATTAAAAAGGAGAATATTTATGTTATCAACCGGTCCGACATAATAATTAAAAAATACGTAAAAACCCGCAAAAGTACGTTTGAAACTATTAATAATACATATTAACTCCATAATAACAATATTAGTAATTATTATTTTCAGCAACGAATAATGGATGTCAATTTTACTGTAACAAAAGATATCTATTTTTAGATGACAATAATTATATACAAATTACAAATATTAAAAGTAATTTGATTCTATGTTAAAAATCAGTAATAATTTTAACTAAGTAGTATTAATAATTCAAAATTTAATTGGAACAATATTTGGTAATTAAATCAAATTTATTATTTATTTCAGATTTTTAATTCTAGTAAAATTATATTATAAGTTTTCTTCAAAATACACAATAATAAATAAATAAATAAGAATTTTAAATTATGTAAAAATTCTAAATTTAGTTTATGCTACTAAGTAACAAACTTATTTCAATAAATTTTATCAATTTAAATAATCCAAATCGACATGCAAACATCTCGAATTAGTATATCTAACTTTTTACTTATTTTCACCAACTTTAATTTTGTTTATTTTTCTTTTTTGGACAATTAATTTTGTTCATTAGGGAGCACTTTTTTCTCTGAAGCCCATGAGGAAACAGCAAAAGGTCCACAAACTTTCAACCACGGTCTGAAGAACATACAAATCGCAATAATGAAGGGATGATGATTTTATAAGCTGCCAGAGCCAGACCCATTTTCTCACTGGGCTCAAATGAAAGCCCATGATCTTATCTTATTAAATATAAGGAGGCCCACGTTATAATAAGCCATGGGCTTTGAACAATAGTTCATTTAGGCTCAGTTTAGCATGATTGAAAAAAATATAAAAATGACATAAAATTTTAAATGGTCAAATTTATTAAAAAATAGTATATATTTAATATAATTCATAGAAAAATTGGTATATTCCTCAACTTATTTGGTGTTAAAATTAATTATGATTACGAACTGAGTGGGTTACGTATGTGTTCTGCTATATACAAAAAGCAATTCCCCTTTTATTTTCTCTTGGTATAGAAAAGGAGCGGAAAGAAATTACATGTAAGAGAGTAAATATGTGGCCCACTTAAAAGTAATTATGATTATTTTATGCAATTATTTGGATTTAAACATACTAATTCATACATGAAATAGTTAACTTAATATTACTTTATATATTCAATACATTAGTTATAACTATTTTTAGTAAAATTGGCTATTTTAAAATTTTTATATTATTTACGCTAATTTCATATCAGCCAAAGTGCAGAGGAAAAGAATGTAAATTTTAAGAAAAAACGGTTATTATATAGTACCAAATGTTGTAGAAATTTATTGTATTACATAGAAAAAGAATTTAGTCTAATATATTTTCTTTTATTTGGTAAATGATTGAAGTTTCGAAAAACAATGGACTTCCCATGAGTAAGAGTGCTCGATGGGTGAGTCAAGCCGAGTTTTGTTTAACTCAAGTTCGGTTCGTTTGGTTTTGAGTCGAATTAAGCTAAAAAGTATTCGATTTGATTTGAGTTTGAATCGAGTTTGAGCTGGTTTGATATGTATTTTTTGATGTTATTTTTTCGTATAATCTATAATAAATTTAATTTATAATTAAAATATCTTAAATTTAACATAATTATGAACAAAAAATAATATAATCATGCATAAATTTATTTAAATTTGATTTCATATAATGATATTTTATAATTTGATTATGTTTATATGGTTAAATTTAAGATAAATATGGTAAAAAGTTTTACTCATTGTATAAAGTATCTAGCTTCAAGTCAAAGTGAATTATACAGGTACAAGCATAAAGTTGGCTTGTTTAATATCGAGTTAAGCTTCGGTTCGAAGTATTTCAGCCGCATATCGAGTCAAATCGAATTTAATTAAACTTTGAACAACCTTACCCACGTGCCATATGGGAAAAAAGTTTTATATTTTTTATTGTGTTTTAAGGAATAAAAAATAGAAAATTTGTTTTTAAACGTGAAAAGTTGACCGCGTTGGGGAAAAAATATGATAGTTTCATATGTAAAGTACAATAAACCTACTCTATCTTTTAAGAGATATATTATATTCACTATTTTTTAGCAAGATTAACCACTTACATTGAGTGTTTAAATATAACTATTTTATGATTTTTATTCCCAGTAATTTTTATGAGATATTAGTGGCAATAATTATTCACGCCTCCTCATGACCATTATGTTGCCAAACTTTTATCCACAAATAGACCTTTGGGCAATGTCCGGGAATGAGCAGGTGATTTATGACTTATCGCAGTTTTATTTAGGATAATTTGTTGATTAAGAATGTGTGTTAAATGATGTGACCTTTCTATTTGACTTGAAATCAATCTTGGATCGGGCATTTTAATGAATAAAACATAGCATAAGACTAAGGTTGACGAATAATGCATCAAATTTGGCTTAATTGATTCCATCTTGATTATATGGGTAATTAATTATCTCATCCAATCTCAATGCTAATTATTATTATGCACTCGGTGAAAGGCCAGTTGATATTTGATGATTAGAAACAACCTTAGCAATAAGACTTTGCGATCAGAAATAATACAACCGTTCTGTATGCTTGCAATCAATATTGAGTCCGAAAACTTAAGAATTAAGTGAATGTTGATCTTATGTTGCTTTAATACAAGACATATAACAATATGGTTATAAACGAAAACTCAAGCTCTAATGTCTTAATGCTCAAAATCAAGCTCTCATTACGAGATTTGACCATTAGGGTCCAATTTTGCACGGTTAAGCTAGTTGATAAAGCTGGCAGAGCGGTGCCCATTGACAACCAGTATCCAGCTAAGCCCTCTCATAACTCTTCATTTAATAAGTACAATTGTACAAATCATGATTGAATGAATCAGAATCGGAATTAGAATTGGAATCGGTTTTCTAGGGAGTTAAAATCGGAATCGGAATCCGTCTGAATCGGCCAGAGAATCGGTTCAGTTGGATCGGTCTAAATTAATTTAATCGATCATATATAATAATTTAACAATTTATAATATAAATATATTAAAATTGGGTATTGATGTTATTTTGATATTATTCTGTGTATTATAGTTTCTGATATTTTAAAATATTTTTAAAGATTTTTAAATTATTTAGAATTAATTATTATTTTTGACTCGAGTTAGACTCGAGTCAACTTTTAATTACGAGAATGCCACTCTTTACCCCGCCGCCGCCGGCCGCGGTCGGCGGCGAGTCTCGCGGCGGCGATGTCGGAGGATGTCGGCAGCCTGGTCGGACGAACAGTCAGTGGCGAGGCGGCCGGCGAGTCGGCGGCGAGTCGGCGGCGATTCGTGCGTCACAGCCCGATTCGGTCCGGCCACACGTCGGCGGCGACGTTGCGAGGTCGGCGGCGAGGTCAGTAGCCCGGTCGGCGGCGAGCCCGGAGTCGGGGAGCACGGCGGAGGGCGGAAACGGGGCGGCGGCGGGCGGACGGCGGCGGCGGCGTGGGGGAGCGGGTTTGATTTTAGGTTTTTAAAATCCAAATTACCATTTTACCCATGCTTAAATAATTTAATAAAAATCATACCTAGGGTATTTTAGTAATTTCATAAAAAACCGATTCCGATTCCGAGTTAAATCGATCAGAGTCTCGTCCGAACTCAGCCGATTCCGGGGCCGACCGAGTCGGCCCCGAAGTTGGATCGGCGCAATGCCGATCCAATTTAAATCGGCCAATTCTACACGGAATCGGCCGATTCGTGCATCATGGGTACAAACACAAACCTTCACCCAATCAGAAGTACCCACAAAGTTAGCACAGGAGCCAATAGGCAAAGCCCATGAAGAGGAGAAAAACAGAGATCAAGTTTGGTAAGACAGAGGATGATCTTAACTCCTAAGTTGGAACAAACATCATAATTAAAATAGCCGAAAATTTTTACATTAATTAAAAGAGTACTTTATCCTGTAGCTGTGAACCTGAAAAATTTGGTTGGCGCAAGAGTAGCAGCAGGGGATTCTATTTGCTTCCTCATACAGTGCTTGCTTCTTGTTGCATGGCAATATGCCATGGAAGCTCTAAGCTCTACTTCTGTCTATTGCAAGGCAGTTGCTGCTAGCTACCAAAGGGGTCAGTAAAGAAACAAACAGTCAAGAGAGGTGGGTGTTGTGAATAAATGGAGGTGGATTTCAGCTACTCATTTCGAAGCTTTAAACTCAACAATTCATGCACTTCACATGGGAGAAAGAGTACCTCTTAGGAATTAGGAGCTTATTAACCGACCTTTTTCATTCAATGACCTAGCCAAAGAATGAATCCTAAGGTTGGGCAATGACGACCACCAGAGCTTAGCTATGCATGCATGGCTATTCTTCTTAGAGCAAAATGTGGGTGGAAGAACAGTTTCTAATCAATTCTCACTGGGCATCTATGTAGCAAAAATTTATCTCTAAATTGTACAGAAATGCTTTATTATTTGGCAGAATTTTTTATATTATGTAGATTGATTTACAGCTTGTAGTTTATCTCCTTCTGGTTGTAACTTATTTAAAACCTGTAATGCATTGTTCATGTCAATTATACCTTAAACAACATACTTTTATATCGAATTAGTTCAAACTACCTTCCAAAGTCTCTTCATAAATTCCCACACATTTTGCCATTCAACCTATTTAATAAAGAGATACTCGCTTTTGAAAACGGACCCGTTTAACCAGAACATGACAACATAACATAACGTGTTATAATGTTGTGCATGGAAAAGGTTGCAAGAAGTGGTTGCCACCAGCTTGCTAGATTCACAAGTCCAACAGAAGCTAATCCTTCTTCTAATACAATAAATTAAGCGTAAATGTTTCTACTTTAACTGCCTAATAGGATGCATTCTATCACCATTTGCAGTAATAAAAACATCAATGAAAGAGCAGCTGGTTACGAGTGAACCTATATATATTACAGCAAACAAGCCTCTGTAAAATGTGCACCGGAGATGCAAAAAATTAGTCCCCTTTCAAGCTTGCTTTCATGGCCAACAATATGGGTACATCTTCGTCGCAACTTCTCCTATTTGCTTTCATGGCCTTCACAGTCTTGTTGGGGACGGCAGAAGCTAGGGCCTTCTTTGTTTTCGGCGACTCACTCGTCGACAATGACAATGACTTCTTAGCAACCTCTGCTAGAGCAGACTCACCTCCTTATGGAATAGACTATTCCCACTCACCGTCCTAATGGTCGCTTCTCCAATGGACTCAACATACCGGACCTTATCAATTTCGTATCATCTATTGTCAGCTTTCACATTTAAATGAAAACCATAATGCGTTACTTGCGGGAACGTGAAATGTTAAGTTTTTTGTATGTAAATTGAGAGCAAAGTTGGGGTTGTTTTTGTTGTAGGTGAGCGCTGGGGAAGGAGTCCACATTGCCTTACTAGAGCCCTCAACTCCCTGGACAAAAGTTATTGGTTGGAGCCAATTTTGCATCGGCTGGGATTGGAATTCTTAATGACACCGGCATCCAATTTGTAAGCTCTTTGTCATACTGGAAACATAATTTTCTGTGAACTTGAATATTTTCTTGTAAAGCGACAGTTAATATTCACAGCAATGCATTCAATTATTACAAGACTGGTTTAGTGACTCGGGTTGCACTTTTAATTTGTGTCTTTCTTTTTCAGCTAAACATCATCAGAATCTTCCAGCAATTGCAATACTTTGCACACTATCAGAAGAGGGTGAGTTCTCTTAGTGAACAAGCAGAAGCCAAGAAGCTTGTGAAGAATGCTCTAGTTCTCATCACATTTGGGTGGTAATGACTTTGTTAACAACTACTTCCTGGTGCCCAACTAGTTGAGATCTAGCCAATTTTCCCTGCCCGACTACGTTACCTTTCTCATCACCGAATACAGAAAAATCCTACTGGTAATAATATTTTCATCAGCCTCTTCATGTTAGCGTTATCTTAAATACCTGCATGGTAATTAACAGTATAGATATTGTGACATCAATTAATTGTTTTAACGTTTGAGTTGACGAGTTAATACCGATTAAGAAAAGGTGAAAATTTAACATAAAATAAAGTTTTAATACTATCACGTCATACACCTTATTATTGATTGCAGAAACACCACAAGCTGGGAGCAAGACAGGTGCTCGTCACCGGAGCAGGGCTGCTGGGGTGCGTGCAGGCTGAGCTAGCCATGCGCAGTCGCAACGGCGTGCGTACCTGTGCTGCAGAGAGCCGCGTCGCTCGTCAATCCGCAGCTGGAGCGTATGTTGAATGGGCTCAACTGCCAGATCGGGTCTCACGCCTTCACCGCCATCAACACCAAACTCATGCTCAACGATTTCATCTCCAACCCAGGAGCCTATGGTATAAAAAAGAACCTCACAAACATAGATCACTCCAAGCATCTTCCCTTGTACCACAAATGACGTTTGATATACACATGTATAGTGATCTTAAAATATGGTTGTAATGTAACAGGTTTTGTGACAGCAAATACGGCCTGTTGCGGCCAGGGGCCATACAATGGCCTTGGCTTGTGCACTCCATCGTCAAACCTTTGCTCCAACAGAGATCAATTTGCATTTTGGGATGCGTTCCACCCTTCAGAGAAGGCAAACAGATATATCGTACAACAAATGTTTGAGGGTCCATTAACTACTTGAAGCCCGTGAATTTGAGCTCCTTGTTGGGCATGATGGATTCAAGGCATTGAAGCTGGATTGGGATATCACCATGGCCTGAGTTGAAGATGACAAAAGGCTACCCGGTGGACCTGCCTCTGATAATCTAATTAGTTTCCGTCTTGTAGCGTGAGATCCCTCGACTTAGCCCTATATCTAATATTTATTAGGAGAAGATCATGTTTATAAATGAGAATAGACTATAAATCTTTAACTTGGGTTAATCATTTTAAAGAAATGACTTAGGTATATTATCCTTCAACTTAGTCCTAGTCCCACATCTCATACCTATTGAGAAAAAAATCCTCTTTATAAGTGAGAATAGACTATAAATCTTTAACTTGTGGTAGTTTGGGCCGGGTCGGGTCGTTACATGTAGTGAGCGGTTGATCATCATGTTCACTTAGGGTCTTGAAATTCCAGTTGAGTTGCATGCAATAATTGCTTCGGCAATGTCATGGCATAATTGAGCAAATCAATTTTGTTCTGCTCTTTTGTTTCTTTCATTTTCAAAGTTATATGTTAATCAATTGTTGTTGGGTTTTTTTGGTAGTATAGCTACCTTCTCTTTGAAAGGGCTGGCGTTCGTTGGCTCATGGTAGTTCCCAAATTTTTTATCAATCATAGATATCCACCAGAACACTCATTTAAAATATTAATATCGTGAAAAGATCACAAAACTTAACTTCAAGGATATAATTTGTTAATTATAAATATTTTTATAAAATTTAATTGATCAAAAATAAAAATTATTAAAAGATTCCATTATTTCAACACCAACTAATAAGATATATTTTGTTACAAAAATATTTTTAAATTTAATTTCAGAGTTTATATAAAAAACTATCATGAATATGATGATCTAAGAGACTAATAAGTAAAAGAAAACCGCGCAAAAAAAATGGCATTAATCAGGTTTAACAAAGGAGAAGAATGCAAATAAAAACTTTACTTATCTCTGTATTGAGATTAAATTGTATAACTTCTAAAGTTTGAAAATGCCAACAAAGTTGAAAATCGGTGGATTTTGAAAAGCCGTGTAAGTAACAATGTACAACGAGGAATCGAGGAGTTCCTGCATATAACATACATATCCCATTTGGAGAGAAAGAGCAAATTGGAGTTGTGAATGAACGACATATTTTTTAGAATGCTATGATTGGAAGCAATGCAATGAAATTTGACATTTGAGGATTCGGGGTTCATGCATTACACAAATATCGAGCCTTTGCTACTTGGGAGGAACGTTTCTTCAAGTAATTAGTTTATTATGGATTGAAGTCTGATTAGTTGAACCAAGCCACGAGTTAATGTGAGAAGCACATATGTTTTATATTAATTTTCTGTTTTGTGTTTTTCGTTTCATAGCAATTTGTGGGGTTGCCGTAGAAACAAGTAAACAAGCACATCACAAATTCAGATGACTTCACGGGTGAACAGATTAGAGAGGGAGGGAATGTTGGATTTTTTTCACATCTGAAACGTTAAATGCGTCTTGATTTCCGGAATCTTTATAAACAAACACTGGAGAGGGTAGAGATTATGACGAACATCAAAAGAATATACATGGGTCTCATTAACACGTTACATATTATTGGATATTAATTATGCACGGCCCATAATTAGACCTGTGATTCGCATTCACAAGTTTCTTTAATATCACCTAAAGAACATGAATGTTGAGTACAGATTTATACGAGAGTCAATAATGTGTTTTTATTCTATTTGACACTTCTACTTAATTCACTCAAAAAAACTCGTTACTTTTATCATATATATATATATATATATATATATATATATATATATATATTACGGATCAAAGTCTAGTTGAATCCGAATTGTGCATAAAGCATATCAGGATTAACTATTCTGAGATTCATTTACCAGTACAACAACGCCCCCCGAAGAGAGGGACTGGAGACCACTTTGTTCGTGTTTTTTTTCTTTAAAAATAAATCTCTTCTACATGTTACATAGATTCAACATTGGGAAAGATGAATATAATAGTCACAATTTCCAGGTCCCGCCTTTTTTACATTGGGAATGAACTAGAATCTGATCTTTCTATTACCACTTTTCCACCGGCTTTCCCCTAATATTCTTCAAACTAAATAATAACCACCGTGAATCCGTCATCCACTTACTATGATATTTCAATTTATTGCACCTAAAATCAAACTCGTCCTCTACCCAATCAACTTAGTGCTTTTAATCTTTGATCCTCTGATCGTTATTGCCACACATTTGGTAGGGATCCATAAGTTGGCCCTAACTTTTGCCAACGTTTACCTTGGCCTTTCATCTGGTTTGGGTGGTTAGTGTTCACTTTTTGACTCCCGGGTTTCTTTCTTGCTTGGAATGATTAGCATGCCTAACTCTTCTTAACATTTTTCTGCCTAAATTGGCTTAGTATAGCTTTATCAAATAACTAACAAAATGCTATCTTCTGTACAAAGTATTAACTAGTTGTGTGGTAGCATCTCAACGTTGCCAAGTTACCCAAGCTACGGCTCAGTTCTGCTCCCATAAGCTGAGTCCAAACTTCGGCATAATTTAGACAAACTGAGCTGACTCAACTCCATGCCACCTTGCTACCATGAACCGTGGCCGAATCATATTATCTGAGCACGCGAAAAAAAGAAGAAGAAATTTTAACGTTGTTAATGAAAAAATATAATAATCTTTAAAAAGTGCGAAACGAGGAACCTTAGTATATATGAAAATATAAACGACTTTTAACTTTAGCCACTCATTCAAATCACACAATTATAATTTTTTAAATAGACAAAACTACCCCATCGTTGAAATGTCTTTGTAATCCAAAAATTGATATTAAAATTAACTATATAAGAATATATGTTAGTGTGTGTGTGTATATATAATTTTGCCTCTTCTAAATAAGTTTTTTTTTATAAAAATATTACACTTGTTTTGGAAAAATAAATGTATTTTCTATACTTAAAATGTCTAAGTAAGTTTTTGTACTGACTCAAATTTTATCATGTGAATTAGTTATCATCACCAAATTAAAATAGACACTTAAATCTAATCAAATACAAAAAAATGATCAAACTTGATCAATTTTTTTTTATTTTAATTAGGTATGATTTAATCCTTCATATTATTTTAATTTGTATTTGATTTTTTATATGAAAAGTTCAATTTTTTATTGAAAATAACAATATTTTAAACATTATATAATTAAATATTTATAAAACATTTTTAATATCTTATAAAATTTTTTTATAATTTTAAAATTTAATTGAATCTAGTTCGACCTAATTGAACTAAATTTATCCTAATGGTGAACGTCACCAATATTTAAAACTGTGTTCTGGACAGTACGCTCCATATAATGCCATCACCGGGCACGCCACAAACCACATACCCATGGGATAGCACTCAATTCGGATTCGGTCAAGTGGGACCCTAGCTTTTCGGTTATCCGCACCGGCCGATCTTCGGTCGCGGCCTAATCGACCAAGTCACAAGAGAGTCGCGTAATTTACCGATGTCCGGACCCGCTCCGAGTTTACCGCTTTTCAATTGCGCGCTCTTTTCTCCCCCACCTATAAATACCCCCGCTTTCCTCCTCTTTTCTCGCCCATCATTTTGCTCGCCGACGCGTCGCCGGACTCCGGCGACCTATTCCGACGTCCATGGCGGTTGTTGTGGCTGTGGACGGCCCGGCTGCGCGGTTTTGGGCGAAGTTCCGGGAAGAGGCGGCGGTAGTGCTGTTGTCGCCGTTCGTTGTTTGCATGGTGGCCGGGAGCTTGCCGATGGAGGACTTCCATGGCTGCGTCACGCAGGAAGAGTACTTCTTGAAGGCCTTTGTCAAGGCGTGAGTTGTTTGGTTGATGTTTTTGTTTCTCTTTCTCTGTGTCGTGGTTTTCGTTTTGGAGGTTTTGGTTCGATGTTTGGTTTGGTCGGGTTTTAGGTACGAGATGGCCGAGGAATGGGCTGATGATGATGACAAGGCGGCCATACGTGAGATGCGGGAGAATTTGATCCAGAATTTGAAGATTTTTGATTCGGTTCTTCAAGTAAGATCCCCAGTTCGGTTGATTAATTCAATGTTGTTTATATATATTAGTTTGAAGATTTTTTTGTTTCCTTCAGTGTTGTCCGCACGTCTTTGTCTTTGCTTGCGTGTTGACATGCTGATAAGCAGTAATAATTGCTTACCTTGCTGTTTTGGTGAATCAGGTGGCACAAGTTTTCAGTTTGTACTTTGTGTTTTGATTCGTTTCTTGGTTCAAGAGAGATACCCGGTTTGTTCAACTTGTGCACTTGAATTTTATTTTGTTAATCTCGTATCTTGATAGGTTATTGTCAATTGGTTGCTTGTCCAATTTGTCTTGTTTAATTTTTTTTCTTGCCTTTTTAGTATAATTAACTTGCGGGTCTGTTGGAATGTTGATGAGATTAATAGTTACTTTCTTTGATATTTTTTGAATCAGGTTGTTGAATTAATCAAAATAAAATCTAGTCTGAAACAATTTTAGTACTATGCATTCAATTTAGTTTTGACCCTTTGGACTTGCAATTTTGATGTACAAGAACACTTTTAGGATGAAAGTGATATGTTTTTTACTGAGTCATAAAGTGGCTGGAAGATCTAATAATGAAAAAGTAATTCGATTTTCATTTGATGTCATATTGTACAAAAGTGTCCGGCCTTTTTTGGTTTCTGAACGCCAGTTCAAGCTTTTCCTTTTGTGTTTTCCCTGAATATCTGTGTTAGTCTTCTTCTCTCTCTTCACCAAATACACTTCATGGGTAGCATTAGCAAGGATGGGCAGAAAATTTTCTCGTGAATCTTTACTAAGAAAATGTCCCTCTTGCAGGAATGGGGCGTTGATCTGGCAAAAG
This sequence comes from Piper betle, assembly GCA_033002965.1. Lineage (NCBI taxonomy): Eukaryota > Viridiplantae > Streptophyta > Magnoliopsida > Piperales > Piperaceae > Piper > Piper betle. Next base: position 218,570 of record JAURVB010000705.1, read on the forward strand.
AGCATAATCCTACTATGGCAACAAGTAAATACACCGATTTCTTAACTGCCACTGCTTCTGGGAAGGTGGATGGAGAAAAAGGTCTATTGAAACTTGTGACACCTTTTGAGAAGACCAAAATTGCAGCTTATACTGTTGGTGCCATGATTCCTTGTCTCAAGCTTTATGCATATATAGCCAAGGAAATGCATACATTTCTGGATCTAGATGATAGCGGCCACCTTTACAGAAAATGGATAGATAATTACTCATCTGAGATATTTGAGGTCAGAAAGATGTATGAACTCGCTTTCTATGCTCAAACAGTGAGCAACTGCTGCTACTCATAAAATCTATTTATCTACTGTAGGCGTCAGTCATACAGATTGAAGACTTGCTTTACAAACTGAGTGTCTCTTTGACGGGTGAAGAGCTTGATATAATTGAGAGACTTTATCATCAAGCTTTAATATTGGAAGTTGGTTTCTTTTCCAGTTTGGCAGTTGGTCAAAGATCAGTGATTCCTTTTTGTAAAATGCATGATCCTGCAAAAGATGGACTTGTCATTTTTTCTGATTTTGATTTGACGTGCTCTGTTGTTGATTCGTCTGCCATTTTAGCGGAAATTACAATACAGTCAGCTCCTAAGACTGATCAGATTGAACCAGAAATATTGAATGCTCAAATACAACCAGCATCTAAGACTGATCAGATTGAACCAGAAATATTGAATGCTCAAATACAACCAGCACCTAAGACTGATCAGATTGTACCAGAAATATTGAATGCTCAGAAGCCATATTCAGAAATAAAAGTAAAGTGGGATTCTATTTCCAAGCAATATACAGATGAATATGAGCTCTGCATCGACAGTATTCTGTCTTCTCATAAAGGTAATTCTTAGAAGCTCTGTTGAGTGAAAACATGGCGGTACATGATGAAGAAAAGTCACAGTTTAAGCAGACCACTTATTCTGTCCTTTTTGGTGGTTGTAGTGGAACGTTTCAACTATCAAGGTCTATGCAAAGCTCTCGAGCAAGTTTCGACTTTTGAGAAGCAGGCAAATTCTCGTGTGATTGAATTGGGAGTTTTGAAGGGCTTGGATATGGAGGATTTGAAGCGTGCGGGAGAGCATTTGGTACTTCAGAATGGCTGCATGAAATTTTTTCAGGAAGTTGTTGAAAGGAAAGTAGAGCTAAATGTGGATATTCATTTAATTTCGTACTGTTGGTGCGGGGATATCATCAGGTCAGCTTTCTCATCAGGTACTTTTGATTGTTTTGGTTTCTCGCCGGGTATATAAACTGAGGCCATAGGTACTAACATTGACTGTTCGATCAAGAATGCAGCTTATTTCTTTCCAAGAAAATGATTGGTGCAGGATGCATTTGCATGCCATATTGTTTCCGAACTTCTAATACCTTCTTGCATGTTTTTTCTGCCATGATATATGTGGGCATACATGCCGTAGTTCTGTTGTTGCCTGCCTTCACACATGATTCGAATTTCGGCTTTCATTTTGTACAGCCCAATGGCCATATGAAAATGCGGAGGAAATTTATTTGACGGAGGACCATAATCACTTCTGCATATAGCAATTTTTTTATGAATTGATTCCCTAGTAAAAGACAAGTTATATTTTCATAATAAAACGGGCTCATGTTTGATGCTAAGTGTTTTGTTTTGGCCTTTGGATTTAATTCTTCAACTGTTTGAAAGCATTCCCCTCATTGTATAGTTGAAGACAAGAGATTTTTATTTTTGGGAGCCCAGCTACTTGTTTGCGGCTCATTTCTAGAAGAGAATGATGTAGTGCTGTGTGCAGATTTGAATAATTCTTTGTAATAGTTTCTGGATGAGCAGGTGGTCTAGATTCCCTTAATGTACATTCAAATGAGCTCGCATCCGAAAACAGTCTTACAACAGGAGAAATTGTCAAGAAAATAGAGTCCCCTATTGAGAAAGTGCAGACATTTAAGGACATTCTACTCAAATCTGGAGGCTCTGGCAAGCATATATCTGTGTATGTTGGGGGCACTGTAGGGGATTTGCTCTGCTTGCTTGAGGCGGATGTTGGTATTGTCATCGGATCTAGCCTAAGCCTCAGGAGATTATGTCACCACTTTGGTGTCTCATTCGTTCCTCTCTCAGCTGGAGTGATGAGGAAACAGAAGGAACTTGTGGAAGGAAGTATTCCTTGGAAGGGTCTAAGTGGCGTTCTGTATGAAGTATCTGGCTGGGCAGAGATAAATGCATTCTTGTTAGGTTCAAGTCAGCAGCTCTCTTCATGACCTCTATACATACACTGGTTGAAGTAGACCTCCATACTTACATTGCTTGGAGCAGATTTTGGGATATAGACAGTAGTATATTTCTGTGACGCCAAATTTTTGGAAGTGCCCTCCGATCGTTCATTCTTTGGTGAGTGGTATATAACTAACCCTTTCATAGGTCTAGTATTAGACTCATATACATGGATTTTTTTTTCTTTTACTACAAATTGTTGAATGGTAGAGATTGAGAACCTTTTAGTTCTCCAAGCAATTTCTTGGAGACGAGGTGTCAGACCAATTACAATAATCATTTTAGGAATCCTTCAAATATATAATGGGGTGGCCACCACCATCTCCTTTCTAGGCGCTATCTTCGAAGGATGCATGTTGGCCATCGGTGAGGGGAGAGGAGTAAGGAAACAGACAGGACGTGGTTGGTACCCCGACAGACGGTTCGGGGCTTCGGGCTGGCTAATTCAAGTTGAGCGTGGGTTTGTCGGTTTGGGTTGTTCAAGACTCCGACAAGAAACTGACGATGTCCATTGCGGATTTTAGTCAGTTGACCCGGTCCAATCCAAAGGGTCTTGCGGTGCTGGTATCCGTGTCTTCGGAATCCGGATAAGTAAGATTTTTAGAGAAAATTCTTTAGGACGACCGAAACATGGAAGTTTAAACTTGAGTGAGTACTTGTGTATGAATATGCGTAAATTAAAAAAATCAGTTAGTATAAATGTTAAATATGTCAGCTGTGAATGTGTAAATCGGAAAAGAAAAAATTACATCAACTAATATATAGAAATTCGACATGAGCTAATGTGAAATATTAAAACATAGCTAATCGAGGTAATGTAAAAGAAAAAGAAAAAGAAAAAACTTGGGGATAGTTGGTTTTTGTGGTTGGATCATGATAATTTTGATCTACTAAGAACAACTGGTTTGATGAGACGTTCGGGAAAATAAAAAGTTACGAGAATCATTTGACCAGTTTCGGATTATTGATAAAGATTCATATCATTCTTTCCTTCCTCCGAGATCACACGGAAGGCATAATGTTAGAAATGACATGAAGAATAAACACCAGCAAACTCCGCACAGCTGTGCAGTTCAAAACAAACGGCACTCATCTACATAGCTTAATATGTACGTTCCTCGCATTCATAAACATGCTTCCCTAAGAGCTAGACTAGGTTTGCAGTAGTGCCTTTAGGATCACCAGCACCACCATGTCCGTAGTCGGTGTCTCTATAGCCAGGTCCATACTTGGTGCTAAACATGCCTGCATGAAGTACGAGTAGGTACCCAAGCTCTGTGAAGGTGAGGATGATGATGAAAGCCTCCAGAACCCTCAACCTCCACCCTCTATACTCCCCAACGTTGATCTCCTTGCATGCCAACCTAGGCAACACCAAGCAAGCTCACACAATAATTAGACGTTAAATTAGATAAATTAATATGGTACTACTAAAGAAGTTGACACATTAAGTGCTCATTTTGTACCCGAAAGCTAAGGCTGTAATAGCCCACGCAATAATAGACGTAGATGCAGCAGAGCCAAGGCTATCGTTCCTCCATGCTCTTATGTGGTTTCCTCCTGCGAGCTTTGAGGCTACGCCCAGCACACCGGCTAGAATTGAGAAGAGTAGAAAATAGGATGTTGCACCATTGCCAGCCACACCTTCAGGACAGGACGGGATTCAAGTGAACAAATGAACAATCAGCACTCAACGTTACCTAAGAATATTTGAAAATCACTAAACAAGTAATACAATAGAATTACGAGTAAAAGCACATATATACCTGGGTGATGCGTCTGGCCATTGATAAACTTGTTCAGGTTCCAACTGGCAAGTCCAACAACAAAGAGGTACAAGATGAGGTTCAAAAGCAGCAACGGCGCACCTACGTTACGTCCCGCCGTCTGACCCATGCTTTTATCAGTACAATAACGTCAACCTCCCTTAGTTTCCGGTCACACCAACACAAACAAAATGGGAAAACAGAAGCTACCGCCCTCCCCTTCCACACCTTCAACCGAGCAAGACAAGACAAGTATTAAACCAAACGTTCTAGCGCGTGAATATATACATATGGTCTAGCATAAATAAAAGAGAATGTGGGAGAGAGCCCGTGGGTTTTGTAAGGGCAGTGGAGGGACGTGTCGTTGGTTTGTGGTGGCTATGGTAGGAAGAGTGCTTGGGAGGTCACATCTGGAACGCCACGCGTTGGTAGTGAGAGTTTGCATGCATGAGAGGATGAAAGGGCGTTTGTATCAGGCCAGTTGGCGAGGGCTAGGCGGCTCTCTCCGGTTTCCGTTGGGGAAATCAGGGCGACACGCATAGCCAAAGGATGTTTACAGGGAAGTCATTGACGATCCAGTGTACACAACATTGACAATCTAGCGGACACAATAGATCTAATTTTAATTTTTTATAACTACCAAACAATTATTAAAATTATTAATTTTAGTGTTAGAAAATATCATTAGCTATCATAAAAGTGTGTCCTATTACAAAAAATAATTTGTTTCCATGCCTTAAAAAATGTGGATAAAAATTTCACTTTTTGTCACACTTCTCAACCTTTTTTCCACCGTTTTTACAACCGTAGAGAAAAAGTTTAATTTTATCTCTCTATTTATAAATATATCATGTATTAATTTTTTTATTTTTCTCTACACTTAAAATGTGGAGAAATTTTCCATGACCCTATTTTTCACCTCTGTTTTGAAATTTGTGACCCGAGTTAAGGTTTTATACTCGCCAGCTGATTGGTTCGATTATTTGTCCAAATCAGTTCTGCTTCCAAAACATGTGTGCATGGCCAATACCAACCATGTATACATGCTATGAAGGTTCTTGTTGTAAAACCCGTGACTCGAGTCAGGGTTTTACGTTACCGAATCAGTCGATTCGACCGTTGGTTCGAGTCGAGTTAGTTTCATGAATCGCGTGCTGAGTCGAGGCCAGCCGTGAGTTATGAGCGATGAGAGTCAGGTATACCTGAATATATGATGATAACGTCGAGAAGATGGTGAGATATGAGTTATCAGAATATATAAAAGTATGCAGTATTTTTTTCTTTTTATATGTTTGATCGTAGAAATAGTTTTAGGTCGAATAACGCATTAGGACACGTTGGATTATATTCAGGTGGGTTATTAGTTATAGAGCATGTCATTTTGATGTTGTTGTGTTTGTTTTATTTTATGTGATTTTTTTCATATTTTTCTAGATTTTTTTAGGATTTATTACGAACTAGTTATTATTTTGATTTAAGTATGAATCGAGTCAATACTTATTTACGAGTTTGCCACTAGGAGTGTTTTTCTCCTTTCCCGACACTTTCCCTTCCTAAAAACCATCATCGCCCACTTTGGTCGCCGCCGCTGCCGCTGCCGACGCCGCACTGCCCCCGATCAACGCCGCCCCGCCCAGCTGTGCCGTCGTCGTGCCGCCACGACCCACCCCAGCCACCATCTTGCCGCCACGACGCCGGAATCTCCCCACAAGCCAGCAACGCCCCTCCTTGTCGATTCACCACCGTCCGGGCCACGCCGCCGCCGCCGTGACCTCGACAACCACCACCTTGACCTCCCCAATGTTTCCCCTTACCTAGCGCCACTGTCGAAGCTCGGCCGTGGGCCTGATCGGAGCGACCGACCACCCCGACCGAACTCGACGGCCGCCGCGGCCGCCCTTGCCATCACCACCATTGGGACGAGCTCGCCAAGCCGGTGCTAACCCTTACCCCCGATTGCCCTGCCGGAATAGTTGCCAGAAACCGCCGGGACAATCACTGGAAAATCGCCGAAAAACTGGATTCACCCAAATTCGTCAGAAATCACCTGATCTTCCGCCGAATCCCTCCGATTGAACCCTATCGAACTTCGAACGCCATAGGGTGCCGAATTCGAGCCACGAACCCTACGAGGTATAATTTATTTTAACTTAATTATTCAAAAGTATTGATTATTAGAATTACATGCTAGGATTGACGTATTGCGTGTTATGATTATATGTATAAATGTAGAATTGATTAAGGATAAAATATGAAATTTTTTGATTGAGTGGTATTAAAAATAGGACTAAGAAACTAATTAGGGTAACTAGGTAATGATCATGATCTAATGCAAACTAACCTAAGTAGACTTGCTAGAATTGATATAGGTTGATGTGCGTTGATTGATGCGTGATGGATGTATGTGTGATATAGTATGTATAACTGCATCATGAGCGGGCGTTAGTATTTAGTTTCGATGTGTAGGTACGGAGTAGGAGCTCGCCGCCTAGGCACGAGGACACGCTTGGAGCTTCTACCAGGCCATTTAAGACTCGTTCTCTGCTTTTACGCTACTCTATTGTGTATTTAATTTATCATGTGCAGGACGAGTTAAGTGGTGTTTTATTGGATCCCACTTAACTCGGGCCCTTTAGCCAACGATTTTCCGGATTAATAACCCTCAAGGATGAGATCCATCGAGTTTGTTTTCGAACTTCAGATCCAGCACACGATGTCTTCGGGCCTATTGTATAAATCCCAACCTAGACCTAGATATATGTATAGTTTTCGCGTTTTCAGTGAGAGATTGAATGAGGGAAATCCGACTACCGTGCTACACGAGCGGGCACGTGTGAGTCGATAGTGGGCTCTGGAATGGTGTGCGGGCCGTTTCATTCCCGAGGGATCCTGACAACTCCACCTTTGAGTTTCTCAAACCCAGAGAAGTGTGAAGGTTCACGGGTACTACAATGCAGCGCATATCTAGACTTGTGGTTTCAAAGGGTATTAAAGGCGACTGCCTGAGAGTGCTCGGCCTTTGTGCTCAAGGCCAGGAGTAATATGGAAGGTGCAGAGGGCGAAAAGGAATGAGATTTGATGCGAGAAGTGATAGAGAAATGGCTAAGGTATGAGAATGAGAAAGAAAGGGGGACGCTGTCGACCCGAGAGCGACGACTCCCGTATGTGCCCTGATGAGAGTTCTTGAGGAAGTATATGGTTTTCATTCAACAGGAGAGTTTGCTCTCCTGTGCCAGATTGATATTAGTTATTTTTGGAGGGTAACACTCGTTACTGACGATTTTTCTATATATATGTAGGTGAGGAATGCGAGCGATGAAAGCTGTCGGGACTGCGAAGAAGCAACACGGGACCGCGCACACATGTACCTACCGCGTGTAATGTATAATGATAGTGTGAATGTTGTGTGAATGATAATTAGAATATTTTTGTCTTGATAAATTGCTTCTTATGAGACGAGAGGATAATTGTGAATGAGTAAGGAGCCTTGGAGTTCAGACTCGGCTCAGATGAAACGAAAGAGACAATGACTGAATGCCATAGTAGATTGTTATGTTTTATCGTATTTTAATAAAATATTTATATACCCTTGTTGTGGACAAGTTGGACCCTATTACACTTTTAGGGGAGATTTTGTTCGTATTTTTGTAAATATTAATGATTTTTTTAATTTAAATTTCTTGCTTGTTGAATGGTTTTATTTTGCTTGCATATCATCACATGCATGTAGGACTTCGTTAGAATCCAATTATTCCCATTCATGCATCTCATGGTTCCATCTTCATCTTAAGACGCCGAGGGCAGATCCGGGTCGGCTTAACCGAACCAGTATATTAGCGAATGGTTCGGTCGCCGGTGACATTTCCGGGTTGGTTCACGGGTGAGCGGAAACGGGCTGTTACACTTGTATACCCGTATATATGATGATAACATTAAATATGCAATAACAGATTGGATTATCATTATATACACGAGTATAAATTTATTTATTTTTTGTCTGTCTGATTATATAATTAAATTAAGGCTATTTATCGTATTAAGATGTCTTGGTTAAAACTTTTAGTTGGGTTGGTAGTCTTAGAGTATGTCATTCGGGGGATATCAAATTTATTTTATTTTGACTAACGTCCATTTGGCATGCCTTGGCAATGGTTAAATAGGTTTTAGAAGCTCTTACAACTCAGTTTACATGTTTTTAGAAGCTCTTATAACTCGGTTTACATCTAAATGATCTTATCTTAGTCACGTGTGTCAAAATTCTTAATCTACCCTTGGCTAAACCCACTAATACCCAAACTAGCCCGCCCCTAATTCACCACATCGGCCCACCTCCTTTCCCACAGCAACTGCAGCCACTACCGCCTCCGCTTTCCAAGAGCTGTCGTCGGCTTTACCTTGGGGTCACCAAGAGTGCTTCCCTCCCCCTTCTCCCTATTCTATTCAATTAATTTATGATAATGTTGATTGCATTATTTTCATAATTTTGGTGATATTAATGATAAATTTATAATGAAATTAGTGATGAAATTATTCTAAATTAGGATGTTTTATTATGTAATTTTTTGCAAAAATGTGTTGGATGGGTTATTGCTTGTTGGTTGTAGTTCATAAGGTCTCTTAATGTAAAAAGAAAAAAATATGCTTTTTAGACACATATCTTGTCCCTCGTTGGATTATAATTACTGATATTGCGATGACTAATATGATTTAGATAGTAAAATGTCACTAATTAATTGTCTTGAGTTGTTAGTGAAAAAATACTTAGTGTATGAGTAATGTGAAACCTTGTGATTTAAATCAATATTAATATATAGGTTGGTAGATCGATATTAGAGTTAAGGACCTATTTGTGTATATTAATTGCTTCTTTGTTATAAATAAAAGTGTTTGCTTAGTTAGTGTTCTAAAATCCAATTAGCTACTTGTGATAGTTAAATAGCCTTATGATGAACGTTAACATTGATTAATAAATTGATTGACTCATCCATACTTTGTTGAAGTTTAAAATCTTAATATCTACTTTTGATGACTTTGTTAACTCTCTAATAACTTGTTGCTAATGATTTATGGATCCCTCATGTATTTATAAATGTTGAACTTGCTAAATCATGAAATGCAATTATACTTATTGTTATTGATTGTATTACGAGAAATTTCTTTTATGTGGACTTGCTTGCTTCATATATATATATATATATATATATATATATATATATATATATATATATATATATATATATATATGACTTAGTTGTATGTATCTGGCCACTTCCCTTATCCACTTAATTTTATTTATCATGTTTTCTTAGTTGTTGTTTGCTTGTTCATTCATGCATTATGTAGTTTTCATAAATTTTAGTGTGCAGTCTTGTTATGTAGGTCCAAAATAAGAGCTCACCGTCTAGGACACGATACCAGCTTAGAGCTTCTACTAGGTTTGTTAGGACTCACCTCTTTATTTGTTATTATATTCTATTGACGTTTTGATTTACAGATTATAGAATTTGTTAAGTGGTTGTTTTATCGGATCCTATTTAACATGAGTCATTTAAATGAAAAATTCTTCCAGAATTAAGACCTCGAGGATGAGATCCTTCAAGCTGTTTTTAAAAACTCAAATCCACCTTTTAAGTTACCTTCTTGCCTATTTACATAATCTTCTGCCCAGTCCTATGAATATAATTTTCATTTGATTTTCTTGTTAGCTTAGAGATGGAGAAAACGACTTACATATACCGTGAAAGGGCGCATGTGAATGTCACAGCGGGCTTTGGATTAGTTAGATAGCTGTTCCATTCTCGATGGATCATGATAATTCTACGTCTTGAGCTTCCTTACACCTGGAGAAGCATAAAGTAAGCGGGTATTGTTGCGTACAATGCATATCTAGACATATGGTATCGAAGGGTACTAAATGTGACTGCTTGACCTTTGTGCTCTGGGTCAGGAGAAATATTAAGGTTTAGAGAGGGCTTAGGATACTGGTTTTCCCGATAGTATGACTTATAAGAAAATGTTGAGAGTGGCATAACACTAGTCAGTTTGGGATGTCATCTTGTCTGCAACTCAATAACTCCTCAGTAGTTACCCTTTTAAGCTCTCAATGGAAGTTATATAAATATATGCTTTACATGAAAGTTAGTTCTTATTTGCCAGTTTGATATTTAGTTATTTTCAGACCAGTGGCAACCATTATTAACGTTTTCTATTATCTATGTAGGTGAAGATTAAGAGTAAAATATATCAACCTTGTTGGATGAGTAGTGATCTCTATTTACACACACAGATGTGGCACGATGTGTATTACTTATTATGTGATTTTGTTATAACTAATTATTTTGTGATGTGATTGCATTATGTTGAAAATGTCTGAGATTGACTTAATGAACATGATGGATGTAGTCAGATGGGCAAAACCTAGTTTAAAATTTATGTTTTTATCATCTATGATTTTATTGTGATCTAAAAATCATATATTGCTATCGTGGTAGTATATTTTGTTAAACAAGTTGGCTCCTCATTGTACTTTTAAGAGAAATTTTATTTATTTTATTTTAAATTTTTTTATAATTTTGTCATAATTTAATTAATTTTGAGTGTGATTAATTATTATGATGTTTATGTGATATTCTATTAGGGTATACATCTCATACATGCACTGATCGTACATTATAATATTTTTTCGTCTTAAGACATCTAGAAGGTTTAGGTATTTTTAACTTAAGTTCAGGTCAACCAATTTAATCGAATTGAGTATTGGTTTAATCTACCATAACAATTTTACTTTGGTTTAAAAATAAACCGGATTTGAGGTATTACATCCTCATTTTTTCTCCACAACTTGCCAATGTATTTTAATTCTATTAACCCACGAAGAAAAATTAATTTTTTTGGGTAGTGTCCTCTGCCTAGCCTTAGTGACCAAAAAAGGATATATATACCTCCATTAGGAGGCCAGACATCTAAAGCCTACTAATCATTTAAATTTAATTAATTAAATTTTTATATTTGTCATTTAAAGAAAAAAACCCAAAGTGGGAATAGTATCGATGCAAACTGTTGATTTACGATGGGTATGTATGTCATGACAACTCACTCGTTCTCATTCCGATCACGTGTCTTCCAGAAGCTGCTGTTTGAGTTCATCTCTTCGGGATATTTTTTAAGTAGTTTTATTTTTTTGCATGTTAATAGAAACAACTTTTTCTTGAGCGGGTGTTTGGTTGTATTAAAATTGAACAAAAACTATATATATAATTTTGAGGTCACAAATTTTATCTTGTTTGGATGTTTTAAAATTTAATAAAAAAAACTTTAAATTCCAGTCAAAGTAAATTTATGTAAAAATTTTATAAAATAATATTTTGCTATAAAAATAAAAATAAAAATAAAAAAATTCAGGAGAAGCATGCACATGGGGGAATATTTTATTTTCATCTTCTTTTCTAAGTATTTAAATATAGAAGAGAAATTTTTTAAATTTTCATATCATTTCATCTCATTGTATTTTATTTCATACGTTTTTTTCTCGAGCATTATTTTTATGCTAGCCAAATGAATCCTAAGAAAGAGATAATTATTTTTATTATTACTTACTAGGATGAGAATTAACCATAATTATCAAAAAAGGGAAAAAAATTTATAATGAGAAACTTGCCCTTTAATCAAAAATATTTTTTTTAACAAAATAGTCGCCGGTTGTCCTAGCTCTAATCCCGACCGTTTGAGCACCTCTCCATTTTAAAATTTTCTTTTTTAAGTAAGGGCATTTTAAACAATTCTATTCACCCTATTTTATAGTAATTAAGCCTAATTTTATTACCATTTAGTAATATAAAAAATTTCTCCTTTTTCTAATAAAAACCTTCGTGTATTTTCAAGGGACCAGAATCCCTAATTATAAAATATAACGAATTTATATTGAAAAAAATTAATTAAAATATAGATACTTGTATATATCATGACAAATTTAGATATTTTAATTAGTTAGATTTGATTAAATTGGTCTAAAAAAATGTAGATACACTTAAATTTGGCTTATATATATATAGGAAAATACTACCATGGGCTGCATCAAAATGCAGCCCATTGGCAGCTTATTCGCGTGGGCCGTCGGATCTTGATCCGACGGCCCACAATCAAACCACCCACCCACCCCCCACCCACTGTTGGACCGACCCGCCAGACCCGTCCAGACCCGTCCGTCCCGCCCGCGACCACCCCGCCCCTCCCGCCCGCGATCGCCCCACCGCGGCCTCGCAGCCTGCCGCCGCGGCCTCGCCCCCTGCCGGCGGCCCCGCCCTCCACCCCCTCCCCCTACCCGGCCACAGCCTGCCGCCGTAGTCCCTGCCCTCGCCGGCATCCTCCAGCTGCCGCCAACCCCCCTTCTCCGCCACCGCCGCCGCTAGATCTGCGCCCGCGCCTGCCCGCCCTCGGCTGGCACCCCCGCCACACCCCCTCTGCCACCGCCCCGGGTGCCAGCGGGGGCGCAGGGGCGCAGATCTGGCGGCGGCGGTGGCGGAGAAGGGGGGTTGGCGGCAGCTGCAGGGTGCCGGCGAGGGCGGGGACTACGGCGGCGGGGTGTGGCCGGGTGGGGAGAGGGGGTGGAGGGCAGGGCCGCCGGCAGGGGGCGAGGCCGCGGCGGCAGGCGGCGAGGCCGCGGTGGGGGGTGGCAGGGGGCGGGCGGGGCGCAGGGGCGCAGATCTAGCGGCGGCGGTGGCGGAGAAGGGGGTTGGCGGCAGCTGCAGGGTGCCGGCGAGGGCGGGGATTACGGCGGCGGGCTGTGGCCAGGGGGGAGGGGGGTGGAGGGCAGGGCCGCCGGCAGGGGGCAAGGCCGCGGTGGGGCGGTCGCGGGCGGGAGGGCGGGTCCGGCGGGTCGGGCGGGTCTAGCGGTTCGGTCCAACAGTGGGTGGGGGGGTGGGTGGGTGGTTTGATTATGGGCCGTCGGATCAAGATCTGACGGCCCACGCGAGGTAGAGCATTGGCGCTGCCAAAATAGGGCAGCACACTGTAGCGCTGTCATATATATATATATATATATAGGTCATATTAAAAATACATAATATTTTTTCTAATTCAAATTATAATTGAATTCTGTCTCTCTCTCTTTGAAAACTCTTTTTTTATTTACGCAAGCTAGAATTCAACTAGGTTGAAGACACACCAGGTGGCCGTTTTTGTAATTTTAATGAAAATGAATCAAGGATTTAAAATTCGATTGACTCCCCCAATAAGCCCATGGGCCTGCGAACTATACCTATAAAAGAGTGACTTGTAACACGCGCGCGTATAAATCAGTCGGCGGAACGCACTGATGAGCCAGAAAAAAGGCGGGAAAGCAGAAATTTCGCATTCCTCTCTCCCGAGTCATCCCTGCCTTCCTCCTTCCACTCCCATCTAAGGGTAAGATTTTCTCAATTTCATCATTTTCCCTCCAAATCTTGATATCAATTCCACCATCGTTGTTGAAATTTGCATCTCAATTCACTTTTTCCCATTTTTTTTGTGATATAATTACGGTGTGATTTTGAGGTTGTAGCTGTGCAAATCACATTTTCATAGATCACCTGTAAAACCATAGATTTTGGGGTCGGTGGAAGAAGGGATTGAAAGAGTAGAAGAGATGACAGTTGCGGCACTGCCATTGTGGTTCCTCCCCGCCGCCACTGCCGTTTCCTACTATTCAACGTTTGTTAAGAGGCTCTATGGCCTGTTGGTCGTGTTGGTTTAACATAACATCTTCGCATGAATCGATTATGATTTTTTGTTTGAGATAAGTAGCTTTCTTGATTTTGTCTGTGCCGTACTTGTGCGCAGCAACGCTTCTTCGAAAGTAAGGGCGTCGTACTAAACGTCAGCAGTATATAGACTTCTGTAAATTTTGTTAATTTATTATCACGTCTGTTTCTCTACGATGCAACCGCTCTCTTCTCTTGAGAATTCCTAAATCTGGTTAATTGTCGCCCCAATAACATTAAAAAATATATTTCGAAAAAAACATTAGAAAAGGAAGCATATGGAGAAATGACATCTCAAATAGCTAGTAACCGAATCAACTGACTTATGACTTTATCTGCTGCGTTCGTTGATGATATCAGATGCTTCCGTTTCGCATTTGAATATGTATAAATATATATGACGGCCGATTGGGTGAGCCTTAGGGCATAAAAATTTTTTGCCCCAAAGTTTGCAAGCACGGTTCATATATATTCTACATGTTAAATCCGGTCTGGGGCGGCCAGACATGGCCAGCCATAGCCAAATTTGATTGTGCAGCCTTGCATGGCGGCCAGACTAGACTTGGCCGAAGGACAGCTAGGTCTAGCTAACTGCAACGGGACATTTGACCGTGTCTTGAAAAAAAAGATGACTGGATTTAGCCACCATCAGTGAGGTTTGGCCATGCCTTTAAAAAAGTTTCTACCACCATTGGACTTAGATAGCGGCAGTTAAATCTAACCATGCTTTAAAAAAAAGTTGGCCCATTGACCAGAACTTGGCTGCCAGTGAAGGAGGAGATAGAAGGTTTTGTTTTTTTTTTCTTTAAATTTGTGTCGTTCTTATCATTGGATGACCCAAATTAGAAGGGGGGAGGGAGAACGGCGGTGGGCGGCAGTGGCCAGAGAAGGTGGCTGGGCTCGGGCTCGGGTGAATAAGGGAGACGGAAAAAAAGAGGGATACAACATGGGCGTGGGGGGAGGGGGGGTACCCTGGGAGGGGCAAGGGAGTGGGGCAGTGGGACAAGGGTGTGCAGCAACGATGGGGGGGAGTGGCAAGGCGTGCAGGGGACGGGCTGGGGGGCAGGGTGGGGACGGTCAAGGCTGGTGAGTGGGGCGACGAAGAGAGGTGGCATGAAAGGAAAGAAAAGGATTGGTGGTATTTTTGTAATTAAAAATTGACTTAATTGTGATGTGAATAAAAAAGAAATACTTTCAAATAATTCAAAATAAAATCTAAAAAATATGAAAAAAAATTATAAAATATAATGCACACTTAAAATTAAAATAATATATTTTATAATTAATAATCACACTGATTTTGATCGAAATCTTATTTAATTTTTGATGAATCGATCCGATTTAATAGTTATATTTCAATCCAATTTAATACCTAATTCTGATTTTTGCAACTATGGTAAGAACATGTTTATGCCCCAGCAGAAAATTTTTCCTTACATATATAATGACGGGCCAATTGATTGTCGAGAAGGAATTTTTTGCCTAACGCCGGTGAAGCGAGTTACATTGAATATTTGCATACAATAATTAATTTATATATGTTTCTAGGTTTTGCAGTGTTCTTCTGCAGCCCAACACGTGACGTGCTGGAAGTGAGCAAAGCAAAGTATTACTCTTGTCGCATAACCAGCCCCATTCGCACCCACAGAGACGGTACCACGGTGATCCCCCTTGACCGACCTATCACCCGCTACATCTGCGCCACCATCGGCCATTGCCAGTCTGGTATGAAGCTCCAAGTCCAAGTCCTCCCACTTCCAGACATTGGCAATGCACCAGCTCCACCCCAATCAATCTCCTGCCCCTGCTGCACCCACAACATCTTCTCCTAAGATGGTTGTGTAAGGAAGTAGGAAGCATACGATGGATTGTGAAACTTGTGGGAGGAAGGCTATTTTTTGGGTCGGGGAGTGCACTTGGGATGGAATATAGTGGTCTTTGGGCTAATCAATTTGGTACTTGGATATGCATGTTGATTGTAGATACATCTGATATATCTAGTGATCTGGTAATGTCAGACATATAATCTTGCTGTAACCGTGGTGAGCGCTGGTGACCCGTATCTGTATGTTATGGTTGAATCAATTTGGTTGGACGCTCGTAAATGACATCGGTGCATGGTTCGTGGGCAATGGTTAGAAAATTCTAGACTCACAACCTTCGTTTAGATTGGTGTACTCGTGGAGTTGATTTTAGGCTGACAAGTAACATATCAACATGATTTTATCTTAGAAAAAACAGTGATTTCTATCATAGGAGACAAATTTGACATAATAATTATATTATATGAACTAGAATCTTGATTCAACTGAATTATAGGGTAGAATTTTTAAGTGAAGAGTACGAATCTTATCAAGGAGACTTATCCATGGAATTTGACGTAAAAAGCGCAGTGTCAACTCCGGATGTTTTTAGACAAAAAATAGTTTTAAAATGGACATGAATATTATTTAACTTAGTTGCATTGCTTCGGAAATAACACTTTGTGTAACAAGCAACAAGTTATTCGCATGACCCGCAAAGCCCACTTTGTGTGCAGGTCCTTACTCTGGCTTTAACGATGAAACTAAGAGTTTATAATGGGAAAATTCAGATTGTTACATTTTTTTATCTTTTCCCAATTAGAGTTACAATGTGATGAGTCAGATTGCTTACAATGTGCATGTTCACATTTTATTTTGAAGCTAAGGATAAAACTCAGAGCAGCAGATTGCTCATTTTCGCTTCTAAAAATATTTTTCGACATCTCAGCCAGGTTTTGCGCCTGGAAAAAGTAATTAGCTCGTAACTAGGCCTAGGCAATGAACAATACTAGTATGCGATCGTAACTATTTATGAATTGGTTACCAGAGTTCGAAATGCATGAATGCCTTTCATTTACATCTAAACACTACTAGTCCATTCCCTCATGGTAACAGTTGTAAACCATGAAGTTATCATACAAGAGAGATCCACCTTGATCGTAATGAAGAAGGAAATAGCACTGGTCACAAAAATATGAAGGGTTCTCTCGTGCCCACTTGTCGTCAACTGTGATCCTTGTTGCATGATAAATATTGCAGATAGAGCATTTAAGACGACGCTCTCGATGTTGATATGCGATAATTGGGTAAGCCAATCGGTTCTGAACATCTTCAGGGTGAATCAGTCTCAAGTCTCTAACCACTATAATATGTTTGCAATCACCCTGCATAGTAATTAGAGAGGAGAAAATTGAATTGAAATTGTTTGGAAAGAACAAACAATGTCTCCATGAACACAAGAAGAATGGATATGCAGTTTCTGAAAATAATTGTCATCAGCAACAACTGAACCTTTCAATCGAGTGACTCATCTGTCTACAAGTAAACCGAGCTACAGATTCAGAGATATCTTAGATTTTTCTTTTGTGAAAACCTACATGTCCTAACATACAATGTGCTTTCTACAATCAATCCCATCCAAAGAATTTTCAACAAATATAAACCAATCATTCAATGTGCCTTATAATGAAATGACCAAACTGGCAGATTCAATGCAAAGCACAAAGTCCACAAACTACAGGTTACATTTTTTGTTTGGCAAGCTAAAGTGCTTAAGCAGTTCGGTGAAAGATGAGTGCAATACCTGGTGACAATATAGATAACCACAACCTAGCCGAAAATGCAAGTCAACAAAACGAGCATTATGCATGTTAAAAGCTCTGAATGCAGGCAAACGAGAGATCGATTCATTTCCTAGCAAAGACCTTTGCTTCTTCTGCAGTTCTGCAGATATGGCAATATATTCCCATTTTTCCAGCGCCTCCTCCTTCCTATCTCTGAGCCACTGAAATATGGGCTCACTATACCTAATAGCAGAGGAATTCCTGAGATCATTATAAAATGCATCCTGCATATAAGAACACAAAATTAATAATAAAACACTGTCACTCAAAACAATTCACATTAAGTAAACACATCAATTTTTTTATAAGGAAACCAGAGATTACTTCAATAAGAAAATATGCAGATGTATCATGAAGCCCATTTTTTTGCATTAGGCGATCCATCTTGCAATTTATTTTATCTCTCAGCTGAGTGAGCATCTGACTTCCTAAAACAAGTATTTCCTGCACCTGGAAAATGCAAACACATGAATTCTCTGAATTGGAGTAAAAGCGTGAAGGGAAAACATGCAGAAGTTTGTTCATCATGCACCAATTGTTATCTGTCCAAACAGTCCACCAGCTTGCATTAAGATGCTTAGCAACATTTACAACTATTTCAGACAATGACCAGAGGAAATCTTAAATAAATCATTTGGAATATTAAGCAAGAAAAAAACCCTCTCTGATAAGAGCTATAAAATACTTTTTTTGCTCCACTAGTTGAAACTCTACCAGAACAAGGCCCACCAACAGTATATATACACCTGATGACTTTACAAGCACAGTACACAATTCTTGTCAATGAAATTGACAACATCGTTGAAACTCCAAATTACAATAGCATGTAAATCCATTCTAACAAAACTACACTCTATTTACAGTCATAATCTGTTCCATGAGTAAGAACATATCAAAGAGAAGTTTATGCAAGCATGTTTATGAACATATTTGATCAATCATAATAATCTTAAATTTCATAGCATATACCCAGCCCCAAATTCCATGATATCTTGAAAAGCTATATAAGAATAAGTTAAATAAAAGAAGCATCACTCTTTAGGTAGGTAACCACTAGTTTAAAATACCTTTAGGTTTGTTCGCTTACTATCAAAAACATCAACAGTAATAACAGTGTCTGGATAGCAAATAGGCACGTAATCAGTGGTTGGTGAGGACTTGGTCTGCAAAAAACACAATTATCGAGAGTGTCAGGATTATTTACTTCAGATATAAAAGAACTCATATATCCTAGTGCATCAATACAACACATTCATAAAGTAAACAATCTTCATCATTCTCATAACAGTTTAAACAAAAAAGGAGTTGCCTTAAATTCTCATTTTGAATTTATGGCAAAAAGATAAAGATTATCAAACAGAAGGCGCATGTCCAAAGTATCAACCTACAAATTCTTACTTTCTTTGATGATCTTCAAAATATCAAGAAAAACCATCATATATATAATCCTATAAGAACAAATTACAGGTCTTTGTCAGAATGCCAGTACCAAAACCCAAAATTGCATTACTTTTAGGCAAAAATTCATCCTACTACCATTAGTGCTTTATCGTGCATAAATAATTTATGAAGAACTAGTGATAAGTAACATGCAAGCTCAATCAACCATAGGTAGCTATAGGAGACTCTGCACCTGCACTGATGAAGCCATACACATTGGCTAAAAATAAATTGTTATGCACACACCTTCTTTGATGTGGTTATACATCTAAGGGATCTCATGCTTTCGATTTTCTCTGATGTGGACACTGCCAACTCATCAATCTCGGCCGTGCCACTACATGAAGAAACAACAAATTGTGTTGACAAATAATACTTAACAAACAATAATTAAGTTAGTATAACATAGGAAAAAAAATTCTTGCTTGAAAGAATGAAGTTTGGCAACAGCTTTATCTTCATCTTGTTTTTCCTTGATCTTTGCTAGCTCTTCTACTTTTGCTACATAGCCACCCTGCAAATATATATTCAGCACACAGGATTAATGAAGAAAGTTAACTTACTGACTACTAGGAGCATGTACAGAAGAGAAAAAAAATTCTGAATAAACACAATCACAATTAGAATCCCAATAAAAACTTTGCATAAAGCTCAAGATAGCTAAATTAACTATATGCAAGCCATTCAATTGTTCATATCAGAGTCAAACTTGAAATGGTAAACAAACGGGGATCCATGAAGCTGGATTGCAGAAGCCACACATAGATAAACTTACAATTTAGCAGATCTACAGCGGGAGGAATATGGATTTCAGCATCTCTTGCGTGTAGGGTAATTAAGGGCAAAAAAAATGTGAACTGAATGGGATAGCAACACTGCTAGAAATAGAATATGGTATTCTGTGAAAATTAATTATCCCCAAATCTTTGCAAACCACAATTTGGATGACCATTATTTAAGAGTCTATGAACTCATAGAAAAAGTAGTAGCTAAAATAGAATGTACATTATGTAATGCCTTATTCCCCCATATGCTCATTCAGGCATTCACATTTTTTAAACTAGTAATTGTGTATCTGTTGCATAAAATTCGAAGCATGGCACAAAACCAAAATAAAAAAGCATTTCTTTTTCTACCACCTAATCCTAGATATAGGTTGAGGGCATGGATCCTAATCCAGGCCAAACACCTTTATTGATGACAACCCCCTTCATCTGGGCTTCAGACCAGCAATGCATGAACATCAGTGGATGACTCAAAATCAAATGAAGCATAAGAAATAAAATATCATATAGAATTTTACGCACAATAACAAAACAGAAGCCGGTGATTATATACATTTCATAGGAATATAAAAACAAAACATACTTCAAGCTCTTCTGCACGAATCTCTCGGTCAAAAGCTCTCCCCTTCTTTTTGTTCTTTCCTTTTCTCACAGCACGAGATAGAGTAGAGGATCTTCTGCTTTCATGCGATCTTTTGGCCAAACCACTAGCATCTATACTGCAATTATCCATTCCTAACAATTCTAAGCTTGTATTGCACGGCCTTCCAAGACAATAAAAGAAAACTTACAGTCAATACAAGAAAAAAAACATCTAATATGGCAAAATTAAAAGAAACAAAGTCAAGAAGTAAGGAAAACAAGTTGCCTACATTTCACCATTGTTTTCCTCAGCATTATGAAATGATGATTCAACTCGCTCTTCATCCTGCACCACAGCACAAGGAAAACATCATATTTTTACGTGACTTGAAATTTGAAGACTTACAAATTCTTCTAACTATAAGACAGGGAAGTGCCTTAAAAGCTTCCTTGAGGGCTCTTCGTACAAGTTCTTCCTCGGAAAGAATTTTAAGGTCATCAACCCTATAAGGAATGAAACAAACAGCTCAAAAGAAGTTTCACAGAGCTGTGTAATGTGATAAATCTCATCCAGTAAATGAAGTGGTTAGATACATAACAAGAAAAGCAATTAATTTCCTTAACGTCGATGTCATCATCATCATCCTATGCCAAATAGGCACAAGTTGGGAACATGAATTTTGCGCCTTAAATTGTTTGTTTACACACTTAAATTGAACACACTAACTATGAGCAACAAATACAAGGTTCACACAACAGCCGCCCTTCCAGTCGCAATCAGCTTAAAACTTTTAACGTAAATGAAATTATATCTTTCATTTTCTTTTTTTCCACTTTCAATCCCACTGTAAGCGATATTCAAAGCCCAAATATAGTCAAGATTATATACCTACTTAAATTATCAGATGACAGAGAATTGAAATACCAATATCACATCCAATGCACTTCTACATTAAAAAAAATATAACGAACTTGCAGTACCGAAAAAAGAATTGCATGTAATCACAAATGAAGTAAGAAAACGCGGAAGCGAAGAAGAACCATTACGCGAGTTCGTCTTTGAATTCAGTCGTTGAAATCGAAGAAAGCTCCGCCTCCAAACCCTGGGCCAAACCGACAAACTCGTCAGTTCAATCAGATTATCATCGGCCTGGGAAGAAGATGAGGGGGAAGCATAAGACGACCTGGAGCTCGTCGAGGACGGCGGCCTGGAAGCGGGGGATGCTGGTGATGGCGCCAACGGAGTCGGGATCGACTATTGGGCTGCCTCGGGGCACCGACACGACCGCTTCCTGCTCGGGCTGTTCGATATCCAACATGGCCGCCCTCGCACGGCGGCGTGCGACCGGAGAAAGTGGCCGGAAAGAGAGAACGCCGCCGCCGCCGCCGCCGACGCCGTTAGTCCTGACGAATCTCGGCCAGGCCGTGGTCAGAGCCTAATGATCCGAACCAAATCTAATGTACTTACAATAACCTAATTCTATGAACCAAACCAAACCCGCGTTGGAGAAAAATAAAATAAAACGAACCAAACAATTTATGACCACATTGCCCTTTTCCCGACTTCCTATTTCTCAATAAATAACATATTTTTAAGGACAGCTTAATTGTAAATAACTCGGTACGCCGTTTTTAAGATTGTCAAACAATATAACCATACATGTATGTGACATGATCCGTAACTCCCAACCCTGATTAAATTGTAAATTATCATTAAATGTACAAAATTTTAATATGTTATGAACATACATGCATACATGATGTTAAACAACAGGTCTTAAAATCTTAATTATTCGTTGTCCCTACCCGAAAAAAATATATTTATTAGTTGTGAGACCGTACAATAAGTTACCCAACTTTTGCTATAGAGGACTGGAGTTAACTTCAAAATAATAATTTATCTACTATATCTTTTAAAGTGGAGAAGGTTTCTAATACTCCTTACTTGTAGGTTTTTCACAAATAAACTATCTCAAAAAATAGCAGTATATCTTTTAACTACCAACAAAACTAATTGTAGGTGTTTCTCCAGTCAACTATATGCAAAAAATTGCAATAAATTATTAATTGATAACAAAATTAAGATTGGAAAAAAATAAGTCCATCAAATCATAAAATTATTTTTTTATATTTGTATATCACATATATATAAAAAACCATTATATTTATTTTTTCCTTTTTTTCTTTTAAAATATTTTTTCAATGAATTAATTTATACAATGCCCACTTATTGCACGGGTATCTTGGATAGTTAACGTTGAAACTCATACTATTGTATTAGGGTGTAAACAAGATGATTTGAGCCGAGTCGAGCAAGGCTGTGTTTGAATTTGATATAATTTTTTGCAAGTAAATTTGAGATTGTTTGAAAGCTTGACGAACTTTAATGTATTATGAGTCGAATCGAATTTGTCCAAAATTTATGGTATTTGGGTTTGGCTTGTGTTTGGCTCGCTATGTTTTCGAACCAAACTTGAGCTTAGTAAAATATTTATGTTTGGCTCGTACTTGACTAATATAAGATCAAAAATTTCTTTCCAATGCTATGTAAGTTTAACGTGACCCCAATAGTATTAATTAGATAAGTTGAGTCGAATACTTTTTCAAGTTTAAATACATCTTGAGCCGAACACTTCTTAACTCAAGCTCTGTTCATTATTCAATGAGTTATCTATTTTAAGCTGAGTATTTTTTTTAGCACAAAATTAACGAGCACGAGTTCAAACCGAACTAAGTTGAACGTAAAATGCTCGCGAACCAGCTTGACTTATTTATACCCATACTCTTGCATCACTCCTAATTACATAGAATAGTCTAATCAAAGAGCTACTCACTGTAAAATCTCTTATCTATCTAATTGCTTATGGATAATTTTACCAATAATTAAATTATGAAGGTCGACATCGTCAGCTACCTGCCGATAAAATAATCTATACACACACCATATATGAATCTTTGAACCATTGTCGGCAGTTTTTAGGGAGTTAACTTTTTGCAAATCCTACAAAGCAAAGCCCGAGTACAAAATCCATGACCTACCCCAAAAGCCATCCATCCATGATACCAATTCCCAAACGTAAACAAAACCATAGATCACCTCTATATATATATATATATATACATGAGTCTTAGTCATTAAAGCCAAAAGCAAGAAATTTTTTGGGCTAATATTTAATATAAGTCGTTCGATTATAATAAGGACCTAAATCTATTTTTCTAAAAGAAAATCTTAAAACCTCTTTCCCCCTAACGGCACATGTTAGCCAAATCTTATCTCGGGTGGCTATATCTAGCCCCCCACAGGCCAAATATGACGTTTAGAATCTAACTGTTATCGGCCAAGTCCAATCGCCCCGGGATAGATCAGGCCAGCCTCCGTCCACATTCAGGTAGCCAACGACTTTTAAAAAAAAAATTATCCAGGCTGGCAGCTAGGTTTTGGCTACATCTGGCAGCCAGTGAATGAGGGGGTGAAAGGGTATTTTGGTTTTTTTATCCGGGCTGCTTTCTCATGACATTTGCATACCCATTTTAACAAACCCACTTAACTTTCCTTTCGCGTCAAGCTGGGAATCCCTTCGTCGAACTCAAAAAACACTCCATTTTACCTTTTCTTAGATTGAAATGACTGCTATATGGAGTATGTACATTATGATCACAATAGAAAACAAAAGCCATTTCCCAATTTGAAAGTTAGGGACCCATGAGGAACTATAGTTATCTTAATCTCTTTATTTCTATATACATCATGATCATTTAGTTTAAGGAATCAAGTAATTATAACACTTCCAAAAGCATATACATGATATAGATATCAATTTCTATCAATGTAGATAGACTAGATTTGAGGTCACTTTTGGGTATCATGTGAGAGAGGAGATGAAGACGGAAGAGTGGCCATCTCAACTTTCATCATTAATTTAATGCCCAAATTTCAGTTTATGGCTTCTTGTGGCAGGCGAGAGAAAGAAGCTATAGAAAGCAATGGAGATACCAGAATAGAAGCTTTGCAATTTGTTGAACCTGTATAAATTGAGCTTGCCATATTTAATTTGATTGTTGGTTGGGTGATCACATGATGAAGAAGAGAGGTGATGAGAAAGTCTTCAACTACATGCACAAGCAAGGTGCAGCTGATCTCGCTTCACCTGTTTTTAAAGGACTACTTTAATCTGATTATTCATACAGGATTGGAAGCCTCTTCATTAATGCATGTAGTAAGAAGTAAAGTCCAAATTGGCCCATCTTCTCCTCATTGTAGCTCCTTGAAGTGATAAACAAGAACCCCCATTACTAATCAATTAAGAACCCAACTGATTAATAACAGATTATTGACATTACAGATTGTAACATCCCACCAACTACTTTGAGTAAGAAGGCAATAAGATAGACTGAAAAAGTCCCTTTTATTCAAGATCATTTAAGTTTATTAGTTTGTGGCACAATGCACTCTTCACATCCGAGTTAAACTCCAATATTGTTGATCATGACTATAAATTGACAAGACTCCATGTTTGGCTTAGACTCTTGAATCAAGTGTTAAAATATCATTGAATTATTTGGTTAAATAGGGAGTTATTAATTGCTAATACAAGTTATGAACCAGCCACTCAATTGTCAATCTAAAAATACACACACACATAAATATTATATATATATATATATAACACGTACACCCACCAAACTTCAGATCTACCAGCTTTATGGGTTAAATTCAATGATTATTAGAAGTAACCCTATGTCAACTTGAAGTTGATACCGAATCTATATAAATAAAGGGTCGAGTTCGAGCCCTGAATTATTAAACTAATTATTTACAGTGATGTCTAATTGTGTGTTATAGAGGTGACACTGTTGATCTTCTCGCACGAAGACGGTGGGAGATTATATATTGATGCAGGTAAGCCTGTGAACATCCGAGGAGGAAAGTCTGCAGTTTGAATTTATTTATGGCACTTCGAGAGGTG
Organism: Piper betle; assembly: GCA_033002965.1. Classification (NCBI taxonomy): domain Eukaryota; kingdom Viridiplantae; phylum Streptophyta; class Magnoliopsida; order Piperales; family Piperaceae; genus Piper; species Piper betle. The sequence goes on from JAURVB010000705.1 coordinate 243,776, forward strand.
GCAGATGAAGATTCAAGATGTCATTAAGGTGAAGATGGGTGGGTAGGTCAAAGCTTTTATATCGCGTATAGAGGCCATTGAGCTTGAGTGGGGGGAGTAGGGCCATGGTGGTAGGTGACGCAGAGAAATCACGGAAAAGACAGTCAAATAGATTGTAAGGAAAGAGCATACCACCCCTTGTTCTAAAGATGAGTTGTGGGTCATTTTCTTTGGTGCTCTTCTTGCCAGTATATGTTCTGATCCAGTTTTACTAGTAATGGAGAGGTGAGGGAAGGCCGCAAACTTGATGGCGCAGAAAGAAAAGGGAAGCTATCCTTCAAGTTGGCTTCCTTGTCTTGCCTTTTCTCTTCTTCTCCTACACCAACCAACAAATGCTTTGGCTTTGAATTACACAACATTCCGTAGACAGGTCTCACCACTAAGACTCGCTAGAATACAGAAACACTTGGATAAGATCAACAAGGCCTCCGTGAAGACCATTGAGGTAATCAAGCGAGGGACATCAGAATCAACTCCTTGTCATGCTTTCCGTCATTTCAATTAATGTTTGTGCAATTTGGGTATTGAAGTTTTTATTGTTTGAACAGAGCCCAGATGGAGATGTCATAGATTGTGTGCACAGACGACGTCAACCAGCTCTAGATCATCCGCTGCTGAGAAAGCATAAAATTCAGGTATATCTAACACAATGGGGACATATGTATAACAGACACAAGCATCAATTTCTACATAAATATTCTTAACGCATTCAACTGATCGCTGCTATAGAGAGAGCCGTCAGCAATGCCAAAAATCGGAAAGAATTCGGGGACCAATAACAGCACCGGCGAGGCAAGAACATGGCAGACGTGGCTAGCCGGTGGGCATTGTCCAAAAGGCACAGTACCTATAAGAAGAAGCTCCGTAGACGACGTCCAAAGAGCCAAGTCCTTGTTCGACTATGGCAAGAAGCACCCCAGAAGGATTCCTCTTGCCAAGTTCGCTGAGGCACCGGATGTTGTCAGTGGCAATGGGCATGAGGTAATCTTTCCTTCTTTAAACAATGCTTCATCCCTGCAACACAATAACTTCATGCAATTTCCACCATTTCATGACCGAACAGGTCATGGCGGTGCAGTAGATGTCCTTGTGCTCAGAGCTGCATAGCTAGCTCAGTTTTGAGTCCTGCATCGACCATCTAACTCTTTCAAATGGGCAGTCAAGATTCAGATCTTCAAGCCACTGTTTTAAATGTGGCATAGGCCAACCAAGTTGAACCTGATTTATAACATATTATATTAAGGAAACATGTTGCAAGTTCTTTTGAACTTATCTTTACTATTCATATAATAAAGGTCAAGATGATGCACTCGTGTATATAATGGGTTCACAATCAAAAGGTAGACATGAGGGCTAGCTGCGTGATGATTAATTGGAAAACTACATTTTGAGCATGATTGATGTGTTTAATCTGTTGAACAGCATGCAATTGCGTATACGGCATCATCAACAGAGATATATGGGGCCAAGGCGACTATAAACACTTGGGACCCTGCAATAGAGGTTGCCAATGAGTTTAGCCTCTCACAGATCTGGATCCTATCTGGTTCTTTTGATGGCTCCGATCTCAATAGCATTGAAGCTGGTTGGCAGGTATTTACTCCCTTTCCTCCAACAACACAACGACCCAGAAGCCCAAAAAACTAATTAGTAGTTAATCACTGTTTTTATTGTTTAAATCAAGAAAAAATTTTGGGTCAGCCTGCAAGCGACGCCGATGAAGATGCCGTATGTCTCCTCAATCGTCCCTAGAATTGATAGTGGAGATGCTCGGCGTCGCTCCCGGGCGGACCCAAAACCCACTCTTAAATCAAATGCCCAGTATTTTCTATCCTTTTACGAGTTTTGTATTTTCTTTTAAAATATTATTTTTGCAAAATACTTGTACCCATTTTTAAAGTTAAGAAAGAAGGTTTCTAAAGAATGGATTCTTCTAGTCAGGTTAGCCCGGAGCTATACGGCGACAGCAGGCCAAGATTGTTCACATATTGGACGGTTAGATCTCACTCTCCAACAATTACATTCAACGCATTAGTAATTTACAAGCAAAAGTTCCTATGTTACTCTTCCCCGTGCAACAAGAAGCTTCCATGTCTCATGCTAACTCAGACATGCATTTATGTGTTCGTGTAGTATACTTGGATTATTGTAGCAAATAAACAATTTATTTACCATTTCCCGTTGTCATAAGTTGTGTGCTTGTTCAACAGAGTGATTCATATCAAGCAACCGGGTGCTACAATCTCTTGTGCTCCGGGTTTGTACAAACCAACAAAGACATTGCCATTGGAGCAGCCATATCTCCTGTTTCTTCCTTCTCTGGCAGCCAATTTGACATCACAATCCTCATATGGAAGGTATGTTTTTCATGGCACTTGATCATATACATCTTCCCCTACATGTAAATGTAACCACAGTATGCTTTGAAAAAAAAATCTAAGCATAATATAAAGTAATTTAGGCTCAATGGTTGACAAGTACTCCTAGGATTCTAACAATTGCATTAGAATGTATTTATGCATACTTTTCCTTTAAGCTACAGAAACAAGACAAATGTTTCAACAAAACAGGGCATTGGCCATTAAGCTTCCATTAAAATACATGGAAAGCAGCTATTGCGCCTGCACTGGCGCCTTGGCTCTCTGAGCTGCTCCTCTCCTCTTTTCTTACAAAACAACAGTTAGTCAAATCCATTGGCAAACTTTCATGACCTAGGAGTTCCAACTTGACGCCATGAATTTAAGGTCATGCATACCAGCGGTGGCCAAGACTTGAACAAGTATGTACATATATCAAAATCATTCTTATTAGTAGGTCAAACTCACTGTTTCTACGTAAGTTTTGCTTGACTTTAGGGAGCTGTACTAGTTGTACCCGTTCTGCTCTAGCAACCATTCATGAATGATTAGGCAAAATATATGATACCCAATGTTATTAGCTAGTGATCAGTGGTTTAATGATTTCGACTCACCTTAGTGTTGCACGTTCCAAATCAAAATCAAATTTATGTTTCTCTGATTTCAGGACCCAAAGGTGGGTAACTGGTGGATGAGCTTTGGAGAGAAAACACTAGTAGGGTACTGGCCAGCGGAACTGTTCACTCACCTGTCCGACCACGCCACCATGATCGAGTGGGGTGGAGAGGTGGTGAACAGCCGCTCCAGGGGCGAGCACACCTCAACCCAGATGGGCTCAGGTCACTTTGCCGAGGCCGGTTTTGGCAAGTCGAGCTACTTCCGCAACCTCGAGATTGTTGACGCCGATAACAACCTCGGCGCGGTTCACCATGACCACCTCTCCGTCCTTGCCAAGAACCCTAACTGCTACAACATCAAGAGCTCTTACAACGACGAATGGGGCACCTACTTCTACTACGGGGGACCTGGAAATAATCCTCAATGCCCTTAGAGTAATATATTATTATTAATTTAAATTTTAAATACGACAAATAATCTAGTGTAAGATCTTATAACCAATGATACAATGAAACCTGCACACAAACAAGCGCTAATATATCTTGTGTGAAGAATTAGCCTTAATATATCTTATCACTTTCTAACCACAAGGCATAGAAAGTTGGATGCAGCGTCAAACTACTCATGCAATGCTTTACGTTTACTATATATCAATTTATTATTTTAAGGTTTTTGCCTTGGACCGAGTTGAGGTGGTCATATACTTGAAGAGCTTCAAGCCATATCATTTACAGAGCGTGTTAAATGGCAAAATTAATCTATGTGAAACGTTAAAATAAGTTGTTTGCCAATTGTAAATTTAGCATTATGAATGCTTGCCAAGTTTCCGATTATCAACTTTACGTATGGGAATTATCCAAGCAAGTTGTAATTATGGACATTTGTTTGTATTACCTTTTTTTAATCTCTCCATTGATTTCCAATTCCTTCTCAGTCATGCAAAACCTTGTTTATATAAGAAATGAAGGTGACCCAGTGTGAAATTACTATTGTTATGCTTCTCCAACGCCAAGTGCAGATATGCCTTGCTCTATAAGAAAATAGAAGGTAGAGAATGTATAGAAGAGAACATTGTCAATAAAATCATCTTAAGAGTCAAATTAGTGTCTTCAAAAGGAATGATTACTGGATGTCCTTATACAAGAGAATATACCACAGACGCCTAAGCACGTAGACGAATAATAATAATTCTGATAAACTATAATATCATCATGTAAAATCTTCATTTCAATGCAAATAATTCACAGTTTTACTGATATAAGAGATAAATAGCATGAATGCCTTTATCAATTACATGATAGATAGATGGTTTTATTCTATTCTTGTCAAGCCATCCGAATTACAGGAACTGTGATATACAATTAGACAAAATCACTCCAAATCTCATCGCACCATCTAGAATTTTTCATGTTAAAATGATAAACTACGCGAACTTTAATTGAGCCTCAACTCGTATTCACCCACCAAGGTTACCTTGCCAAGCAAGAGCTTGGTGACGACTTTTGCCAAAGATTTCCAAATGTCAAACCTGCGAAATTAAGGACTTAATAATAAGGACGCGGAGGCTACTTGATCTAGGATCTTGTTATTAGTAGTTTCATACATTCCTTTGAGGTCAATTTATTATTACAGAAAATCATTTACTACGTACTTAACTTATTTACCAAATCCCTTGAGACAATTAATACATGTATTGCAGACCTTGAGAATAAAATCATTGATTATTGACTGGAAGTTTCGTTTCCACTGGATTCTAAACTACCTCTCCCTCTACCTTGTTAATCCGAATTTCCACTGGATTCTCTTGTCGGTACCAATTTGGACTCCACCTGCATTCAGATGCATACATGTAACTACTGATAAGTGTTATGCTTCCATGAAAAGGCTAATTTATCTACATTAATCCAAATTGATAAGAGATATATTCAAGTTTAGATGGTCATAGATCAAAATTAACAATAGCATATTCCAGAGTGTGAACAATGTTTATTAATTAAATCATTGTGGAATAAAAATCATCCTCAGGACCGCTTGCTGACAGCAGCAAGCCATTCAAGATATGGAATACAAGAAGCAATAAATTTTTTTCCGGATTTCCCACCACATTGTCACGAGTAGTTACAAATTAAAATTGCAACTATAAAAAAGGCCAAAGAGATAAGTGCTTCACTGTTTCTTCAAAATAAAATAAAAATGAAAAAATAAATAAAAGGGAGAGAGAGATATGCGCCCAGCCCAAGATTTGTAACTTAATCAAGTAGCCCCTTCTTACTGAGAAAACTTGGGGGAGTTCCAAAGTTTCTTCTGCGGCCAGAATTAACAGCAAACCTACTTCCCTCTTTCGACTTAATGGTTTGATTGGCATGGTAAAAGACATATACCTGTATTCTAGAGACAGTAGGATGAGGAATCTCAAACTGGGAGCTTTTTTTGGAGTTGCTTCTTTGGAAATTCTACGAGGAAATAGGAAGTCTGAGTTATGCTCTCGACATAAATTCCTGTATCATATTCCATGTAGTATAAAATTAAACACTTTCAATCACATGAACTAAGAAAGAGACATGAATAGAACAAAGCCACACCTTACCACCTGTAAAAGCATTTAAGTTTTCTCGTTATCTGGAGCATATGCAGTAGAGTCCACGAAAGTTAATACTGAAGTAAGCTATTTTCAGGTATCCAGGTATGGGTAGCTCAATTTGCACATTTGTTTCTGTGCCGAGTGACAAGACTAGAAAGGTATATCCAAAACTTAAAGATAAGGTGGGGTGGATGGGAGGGATAAACAGAGTAGACACCTATTCATTGGACAGAGCTCAAACAGGTCTGACAGAAATGAAGGTGATTATGAACCAGTTAAGAGTGACAAATTAACATTTTATCTGCCGTTGGCCAATTTGACAGTGGGCCAATCTAGGATCCAAAACACTTGAATAGGCTGCAGCATTGAAAAATTAGATGTGTTTTGGTACCATATAGAAACATGAGATCAAGGCACTTGAGGAACGTTAGACTTGCAGATAAAGATCACATTCTACTTTGCAACTCAGCCAATACTCTGGTTTTGCAAACATTGAGAGGCACAGAAATCTGGTAGGTATAATGAATTATAATCGGAGCTCTTTGAAATGGCTTCAAGCTTGACCATTAAATTTTTACAGCTCTTTGAGTATCTTTCAACTTGAGCTCTACCCAGATGAGAGGTTTGACCTGAAAAAGAGTGAAATGTCATTCATTCTAGTTTTTCAAATTCAAAACCAATTTATCAAACAATACAAGAAGAATCACATGTGTACTAAATCAATAAATCATCAAATAAAAAAAGTCATCTTGAGGTACACAGGATATTAGTCTGTAATTTTCAAATTGAGCCAACTGCACGCACCTTTACCAAAAAAAGAAAAAAGCAAAAAGAAAAACTAAGAGAAACTAAATTAAAAAGGTCATCGAAATGGTAACATTAATTTCTAAAATTTAATCAGTAGAACATATCTTTTTGGGGGAAAAAAAAACAGAAAGCAACAGAAGTAAGTTAGAAATTAAAGAGGGCAAACTGATGAAACCTGATATCAACCATTTAATGGCCTTCCCTTTCTTGCCACGACCTTGAGCCTTGAAAAATACTGGCATTTGGACGAAATTTACACTTGGGCATACCACTGCTACATATCAAACAATGATGATTTTTATTTGGAAATTCCAACTTAAAGGGCAAGATTCACTTTAAAACACCTCTAATACATGATTTTTCCTAAAAATGCATTGACAAGACTACCACCACAGTATAAGAGGCATACATACACATCTAAGTTAACCACTTGACATGAAAAACAATAAACCTTATTCATTTCTAGAAACAAGAGATGACTAATAATATCAAAACCACCCTGAAATGGTGAAACTCACAAATTAAAGCGTCAATCATTGCTGCAGCTGGAAACTTCAAAGTCAATAGAAAAGAGTGATATTTGACCCATGAACAAGTCCTGAACATGTTCTTTACATAAAGCTAATCTTCTTCGGTTAAGACTAGGGTGAACTGCTGCTACAAATCCACTTCTCCACTCAGGAAATCTTTGTCTCTCATTTCCAACAAGGGTATAAACACCTCGCGCATGAGACTGACATCCAATGACACAACATATGTGAGGCTGTGATGGATCAACTAAACTTGTCAGATGTAGCATACATAGCCCACTATTGGATATATCATACATTAAGGCTTCATCTTCATCATTTACTTTGAGTGCTGACTTGATTGTCACCATATCAGAATCTATTTCTTCGACTGAAGGGATGAGATCAAGGTCTGCTTCGAATTTTCTTTCAATTGTGCTTTCATGTATTCGATGTTTAGACGCCAAAGTCCGGATGCAAGCCATCCTAAGGCACTGCACAATCAAGTGCTTGATATCATCGAAATTAGCACAACCACTATACCATTTCAGCCAACGGCGTGTAAGCCCGGCAAACCAATTAACAATTTCAATGTTGTCATGGAAAATCAGAGTGGAAACTCGCTGTGGAAAACCTCTACTATTTATAATGTTGTAAAATGAGAGAAATTTTATTATGCTATTAAGAGGTGCAAAGGTTTTGGCAATCACCTTAGGATCTTCAAACCTCACGCATGAGCTACTTTTGGTCTCGTTTAAAAGGGTAAGTGTTGAATCTCTCTCTGAAGAAACATATTCAAGAGCTGCCTTCTGAAAATTGTAAAAGGATTCTTTAAGGTCCTGTGGAAGAGCAAGTTCCACTATATGTTTGGCTAGAAGTTTCTCTTCATTGTCTTCAGCCTTAGCATTGACATCTTGCATCCATATCTTTAGCAAGAATTTAAACCAATGATCTGTCTTCATACCGGTTTTGCGTAAATGTGAAATTTCATTTAGTACAGAATGCGGATCAACCAAATGTTTTATCTCTGACTCTTTGATCTTCTTCAATCCATGCGCTAACCATTTTTTTCCTATTCTTATCGTCCCTGCTTCCCAAGCCTTCTGCTTTTGCAATGCAAACAAAGAGACCTTTTCCTTTAGCTTATGTACAGCTCGAAGACCACAACTCTCTTCTATTCTTGTTTTAATAATGATGCCAAGGAACTGAATTCCACGTTCACAATCCAAAGCTTGTATATCTGTCCTCCCAGCGACACTTAAGTTTAATTTGTTCGTCAAAAAACATTTGGTTTGAGCTCTCAAACCATGAGCATGATCTCTAGACCCCAAAACCACTATCAGTATCTCATCCATATACCTACAAGCAAGAATTTTCAATTTCTTCTCCAACTTTTCAGAGTTCTCATTTATCTGACTGCGAAACCAGGTACGCAGGGATGGATATTTGTTTATTCCTTGACAGTCATTATAATTAGCATGAAGACCTTCATACTCCATAATGATCTCGTATAGTGCCTGATCAAAGCTGTCAAGGTAGATATTCATCAGAATTGGGGACAATACCCCCTCTTGGGGAAGACCATGGCCTTTCGGAAAGCCACCAAATTCAAAGTTAAGAACTTGAGCCTCATGCATTTGAACCAAGAGAGAATATAAACTTTCATCGTTGATCTTTTCTCCCATTAGTGAAATAAGTTTGGTGATAACACCTAAATCAACCGTTTTTTTCACATGTAATGTGAAATACCATCCAGAATTCTTAATTTCTTTGCACAGATAATTTATAGCCGATTTATATCCTCGTCCACTTCTACAACCGTGCGAAAATTTAGAGAAATAAGGCCTATAAACAACTTCTAGAACTATTCTAATGGCCTCCTGAATGACTTTAAGTTTCAAGTTAGGAAGAGCCAAAGTTTCTCTCAGAGCACTCCTTGTTGATAAAAAAAGGGTATTAGCCCTGACATTAAATTCCCCATGCACAAGTTGTTCTGCTATGGAAAAAAAACATATGTCGTCGTAATTCGAAGACACATTAACATTTGAGCTAAGTCTTATAGAATCGTAAGCATCCTTGAGTGTCTTCGGATTTGCAACAACTTTTTCTAGGAGTTTATAATACTTACCATTTAGATACTGGTCTTTCACCCTCTTTTTATACGAATTTCAATCAAACGTTTGAGACCCATCCGAGTGTCATATCTTCCACGGGGATGAGTAGAGGGTTCAGCTTGAAGAGAAGCCAAGCTTTCTGCCAAGGAAACGGCAGAGAGATCGGTTCTCTGAAAAGCATTAATAGGGTCTTCCTCCTTCCAGTGTGGCTGTAAGTCAAACATGTCGAACAGCTGATGTCCTGTTCCGAAGTAAACCACCCATCAGGAAGAGCTATGCGACAATGTAGTAGATATGTGATAAACATTTTCTGACTAAAACTCCCACACATATATATGGTTGAAATTGCTCTATATTCGATATCATTCGATATCAGTAAATACTCGCAAGCACAAAGGAAATAATCAGCTAGCAGAACAACAAAGATGAGGACATGAAGTAATCACCCATGTGAATCATTGAAGCATGGACAAAAATGTTGTGCCGGTGCAAAATATGAACATAATGTGCGGAACACATCTTTGGGTTATTTATCGACGGTACAAAAAACCGCATAATCCTCATCATGCAGGTGTAAACCTCTGATGAGAACCCTCAGATAATAAGTTCAGAGACGAAATGGAAACCTGGGGGTGGGAAATACAAAAGCAAGCTTCAGCACAAAATAAACAACGAAGAATCATTAATAAGTAAACACTAACGAAACACAATGTAAATTTACAGCAGAAAATAATAAAACAAAGCCAGTCGTCGGCGTATTCGGCATGGTGCATAGGAAGAAGAAAGTCTACAAACCTGAACAGATAAATCTCCCAAATCTGTAAAAATTACGAACGGATTTGCAAATGCTAAAGTCGGATATATTCATCAATCAATACTAGGAAAGGGGGGGTCAAAAAAGCTCATAAAAGCTTCTATGTGCTTTGGATCCCTACGATAATGGCAAGCCTTCTCTTCTTCATCATTCGTTTCTTTGGTAATCAAAATGGATCGCCTCTTCGCATTCCCGCGAAAATTCGAGAGAAGTGGCGGGGAAGAAGGGGGGCGGTAGGGCGTTCAGGGAGTGGGCTGGTGTGCTCAGAATGGGTTGCCAGTCCGACCGACTAAAGCCGCTCCAACCAAAACCAAATGTCGGACCGAGCTACCAAAAACTTGCATTATTAACCCCACCCAAAAATCCTATAAATATTTGGAAAAAATTGGGATTTGTGTTCAAAATGATCCCTTGGTAAAAAAAAATTTATTCATTGATTTTTTATTAATAAATAGGCTGCCAAAAATAGAACTCTAATTAAATGTAAAATATTCAATCATTTAAATACAACAAAAATATAAATCATGTCATTATAATTCTGAAATTCGTCTTAAAAATTAAAATTTATCTCAGAAGGTATGGTATAAGAAAAATAATAATTATTGTTATAATAATACCAAAATATTAACCTTGTCAGCCTCCCCGGTCATGTAACCTAGTTTCGTAATAAAACTTTGACTTAATTTGGTTGCTCTTAGTCCAAGCTAAAGCTAATGAACAGTTGTAGACGTGGCCAACCTTGACCTTTGGTCTTGTTTTCTTTAATAATGATTTATCTTTATTAATTTTTTAAAAATATTTAATTTAATTTTTTTAAAAATTATAATCTAATAGACCTTTTTTTATTTATATAATAATTTCAAAGTTAACTTAGAGTGTACTTTGACTACCTCTAAAAAATTTCCCTTTTCCCAGATATTTATGCAAAAAATTTCCATGGCATGTAAAATAGAAAATAAATTCTCTTTTGCCACCCTATTTAATATAATAAAACTTTTTTCTTGGTAGGTGGCATGCTCCTAATTTGTTAAGAACCTGGAAAAGTGATAACGATGCTCCAAGATTTGGTAATGATAAGTTATAAGACTTCAAATGTAAATGTTACATACCTATTATAGATTAAAAAACATTTAAATCTCCAATATTATTTTCCGATATTTTTAAAGATTGTATTTTTTTCGGACAATTTCTCTCGGGATGAAGAACATTGAACATATTCTGTGTTACTGTTTAAGGTGTGAACTGATAATAATCACATCTAAGATCTATCGACATCCCACCATGCCCTTTGCCAGTCATCATATAATCTATCATATGATCCGAAAACTGTTGTAGGAATATCAACGAAGCATAGGAATTGTTTTATGTAATTTATTACGTTTCTGCTAATAAGGTACCTGGTTGTAATAAAAAATTTTCTATAAAATCTTTAGATAATTTTGACACAACTTTTATTTTATTACAATTATAAAAAGTGGCAAAGTTTATAAAATTATATTTGGTAAGTGATGGAGAGAGGGGTGAGCATTATAATACATAAATAAAACTCAGCCATTTTTTCTTCTAATGTTTTATAAAATTGCATTTACCATCTTATATTTTAACAATATTTTATCAAAGGAGTTTTTATCCGTTATCGTTACCTTTTTTATCTTTTGGCAATAAATGAATACAAAATAGGATAAAACGCCAGGTAGAATCGAAAATTCTGTAACTTATATTTGACATCATTTGAGCGCTTTTTATTGTAAGCAAAGTTCAGAATATATCAATTGGGAGAGAAACTTTCAATCAACACCAGATCTATCTAAGATCAAAATCACGGATGGTACAATTAGGAGGTCTTCACGATACGAATTTGAGGGAAAAAGAGAGCATAAAATAGAAGCACATCATACAATCACCAACATAACGTTCATACATGATCCCTTTCATCCCCCTCTCATTGTTCCCTTCATCGCCCATCTTGATCTAGTGGATTAGATAGGTGAGGACCAAAGCTGCCAACATTAAAACATAGGCAATTCCTTGATCAATTGCCACACCTGCATGCAAAACCCAAAGTTTCAGAGATCACCTCCACCACTAACTTCTAAGCCATTACAACCGCATAACAAAGTATTGGCTAAAAGAGAAACGTACGTACCATCGCTAGCAGGAGCTGGTGCTGGGCTTTGGGCACCGATGGCTGGTGCCAAGAGAGCAGTGACAACAACCCACAAAGCCGCAACCAAGAATTGAACCCTAGCCAATTCCATCTTCCCAATAAGCTCTCTCCAAATAAGCCAAAGAGAAAGGCCTAGAGGGAAGAGGAGGAGGAGGCGAGACGATGGATGACAATTTGACAATAGCAGGAGAAGAATTGCCACCTATATAAATGGAGCGAGCTTGCCAAGGTGTACAGGCAGACAAGGGAGAGGAGCCAGTCTGGATCAAAATGGTTTTGCTTCAAAGAAATGGCAGTTGCCCTGTCTCTTCGCTTTTGGAGTGCCATCTTCAATCTTTATTTAGTTTTGAGGAATAATGGTCACTAATAAGTTGCATGCCAATTGGCATGGCCTGGCCAGGATTCCAATTGACAGGTAGATATGTTTACGTGACATGCTGTTAGTGAATAAAAGAATGTTTTTTTCTTTTTAAGTATTTTGCCCATAAGCCTACCATGGCTCTCAAGATCTTCAAACCTCTGATTTGGCCAAGTTGGCCGTGTGTATAAAAATATGCGGGAAGGCAAGATTGTTTGGCTCGGCCACAAGTTGCAACACCTAATTCACAATTACCGGCATGCAAATTCTAATTTTCTTCCCAAAATTAATTGGCTCAAAAACAGAACCGATAAATTAAGGAAAACCAAAGGTGTTGGAGGACGTGCATGCCTTTGAATGGACAAAGGTGAGCCGTTTGTTTTCCAGGTTTGAGTCAAGTTGCTGTGAGAAGGCGAGGAAGAAAATGGGAAGATAGAACCAGGGACATCATATTTTGTCTCGACACTCTAAATTGAAGCTTTGTAACGCACTTGATTCGTGTTTGTTAAATTTTGCTCGCGCAGTCATTATCTGATCATCCCTGGCAATATCTTATAATTTGCAATTTGTTTTTCTGGATTTGGTTCTCAGGCAGCATTTTTTCACAAGGAATTTAATTTAGGTGCTAAGATGCCAAATACTCTTTAAACGACTTCTACAACAAACATAATAAAAAGGCACACTGTCACAACATGGATGAAAAGAGCAACAGAGAGGGCAGCTTCTTAAGTCATTCATACAAACTAGTAGCGATCAGACCACACTGAAAAGATCCCCTTAGCATTTTCACCATCTGAGCTTGGCCGGGAAGTACTGCATGTTTTGAGCAGCAATGATTAGTCAAAATCACCATCTCATGTTTTGATCCGATGTTAGATAAATTTTTGAGTAATCAGAGAAAGACCTTGTCAATGAGTGATTGGTAGTAAGGCTTCACTTCTTCTTGGTCTATCCTGACCTTGCTCTTACTGTACAAGTCGTATTTGCTGCTCAATTTCCATTACAACATAAGTATAAGGTTGGTTACTCATTGACAAATTCACTTGTATTAGTTATGAATTTATGAACTAAAACATGATCATGACTCACTTAAATATTTGTAGCCACTTGAGCATTTCCTTGTCCTCTTTGTTCATCAGATATTCATAAGCTCCTGATCGGTGCATAGCTGCAAACAGATACAAATGTGTTATAACAATGGCTCTAAAGATAATGCAGCAAACAAAGGGTGGATGCCAACCATAAAATGAGTGAAATCGGATGATAAAAAGGCCTGCAGGAGGGAGAGTTGTCTTGTTCTCTTCGGCAACCTATCAAATCCATGCCCAGATGTTCATCTACTACAAAACTAGTGTAACTCTTTCCTTGAGAAAGATAGGGGAATATGCTTACTACCAAATACATATACTCGTCATGGCCCCAGCTCATGGTGACCTTGCCCAACCCGCAATTTTCAGAGTAGATTCCCAGCTTGGTGGAGTACAGGGGATTCTTGTCATCTTCATTCTCCTTGAAATACTAGTAGTGACCCATGTCGTAAAGTAGAAAAAAATCACCATTTTTGTACATATTTTGAACTTTCTAATGATCATAGAGCAATATATGCGTAGAGTTACATCAAGTTCATTACCTGATGATGAACTATTGACGGATCAAAAGCACAACCCAGCGGATACGTGTCCCCTTCAATCAATCACAGAAATGAACGCATGAGTACAAACAATATTACAATTAGCTAGGAGCTACAACAGCAACTTCCGTCTATCTTTCAAACTGGTTCAGAAAAATTAGCAAAGAAACACTAACCAGCAACACACCATTGAGGCTCCCCTCCGAAGGATGGATGCAGCAGAACTTTTCCCAAGTCTACATGCATATAAAATAAGTCAATCACCTAGTTGATCAAGTGTTCTGTTTTGTACATGTAACATTGTGGAAGACATATATATTAAGTATATGTTGCATGCATGTTACCATGAACGAGAGCGGTGAGATGGAGCCAATCTTGGTCTGGATAGTCCTTGCGGATGGCCTCAGCGGTTTGGAGAAGGTGTTCAATTTGTGGCTCGTCTAAGTCTGGATCACTCTCGTCCACAAACTCATTTAGAAGTTCACAACATTCCCATATGCTCATCTCTGCCCTGTTCAATTTACCATACTCTTCTTTTTTCTGTCTAGCCTGATTTGATGAAATGAGGAGACCATCATGTGCTAGCAAGAGAGAAAACGATCTATGTATGCATGTATATAGAAAAAGTTGAGATACTAACAAAGTTGTAGGTTTGGTTGATGTGGTTGATCCTGTAGAACTCCTCAACATTTGCACTTCTTTCTGTTTCCTTGTCATAATCCCTTGAACGAAGAAATCATATTAAATAGCCAAGCAGCGAGAAATTTTTTGGTTTTTCACGTTAAGAAGAGAGAAACCTGAAGGAGTGGCCAAAAGCATTACTCTCTGGAGCCACAAAGCCACCTTCCAACATGCTCTTTATGTCTTCTTCTTGCACAGCTTCTAGTTTCTTCATATCATCAACAGCTTGTTCAAGCACTGGCTCTGCAAACAGTCCACGAGAGCCATATATTGTCAACATTCATGCACTAATATCATCTCAGAGAAGGAGAGAGAAACTAACCTGGAACATTGACAGTCATATTGAAGTGAAGTAACGAATGAAAGAGACACAAAACTGGAAACAAAAATCCGATTAACAAAAGCAGAGATGGAAGAGAAGGCTGTGACCAAGGCTAGGCAAGGGCAATGCCTTATATAGGCAACCTCCTAGATTAACTGATATATATTGACTATATAGTATAAACAACTACTTTCAACATTCACAATGTAGAATTCACCTGAATGCAAATTTTTGCACCACCCCCAGCTGGAAGAATGCATGCAATTTCGCCACTGCTAGCCTTTGGAAGTATTAAGGTGGAAGTCATGTTTTACACGTCAGTGCTGGGATTGAGAAAGCTTTGAGAGCCCAAAATAATGGAGAATCGCGAGTTGGGGGATAGAATTTCAAAGAGCAAGACAAATCTGACGTTGGCATGAGTTGACAAAGGTAACAAGCTTTGTCCCCTTCCTCGTATATATTTATTCCCTTGAGATGCCAACTTGCAATCCATCTCTAGTAAAAGGGTAAAACCATTGACAAATATCTTTGCTTTCTCACTGATACTCGCCACTTGTGACTGCAAATACGTCTATTTGCTTGTAGCCCATGACATGTAATACTATGATGAAGAGATTAGTTAAACAAATGGCAGTGATAAGTCATGATAAAGTGATGATGTGAGAGTGTTGTGGTCCTTGTTTGTAACAAAAAATGAGGAATTGTTAGCTGTCCTGTCGGCTGCAAAAAGGTAAATTTGGAGTCCTTTCCTTGAGAGAAAAAAGGTAGTTGATGCATGTTATCGGTTTGTCCTGGTTGACAAAATAAGGAAGCATGAGTCCTCGGGATTTCGGCTCGCCGCAAATTTGTAGACTTTGTTTTATGATTGCCATGGAAGGGCCTCATGGTTTCTGCTTG
The DNA here is from genome assembly GCA_033002965.1 of Piper betle. NCBI lineage: Eukaryota > Viridiplantae > Streptophyta > Magnoliopsida > Piperales > Piperaceae > Piper > Piper betle. The sequence goes on from JAURVB010000705.1 coordinate 259,670, forward strand.
CTTCCCAAGGACATTTTATCACATTCAAACATTGTGTGGGTGACGTCGGTACTGGGCACACAAGTTGCCAAACAAGTTGGTCAAGTCCAGACACGCGGGACTGGTGTTTATTCTAACATTTGAGGTGGAGGCGAAGTGTCGTCTAGCTTCGTTGATTGGAAAGAGGCTGCAATCTCACATTGCAAAAGAAAAAATGTACTCAGAAGCTTAACACGACAATTGAGGACTAAATGATCATGCTTGTTCTTGTTTTTTATAAAAAAGTAAAGTGATTAACGAGAGATTTTTTCTTCAGAAGAAGTGGGATTGCACCAGTTGGAGCGAAAGAAGAGAGATCACGTTTGGGCATTTTCGTAAGAAATGAAAGAAAGGTGTCTCGTGAGCACTCCCTCTTGGCTCAAATGCTGTATTAAAATGAACTTATAAAAGCACAAATTATCAATGTATACTGTCGCGAATCTTAGAGAAACTCGTATTCTTAGAAAAAATTAATTTAAATATGCTTAAATTAAACTCAAATGCAATTAATATATGAAACCAAAGATAACAATTCGTGTTAAGATGAAATTAGAACAAGTAATGAATGAAATTGTCAATTTTCTGAAACTTCTAAGTCATGGAAATCCATACTAACTAAAATTGGAGAACTAGTGTATTATGCACTCACTGATTATAAGATTTCTACCCGTCATGTCATCATAAATTCGAAGTCTAATACTAGTTTTTGCGAAATATATCATCCCATTTAAAATGGAATCTAAGTACTCATGTACCCACCTTTCTACTTTAAAAAAATAAAATAAAATCAATTAATTGCTCCTGATAACTAACTAGTAATCAATTTAAATATCAAACAAGACAATCCAAGCGTCTAGTTTAATGAAAAAAAATTTAACCATAAGAAAGGTGTGATTGGACTCACGTCCAAAATGAATCTCACAATATCATATGTATGAACAATTAAACATTAGAAGAAAATTGTGATGACAAATTTTATATAATATCTCCCCACAATCATAAATCAATAATTCTATTAAAATTTAATGCTAGAAAGATATAACTGACTAAAAAGTCATAATAATAATAATAATAATAATAATAATAATAATTACTTACAAATAAAATCTCTTAATTACTCCTTCAAAATTTACTAGTTTACTAGAAAAACGAGAGGGGAGTTTAGAAGGGGAAGAGTCTCTTCAATAATATCCGTTTTTCCTTTGGAGTGTTAGGCTTCATCAACTAGGTAAAAAAAATAAAATCTTATCAAAAGCTTTATTTTTTTTAAAAGATGGTGGCGTTACCGTAATTTTTCAAGAAATCTTTGACCATTACCCAAACATTTGACCCCTCAGGTTCCCCTAATTCTCAAAGTTTTATCACTTAAGGGTGTGAATTTAGTATTTGATAAGAAAGGGATAAATTTAAAATAATGACTGAAAGGGTTTTTTCTTCGGGCGCAGCAAAACCCACATACCCGTTTACCGCATTATCCAAAAAACCCTAAACGTACTTTTCCCCCCTTCCCTGACTGCGAACGTCCAAAAAGCTGTCATCTTTGTGTGCTCTTCGTAAGGTACTCCCCACGATCTTCACTCTTCCAAATCATCCTCTTTTCTGATTTCCGAAATATAGCTCTAGTTCTTGACTATTTGCCTACATACATGTAGTTTGAGATTGGTTTGGTGGCTTGTTTTGCTGCTATGTCTAGATTGTGCATTTCTGTGTGTAACTGTCTGTGTTATTTGTTTTGGATCCCTTTATGCAAAGAAAGATGGTTTTTTTCCAAAATTGTAAAAGTTTTTTTTCAAAGCCAAAATTAACGAAGGTGGAATAACGTGTTAGGTGAAATTATAGGAAGGGCCGATTAATAACAATAACTTATTAGAAATGGGCATTTGTGAACTAATCACTGTTACCGGCTTGTGTTGGGGTGGGCACCAGTTGAACGGATGTCCGTGTCCGTCTGAATTTTCACCGGATAAAATTTATCCGCCTGAAACATTGTCCGAAGTTTCGTCGAATAAAATTTGGTACGCAGCGACCGAATCATTTTCCGTCCGGCAAATAATATCCGTGGACAGTTCAAAATTTTAATACCCTAGCGACGTATCCAAAGGGACGCAGTCTCCTCCGCCGCCGCCTGCGGATCGCCTTGCGCCGCCCTCCGCGCCGCGTAGGCCCACCGCCACCGCCACCGCCACCGCCTGCCTCCGCCGGCCTCTGCTCGCCGCGTAGCCCCTCCTCAGCCGCCTGCCTCCGCCGCAGCCAGAGTATCCCGTCCGCCGCCTGCGGACCCCCCCCGCCGCTCTGCGCGTCACCTGCGGACCCTCCACTGCCCTGCGCGCCGCATAACCCCGCCGCCGCCGCCCTCCTCCGTCGCCCTGTGCTCAGCGTAACCCCTCCACCACCTCCTGGCCTTCGCCACCTGCTACTTTGCCGCCCTCTGCCTTTTTCTTGGATTATACGTTAAAGGTTAAATTTTTTATTTTATATCTACTCATTTTAGGATTAATAATTATTGTTTTATTAGGTTAATAATTTTTAAGTTAGTGATTATTTATAATTGGATAATAAAGCAACAATAGCTTATACTAACGAAATTGTGCAGTATTTTAGCTATAGGGATTTGTAGAATTGCTTGGTGAAGGAAGCTTACATCGTCGAAGAAATAGGTACTCTTAATTAATAATATTTGTCAGTACGACTTTTATAATTGGAGTTGATTTATACTAGTTATGACATTTTATGTTTATAATTTGATATATTTTTTTTCAAAGATGGACCATGCAAGTTTATTACTAAATGTAAATGAACAAAGCAAAGGTGGAAAAGATAGCAAAAATTTGATTGTTAAAGAGGGGGAATCTATGGATGGTACATTATCAAAAAAGAAAAAAATGGCATCCGGTGTGTGGACCTATTTTGATAGAAAATATGAGAAAAATGGAACATATGCTATTTGTAGTTATTATGAAAAGAAGTTTGAGGGAGCTGGAAGTTTTGAAACTATTTATTTATGAAAGCATATTGAAGGGAGATGCCCTACTTTCAGAATGAAGAGGACAAAAAATGTGAGTGGTGATATTGGGCAATAAATTTTTAAGATGGGCTTGAAAAAAGATGTAGAAAATAAAATAGAGGTTTGGAAATTTGATCAAGGAAGGAGTAGATTAAAGTTGGCCGAGGCAATTATCTTATATGAGTATTCGTTTTTAATATGAATTTATTGTTCTAAATTCCTAAATATAAGAATGATTTTTATCTTTTTTCTATGTTTGTCATTTTGGTTATTTTAGATATTAAATATCAATTTTATGTATAAACTTAATTAATTTTACTATATATTATATTTTAAAATTTTCATAAAATATAATATTAGCCTTACAAATGTTGAAGGCATTATGTTATTGATATTTATGTTATTGATATAAAATATCAGACACTCGGTTGGTCGTTCGGTGGGACAAAGAAATGTTCATGTTTAGTTTATTTTAATTCGGTCGGTCCAATTCGGTTGGACATGCTTTGGACTTTGGTCGGACTCGGTAATTGGGACGTCCGCGGTTGTGGCTTGAATTACACTATGATTCCTAGTTTTAGACTTTTTAGACGAGTTATTTATTTATGAGATTTCTACAGGTGGTATTTAGTACTTATTACTGAATGTACGCAAGGGTTATTTACTGGTTTAGGTGGTTGTAACAATTCAAATGAATCTATATTGGGCTTGAATCAGTTACTTGATTTTGTCAATTACTTGATTTTTGTAACTATGGTATTGACCTCAAAGAGTAGGGATTAATGTAACTTTGATGCAGTTAACCATGTCAGAAAGACCAGTTAAGCAGAAAACTAAACGTCCTTCAAAAAGAGGGTTTTGCGTGCACTTGAGAAGCGTGCTCCAAAACTGGTATTTTGTGACCTATACTTGTTTTTCTGATTTTTTTTTTGGAAGTTCTCCAATGGTAACTAAGATACTGTTAGCAGTCTTGACTGGAATACTATTTTATGTGAAGGTTGAGAATGGGAAGAAGACGCTTGTGCTTCAGGGTACAAAGAGCAGTGCTGTCCTTAAATCCGTGCTGACTGAGATTTATCGTCTAAAGAAGGGAACTGCAGTCAAATATACAAAAAAGAACAAGGATATCAGACCTTTTGAAAGTGGCGGAGAAACATCTTTGGAGTTCTTTTCCATGAAAACTGACTGTAGTCTTTTTGTGGTGAGGTTTATTTTATATGTTGTTAATGTTTTATTTCATTGCCATACCTCTTGAAAAGTCAATTTTTGTTCAGTTAATGGGGATTGCATACAATTTATATTTTTTAAAGATCTTTCCATTAAGCTGAATTGCTTTATGGAAATAATTTAACCTTAGTCAAGTGTGGATGATGAGAATGGTACAGTGATTAAAATTTGTAAAACACATTCTGTAGCTGTGGTGATCTTTATCACAATGTTGTGTTTCCTTTGGAAACTTTGTTGTTTAACCAAAATGTTGTTTAAGAAATACAATGCTGTTTTGAAAGTGACTTTAAGAGGCTCTACACTTTCCAGGCTCATTTGATGAGTTATATGTTGAAATTTGATGTGCGAGTAAATTTTGCCTCCAACTAATTAGCTTGTCTATGAGATCACTCTGATTGCTTTACAATCATCAGATCTTTTACTCTACCTGCTTCACTGGATTGTTTCTTATTTAATGGTGGTAGTAACAATGATTTTTTTCCACTGGTTTCTTCTCTTTTTTTTTGTCTTATGATAATTATTCCATTCTGCAGTTTGGTTCTCACTCAAAAAACGTCCAAACAATCTTGTTTTGGGAAGAACCTTTGATCATCACATTTATGACTTGGTTGAAGTTGGCGTGGAGAATTTCAAACCTATGTCCTCCTTTTCTTTTGACCAAAAAATAGCCCCAAAGGTGGGATCAAAACCTTTTATTGTTTTTATTGGGGAAGGCTTTGAGACTGTTGATGAACTAAGACATTTGAAGGAAGTTTTACTTGATTTATTTCGGGAAGAGGTTTGTACCTTTTTTTATTGTTTTTTTTTTCATCAAGTCTCAAGAATGGCACGCAAGAAGATATTTTTATTTGTGTAGGTTGTTGAAAATTTGAATCTTGCTGGGGTAGATCGTGTTTTTGTTTGTATGGCAATTTCTTCAAAAACCGTCTTCCTTACACATTGTGGATTGCGCTTGAAACGGTCTGGTTCAGTTGTCCCAAGGATGGAATTGGTAGAAGTTGGACCATCGATGGACCTTGTTGTTCGTCGGCATCGCTTGCCCAATAAGGACATTCAGAAGGAATCTTTCAAAACAGCTTTGGACAAGCCTAAAACGAAGGTTGGTACATGGCTCGTTTGTTGCTGTTGGCAGCTATGATTCTCGTTTGTTTACTTTTAATTTCTCATGCAAGCAGTTTTCTTCCTGCAGATTAAGAACGTTAAAGGTGACATAATTGAGGGGAAGATGGGAAAAATGTACATGCCTGACCAACAGGTTGGTGGTTATGATAATGTGTCTTTTCACTTAATGATGTTAAGTAAAGCTAACCCCATCTCGATCTGTTTTTGTATTAGATTGGTGGGTTGACGCCATCCACTAAAGTAAAAGGTCTGAAGAGGGAATGGCGGGAATCCAAAAAGAGATCTAATGAGGGGAAAAAACCTGATGCAAAGAAGCATAAAGTGGATGCCAATTAAATTCTTTTTTTAGCAAAGTGCCGTCTGTTCTGTGGAACTTGTGATTAGCTTATATGGGCGTCTGAAAGCCTTCATCTCAACTTTGCAGAAAATCTTTCTTGACAGTAATGGGCATGTATTTGTGGTCAAAGCATGTTCAATTTGGTTCATTCACTGTTCTGGATATGCCATCATTGAGCTATGTTATCGTGAGCGATGGCATCTGGAATGGAAAACCCTTGCGGGGATTTGGAAGGCATACGGAAGTATGTTTAATGCCCAGGCCACTGAATATAGCTACTTACTTTCAGGCCGTTTTCTAATATCCGTGAAACAACTGCTGTAACACTTATTCGGCATTACACTGTTACTGTTTTGCCTTATTTTTGGGTGTTTGACTTCATCTGTTTAATTAATTCTAATCCGGCAGATTCAATACACTTTTTGTCTTCAAATTTGATTCAGTGCAGGTTTGTTGGCTGTGGTCCGGCTGCTATTAGCTCGACGTCCCAAGACGAGGGGAAAAAAGGTTATCGGGTTAGATCGGTTAAAGGAGTGGATTGATAATGCGGATAGAGGTATTAGACAACACCGAATGTGGTGAGGACTCTCTTGGCCAGGTGATATTTATGCCTCGCACGAGGGATGCGTTGGTTCAGATGGAAACGTTTACGATCGAACCGGCCTCACAAGGTGTTTAGGTTAGAAAGAAGTATAGTTTTTATTTATTTATTTATTATTATTATTCTCATCATCACGAAAGAAACCTTGTGAAGCGCGGAAATTAATAATTGGTTCCGATCCTCTGGTTTCACCGGTCATTAGTCAAGATAGTCAGTCGATCTTTTGTGGAGGCAAGTGATCAATTCACTTCGCTAGTCAAAACCGATTTAAACATGGATAATAAAAGTGTTATTGGTGCGTTAACCTTGGTCAGGGATTTGCTGTAGTAAATTACTCTAGCATAAGCACTTGTATTTGGTGTAAATTATTAAATTAAAGAAGATTAATTTAATTATTATAGTTATTTTTGTAAATGTTATTAATTTATGTATTCTAAACTAATCAGTCAAAGTGCTACGTCGGGTTATTATAGCATTTGGCGCCCGCCCCGTAATTAACGCAAAATGTTGACTGCCGAGTTGAAAAATGATAAACCACATGAAACCCAGAGCCAAAGGCCTGCTGGACCCAAAATTAAAGGTAGTTAATGAAAGTCTTATTCATCTATGAAGCTTGTCAACACGACAATTTTCAAACTCTCAAAATAATAAAAAATTAGCTAAAGACGTACACTGTGTGCGGGGTACATTTGCAGCGAAACATGTAAATAGTGTAAATTAGTCAAAGAGCTGTGCCATGTGCAAGTAAACTTATATAAAATTAACTCTAAAAAATATAGTTTATTTACATATCTTAGAATAAAAATGATGGATATCTGTTTAATTTGAACAAAAAATATCTTCTAGAAAAAAGAATAGTTGTACATAAATATTAAAAATAATTTTAATTCTATATTAAAAATAAGTAATAATCTTGATTGGGTAGGTATTAATGAGTGAAAATTTTCTGTTTGACAACTTTAATAATTAAATGGAATTCATTATTTTTTAAGGTTTTTAATTCAGGTGAAATTACACTATAATTTTTTCTAAATAATAAATAAAAATAAATAAATAGAAAGACTAAATTATGTTGAAATCTTAAAATAAATATGTATTATTATGTAAAAAATTTTAATTTAATTAATATGGTTATAAATATTTTAAAATTTACCAACTTTTTTAGAATCCCTAATTTGGGTAGAATTATAATCCATTATTATTTTAATAAATAATTATATTAACAATTTAAATTTAAGTAAGTATTTATTGGTCCAAAGAGTATTATGTGGCTAGAATCAACTAAAAGTCAGCGCTTCAATGTAAGGAGGTTGATGATTCGATTAATATGATTATAGATATATTGGTAAATTAAATTTTAAATTTTAAAATTCCTAATTTAGGTAGATTACACTTTAATGTTTTGCTAATAAATAATAATAATAATAATAAATTTTAAAATAGTAAGTGTTAATGGACAAGAACCATAATCAACCGTGACACAAAAAAGTTGAATGATAACAAATAGAACCCCAATGTGAAAGGAATGAAGTTTTAATAATAATAATAATAATAACTTTATATTTTAATATAAGTAAGTATTAATAGGCTCGTAAAACTATTATGGCGACACAATCTAGAACCATAAGTCTAAAAAGGTTGAAACCTCGATGTGAATGAAAAAAACGAACCTTTAATGCAAGGGAGTGATACATAATTAATACTTACTAATTTATCAAAAAATAATTAATTTGGGAAGAATTATACTCCAATGTTTTTTTATAATAAATAATTATAACAATAATAATATATGTTTGAATTAAGTAAAATTAATTGAGCCTTGAGTTATTAGAGGTCAAAACCAATAATAATGCACGAAAGTTTGAAATGCAATGAAAGCGGGAAAAACTTCTATAAGGGGGTTAATCTATAAGATAAAAAATTAGTTCTAAAATATTACCACTTATTATTTTTAGATATAAATAATAAATATTGTTTAATTTAAATAATTTTTTTTTAGAATTCAACTGTTGTATACAAAGATTACAAAATCATTTTAATTTTATGATAAAATAAGTAATAATCTTAATTGAGTACACAATGAATAAAAAAATTAATTTGAGCAAAATTTTAATAATTAAGTGAAATATATTATTTTAAGATTCTTAATTCGGATATATTATTCTCTAAGTTTTTCCTAATAATAAATAAGAATCCTAAATTAAGCATGTATTATAATTAAATAGAAAATTTTAATTCAATTGATATAATTATAAATATATATGATGGAGAACTGAGGAACAATTTAAACAATTTATTCTAAGAGGAAAGTCCTATATCCTGAAGTTACAAAATTACATATAAAGAAAATGTCTCGTTTTAATGTTCTGAGTGCCCGTGCTACGGTGCCGAAGTAACCCATATCATACCACGAAGAAAAACTCGAACGGTATTCAATAAAAAAGTACCTATACTTGAAACCGACACAAGCCAAAATGCTACCCAATTTAAGATTTGAATTAATTATATATTTAAAAGGATCTTACATTATTCCATCATATATATTTATAATTATATCAATATAATTAGCAGAAGAGTTTTTTCCTTTCAATAGTTTCCCATTCTTTTTTAATTTTTGATTGATTTTGCCCCATAATAGCCTATGGACTTATTAATACTTATTCAGTTTATTATTATTATTATTATTATTATTAATTATTAGTAAATTTTTGGAATATAATTCTACTTAAATAAGGAATCTTGAAAATTTGGTAATTCCACATAAAACTATATATAATCATATTACTTAAAAGTTTTTTAAATTATTTTACATGCTTAAGTTTAGGATTTTTATTTATTCATTATTATTCATTGTTTGAAAAGCCTTATAATTCTATCCAAATTGTCCCAAAAGAAACTCCCGTCCTACGTGTTAAAGTAATACTCTGTCTATCCCTCTGATCCCTCTATATTATATAGTAACAAACGAGAAAAACAAGCATTAATCTTTGATAACTGAAACGACAACTATAATTTTGCTTTTGAAGGCGTTGTTTTAATCTCTATTATTTATGAGTGACCTTGACTAAATTGAAGGCTAGACAACCTCCGCTTTCGTATATATGACTGGTTTAGTACAAGAATGATCAAGAGTTGTGTTGCACAGATTGATTTGAAGATCAAGTGCGGATCACGGTACGATCCCAAGCCGAGCGAGGAATTTCCCTACGGCCAGGACAGCCACTTCTACTGTACTGACGGAAAATTTTCAGCGCCGCTGACGGCGTCGGAGGCGACAGGATATATGGTATCGATTCCGGCATATATGCAAGGGAACTCATGTCTAATGCTGTCGGCGGCATCGCCGAATTGTTCAAGCAGCCTTGTCGCAAGCACAATAATATTAAGAACATTCCACTAGAGTTCATGAAAAAGGCCTTTTTTGATAAAACCACTGCTCAAGGTGCCTCCACTGCATGCATCATCTCTCTCAAAGGCCAGGCATGTTCATTTCTTTATATGCTTCGTACTTTGTCTATAGATGTTTTATCTTTTGGGTTTTTATATATAACTGTTTAAAATTAAAAACCCAGATTTGAATTAGTTATCTCATATACATGCACTAATTTTGAGTTAATATATATTGAAGAAGATATATTTTCCAGAAGTACTAATAATTTTCTTGTCTGATTTATGATGGGTACATCAGGATATACTTGCAGCAAACATTGGTGATAGTGGTTTTGCTGTGGTAAGATCTGGAAAGGTTATCTATCAATCTCCCGGGCAGTGTTTAGCTTTCAACTGCCCAGTGCAGCTAGGGGATTGCTGCCCATAATCCAAAAGATGAACAAGTAAAGTTTGGTTGATTATTTGTTCTTTGACATTATCTTTGTGTTGCATCCATGAATGTAGTTAACCTTGGTAAAACCTAAGTAAAATTGTTGGGTTTGATTGCATTATCGCAGACACTATGCTTCAAAATTGCTCACGAAGGAGATGTGATTGTTGTCGGGTTGTCTCTCTTCGTAAATATATAAATTTATAACCTTATTTTAGGCAAAACTCAAGATTTTGTAAATTTGGTTAATTAAAAAGAATAAAAGCAACGAACAACACTTCTTCTTTAGTTTTTCTGATTTTTGGATTTCGGAGAAAAACAGCTGCTACAAGAGGAAGAAAGAAAATTGTGTGGATTGAAGAAAAATAAATGTTTTGTTGAGATTGACTTGCAATCGTCAAAGGAATTTCGACTAAGTTCTTAATCTGTAATATTCTTCCTTTATTATCTTCTATGATTTTATACTAATTTTATAAAAAGTACAATAAATTGATATTGAGAGAGTTTGTTCTCTGTGGATCTATTCTGTATCAAAATTGTGATAAATTAAATTTGATTTGGCTATTTGCCCAGTGGTTTTTCTCTAAATTTAAGGATTTTCCACGTGAAATTGCCTTGTCTGATCTCTTTATTTTGTTTGGTAATGTTCATCCTTATGTGTTGAAATAAAGGATTTGTATTTGAGCTTGTTTGGTTAATCCTAAACAATTGTAGTAGGACCAGATGGACTATTTGAGAGCTTGTTTGACGAGGAAATAGCTCTCGCATTAAGGCAAGCTAAAGAAAATGAGAAGGGGCCTTAAATGAGAAGCTTCCTCAACAATTTCACAGTAGTTTGTCTGCATTTCAGTTTTGTTATATCAATTTTCGAACGTCTAGTTCTGCATTTTGTTCTTCACAGGTTGAAGAGAAGGTTGGATGACAAGGATAATGGACATGCAACAAAATTTGCAAGTGTTTTGAGACTTGACGTTATTGAAGATATTACTTGGCGTGACAATGGGTTTACATGTCTACTTCTTAAGTGTTGTAACATGCTATTTTTCTTAAGAATCATTCTATACTACGTTTGTCACCAACGTTTCCCACCCATGTTTTCAAATAAAGACCGTGTAACTTATAATTCACGAGATCTAACTTGGGTAGTTATATAATGAGGGAGGTGGTGAACGTAGATCTTGAATGCAAGTAAAGCGTTTTGCTTTTCTTAATGATAATATGAATCATTAATCTTCAACTAGGCTTTTGAGAAGCTTTCCAACGTTATGAAACTATCCCTCACTCAGTCTAAACCAACCACTATCTTCTCAACCTTCTGCAGCAAGCGAAATTTATTGGACAGTAACATGGATTCACCTTTCTTAATATACTGAGGTGCATATTGGTTGACAGGTAACCCGAAGCCACTCTTCCATTTTAAAGCACAATGTAAAAGCTGGCTCCAAATGAGTCTTCATTCGCATTGATGTTCTAAAAATGTGTGTAAAGCTTCTCTGGACAAGCTTCTTATCGGGCGCTTGGATAGAAAATTTTATATATAAAAAAGAATTATGGCTGTTTTTTTATTGTAATTATAAAAAGTGACAGCTCAGAAAATAATATTTGACAATTACAAAATATTATTGGACGATTACAATTAATAAGGCAATTTTATTTCAAGCATTTTAAAAAAATCAACCCTTTTTTTTATATTTTCTAATATATTGTAATTTTTTTAAAAATAATCTCTCTATCAATTTATATTTTGTCAATGTTTTACCAAACATATTTTTTAGTCATTATCATTATAATTTTATATTTTTCAAATAAAGAAGCTTAAAACAACACACCATAAAGAAATAAAAAATGAGTTGCATATTCTTTGAACTGATAAATCCTAAAGTACTTTCAAATCTAGAGGGTCTGCTTACCGCTTAAAACCGTCATTACCACCTTAGTATTCCCTCCCCGGGTTTAATAAAGCGTAATTGTTCAAGCCATGCAAAGCTCTCATTTAGAGAATTATTATCAACTGGAGCTTGACTCAGAGGGGCCTCTCCCACCCCTAGATTTGTTATCCACAAGCATCACTCAGACACGGGAAAAAAAGCCCACAGTTTTTCCATCTGTTTTGGGGAAAAAACTTTCAGACATCAAATCCCTTGGGTCTCGTCCATTCGTTTTTCGGTAGTTTTGAAGTAAAAAGGTTCTACAGGCGTCAAATCCCTTGGGTCTCGCCATCCGAAGATTACAGTTCACTGCGGCAGTTCTAAGTTACCTTTGATTAAATATCGATTGCACTAGATTACACCATCCTAAAAATGCAACAAGGAGCCACTAATGAAACCATGTCGTCCCCCGAAGTAACCCATTGTCGCGGTACAGGGACCAAAAATACATGGAACAAGCTCCGTTCATCTTGCAATTTAACAACCCCAGACTCATCAATCTTTGACACATAAAACCGACGATCCAAATAGACCAAAAATGGCATTTTTCGTGCAATAGAAGAAACATGTCATATGACCCGAATACAACCACAAATAATAAGTGAAATAGCGACCACAGGTAAAATCTAGAAAGTGAGGCTCACGCATCAAATCAGAAGCACAACAAAACAGATCTTAAAGCATCCGCAGGGGAAATTGCCTTATAGAAGCAACTTGTTCCTTGGCATTGGAAGGCCACAATATTTCAATCCCTTTGGCAGACTTGTTAAAAAACACAGAAATTTAAATGATGCAACAGTTTCACAAAATATAATATACTCAAACAGGCACCATTGATTTCCCTAAACTCCAAAACCGAAAACGCTCACTTTTTTCTCTCCTAAGTGAAGAGGTTAGGGCGGGTAGCCTTGTATGTTGTCTTCAATTTACGGGATGGTGGCCTTACTTTCTTTGTGACGAGAGGGAATTTGATTTTAGAATCTAAAAATTGCTTGGTGTTTTCCCTCTTGCAAAGCTTAGCCGGAATGGTGGCAGTCTTAATGATCTGGATGCAAGGGAACCTCACACGGTGACGGGACGCCATTTCATTATACATCTGCTCAACAGCCCCATTCAATGTGGTGTCCCGGTATTCCTTATACATGTTATGATATCCGGTCCTGCTCTGGTACCTAAGCCAAATGCCATAGTTCTTGATCTTTGTCGGATACCTTTCGTAAATCTGCCAGATTTTAAAAAAAACAAATATAACAATAGACATTGTAACACGTTTATAATATGTATAATCTAACAAATGTGATATCAAGCTTTCAGCTTTATTTATGCCATTTGATAAGAACTACGACGCTCTCACGTAGCAAGGATTAGTATGTGTGTTAGTCTCATGCAACAAGATCCCAAGCAAGCCTAGAATAAAAAGAGGTTACTTTTAAGGACAGGGAAGAGAATATATTGCAGCAAAACATCTACAATCGTACCAAAAGATAACTATCACTGTCGCAATATGACAAACAATACACAGAAAATATATTTAAAAAAACCAACAAGGCTACAGATCACGCAATTTTCATTTTCATAAAGCTATCTATGGGCATTCCACTCGCACGTTTACCTCCGGCAACAAAATAAAGCTTACATAAAACAAGATTCTTCCAAAACGAATTAAAACAAAAAACATCCGACTACACTGGACATATAAAGCATTATCCAACCAAACATTAGGTAGAACATGTAAAGCAGCTAATCGCCCAAAATCACAACTAGAACTCTTTCGGAGCATTAAATAAAGTATTATTTAAAAAGCGATGCATATCATACAAAACCCAACTCAAGCACGCAAAAAGAAAGGGGTGGAAAAAAGGATAAAAGAGATCGTAACGCTTCACCTCATTAATGGCAAGCACTTGGCCATTACTCTTCTTGACCTTCTTCAACTTCCTTAAGAAATACCTAATCCATTTACCAAACCAATCATATACCAGCACAGAAAAAAAAACCAGCCACACATCCCAGCATTCACAACAAAAAATATCTAGTTACCAAAACTTGGACTTGGCCCGGACTTCGTTGGTCGCCCACAGCTTCATCCGGTATATCTTCGGATGCTCCTCATCCTTCGAGGGCAGCCCTCTGCCCACGACCTGGTACTGATGAAACTGCCATCCAACAACACAACCCAATCACCAAACTCCACCATTTTCCTCCGTTCAAAATCGAAAAGATCAAAACTTTGCCTCTCGAAATCATGACGAAAGCAATAAAGAACGAGATCTTACCTTGAAGATGCCCATGTCGATCGCCCACCGGCCGACCTTCCTTCGCTGCTCCGACGCCGCCTGCTTCGCTGCCGTCGAGTGTAGAAGACGACGCTTCTGAGGGGAATTTATCCAAAAATTATTGGACGAATTTACCCCCTGTGTGCCTACTTGGGCCTAAAAATGTGTGCCCTAATTCACCAGCATGGGCTAGGCCCAAATTGGTCGTGGGCTCGCCATGAATAAAGAACTAAAGATGCTTCCAAAATTATGGGCCATAAACATTGCAAACTCTATTTGTAGGTAAGACAGTCCATACATAAAATTTAAAAGAGAGGAAAGTTAAGCCATTATAGAATTAAAATTAAACAAATTGTGCATTTTGATCCATGGTTGCATGAATCGGAATCGGAATCGGAATCGGTTTTCCCGTGAATCGGAATCGGAATCGGAATCGGTCTGAATCGGCCAGGAATCGGTTTTGTTGAATCGGTCCAAATTAATTTAATCGGTCATATATAATAATTTGACAATTTATAATATAAATATATTAAAATTGGATATTGATGTTATTTTGATATTATTCTGTGTATTATAATTTATGATATTTTTAAATATTTTTTAAGATTTTTTTAATTATTTAGAATTAATTATTATTTTTGACTCGAGTTAGACTCGAGTCAACTTTTAATTACGAAAATGCCACTCTTTACCCCCGCCGCCGCCGACGGCCCGGTCGGCGGCGAGTCTCGCGGCGGCGATGTCGGAGGATGTCGGCAGCCCGGTCGGACGAACAGGCGGCGGTCGGACGGCAGATTCACGGCGGAATCGCGGCGCTCGCGTCGGCCGGCGGAACCCGAGTTCGGGCGGCGGTCGCAACGCTGCGGCGGAATCGTGGCGGAGGCGGAGCTGAGGTCGGAGTCGGGCGGCGGTGGCCTGGTCGGACGGAGGACGGCCGAGGGAGGACGGCGCAAGCGCGGCGGAGGGCGGCGGAGCGAAGGTCGGAGTCGGGCGGCGGAATCGGGGGAGGGTATGATTTAGGTTTTTAAATCCAAATTACCATTTTACCCATGCTTAAATAATTTAATAAAAATTATACCTAGGGTATTTTGGTAATTTCATAAAAAAACCGATTCCGATTTAAATCGGCCGATTCCGATTCCGAGTTAAATCGGTCGGAATCGGCCGAAACGGGCCGATTCACGACCCGATTCGGGGCCGACCGAGTCGGCCCCGAAATCGGATCGGCGCGACGCCGATCCGATTTAAATCGGCCGATTCCGCACGGAATCGGCCGATTCGTGCAACCATGTTTTGATCTCGTCAACATCAAACACATCCTGTTTAGACACAATGAGGGAAGTGCAAGCCATAATAATAATAAAGAGAAAGATTTGTTCATTACATAGGCAGAAAAGTTGAAACATGAATCTTTATTGTTGCAAGGGATGAGCTTTGGAAAATTTTGAACCTGTTCCATGATTTCGTTATGGAGGAAACTCGATTCGTTCTCCATCGAGTTCTTGAACGTATAATTGTTGATTTCTCTAATTTATGTAATTTCACCATTAATATCTTGACCTATGTCAAAAGCAGGTAGGAGTCGACAGAATTATTTGCAGAAGATGCCGCAATGAACCTCTCACCACCTTCTTGAGCTACTGAAACTTTAACAAAGCAGTAACCCAAACCTTTCCACCATTTTGGGCATCCATTGCCACGAAGAGAAAAGTCCGGAAAATTTGATTAGTATAAATTCATGAAGATTATGGAGTGTGCAGGCCTCAAGAACAACCACAAAGTGGAGGTAAACTTCTTGTACTGCCCAGAAATAAATTGTGAGCTTCTTAAATTTTTTTACAAAAACTCCAAATTGTTGAGTGTCGACAATGACACATCCAGCGACAGACGAGTGCATTCCAATGTTGGCTATGCAGTTACTGACTTTGATTTCTTTATATATAGTTCCTTCATATAATAAAAAAATGAAGTTAAAACGTTGACGGACAAAAGCATATTTTGACAGTTCAAACTATCATCAATGACCATGCTAATCATATACTAGGCACAGGCACAAACAGCAACTTTATCAGACAGAACAAGGAAACCGGAAACGTAATTCTATCTATCTCGTTCAGAATTATCATGGTCTGTAAAACATACATGCACTTGCTGTTATGATTCCAAATTATAAGAATACATTTAAGAGTATTCAACATGAACTGATTAGAAGATCAAGGAGGATCAGTCAATATTGAGATAAGCGACAATTGAGAGGTAGATGATTATTACCTGAATACATTCAAAATTAAGCTCCAAAACTTTGACGTGACCAAGATTATTCAATAGGATTTGCCACAGAGATGCAACATACAAAGGAGGAGAAACATAGATGATAGAACTCCCACCATGCCAATGAGAAAACATCTTCAAATTAAAACGCGGTCTCCCTGTCCTTGCATTGTGCCCTTGAGATTGGTGGATTTATTTTATAAATACAATAAAGTTTAAGATAAAAAATAATAACAATTTTTAATGTAAAATTTATTTAATAAAACGATTGCATTTTTAAACTTTAACAAAATATTTCATTATATTTTTTCCCAAAACATACTTCATTATACTTACATATATTGAAAGCGCTATTCAATACATAAAAATATTTTTATTTTGGAAAAAAAATATTCGAAGGACGCATGATCTATGATTATTCAAGTTGGATGCTTCGGTCAAATTTTTTAAGTTGGATGCTCGTCAAATCAAAACCAACATGGCCACTTTATAAACAATCACCTTTCCCACTTTCTGGGCAAATCCTAACACGCCATGGGCACAAGAATGTACGTTTATATCCACATCATAGCAAATACATCTTCTCATAATCGCACACATGCACTTGTACGAGCCCTCCTTAAATGACTTGTTAGGAGGCATAATCGCACACATCCAGCTATTTGAACCGATGTCGATACTCCTGAAAGGGAAGTGTTCTTTCTTTTCCCCACTGAAAACCACCAAGAAGGTCCAGCTTAAACACTAAGGACTATGCTAAACAGGCAATTAATAACAAAATAACAGGCCCAAACTCATATATCATATTAGAACAACCTTCCAACTATGTTATAAAGTACTTGTGTGTTTGGCTTCGCTTTTTTTGCCTTGCCTAGCAATTTCTCAATCAAAGAGAGAAGATGAATCAAAAGCTATCACACGAACCCTCACTAAATCGTAAACTTTTTACTGTCGGCCTCGCCAAAGTATTTACCCCAAGCACACAGAAAGGCACCAACCATGAACTAGAAAGAGAGAATGGCCTTTTAGGATGATTCGAAACCAAATTCATCATTGTGCCAAAAGCTAAAATGTTTTAAAGCAGCCACTTAGCAGTATCGAAGGAAATGCAGATAAGCAGGTAAGTGTATGGTGCTTGGTATGGAAATGTCACCAGTCAAATTATAACTTAGATATAAGGCACTCCAAATAGACAGGTCTATCTTGTGTTCTCAGTTCACCTTAGGCGTGCACTGCAAGCACACATCGAAGACAGCTACCTTCATGCAGTAAATGAAAAGCCTCGTTTATTTTATCAAATGTTAGGTTGTGAGTAATGTACTCATCAACCTTAATTTCCTGCAGCCAAGAAATAGAATCATAAGTTCTTAACAGATTTAAAGCTTAGTTTTATCATTAGAAAAGTAACAATATGAATCCATAAAAAAATATTTACAGAGATACAAATAGTCGGGCATTCAAACTATGAACATGGAAAGATAGTTTACAAAAAAAAAATGTCTAACCAGAGAAGAGTTTTTTTGTTTCCAATGGTGAGAAAATCTGGGCAACAACTACTTAAAAACCTCTTTACCGCAACATGGTTTCACTAGTACCTTCTTCATGTACTTGTCAACAAGCCAGGGAACTTGGGAACGGCTCTTGAATCCTCCAAAGGCTGTTCCCTTCCAAACACGTCCAGTGACCAGCTGAAAAGGTCTTGTGGATATCTCCTGTCCAGCAGCTGCCACACCAACTATAACAGACATACCCCAACCCTGCGAAGAAAACATATCAAAATGTCAACATCCAAACCACATTAGCCTAATTACAAGATATATTAATACCATCTAAATGTTCAAAAGACAACAAAACACACCTTATGGCAGCATTCTAAAGCAGATCTCATCACAGAGACGTTACCAATGCACTCAAAGCTGTAGTCAACACCTCCATCGGTGAGATCAACAATTACTTCTTGAATCGGTTTCTCATGATCTCTGGGGTTCACAAATTCTGTGCAGCCAAAGTTCTTTGCTGTACAGCATCATTAAAAAGAACAACATCACGAGAAGATTCAAAAATAAAAAAATATGTTACATAAAAAATCCAATAGACAAGTAGATAAGTTGTATAAAATTCAAACTCAGATAGAGAAGATATTTAATCAATTTCTGGGAGGAAAAAAACACACCAGAATCATGTTCGAACATCAAATAATTTGTGAGTGGTTTTTCCATTTTTTATTTAATATAATGAAACATTAGAACTAAAAATCACAAGCTGCAGTAATAATAGAGATTGTTACCGGTATCAAACTTTTTGCTGTCTATATCGATCCCAATAATTCATGATGCAACAGCAGTTTTTGCACCTTCCGCGACCTAATTTGAAGGAAAATTAGGTCATGTCAGAAAACACAGATTTACCATGTAAACATCTCAGCAAGAATAAAAGCCAACCGCAAGACCAACAGTCCCAAGACCAAACACAGCAACAATTGAACCTGGCTCTACTTTAGCTGTGTTCCAAACTGCACCAAGGCCTACATGTGCAATATGGACATACCAAACACAGATGATTAGAAATTACAAGAGAATGAAAAGCTTTGTCGTGACACAAATACATTAAGCTCAATATTATATTTTCAATAAACTTAGAAAAAATATCCTTCAAACAGAGGATATGACAAACCACTAAATCTGCGCAGCATTTTAGCATTAGTCAATAATATTGCAGTAGCAAGTTTATAATACTCATAGCTCTACTTCATATCCAACTTCAACAGTTCTATCAAAAGTTGCCATCCTAAGGCTGCTATGTTAAGGATTTAAACATCCATGAATGATAATGAAATTTAACCAACTTGAGAATACTACAGAGACAACAGAAATCAGAAAGTTAGTCTAGAAAGCATCATTCATTGAACACGTTAAAGGAACCAGTACCAAATGAAATCTTTAACCTCTTCACAATAAATAATAAAACACAAATGCTAGATAGAATAAAAAGGATAAAACAATTAATGGTGCTCACCAGTTGGGACACCGCATCCCAGCAAGCACACTTTCTCCGCGCCAAGGGATCATTCTTTGCAACACTGACATCATGAACAACAGTGTACTGACTGAAAGTGGAAGTACCCATGAAGTGATAGATAGGCTTCCCATTAATAGAGACCCGAGGCTTGCGATCACTCATCATAACACCAGTACCAGTAGCCGCCCGGACTTTGCCACAGAGGTTGGTTTTGCCAGATTTGCAGAACTTACATTCTCGGCACTCAGCTTGGTAGCAGGGGATGACATGGTCCCCTGGCTGTACCTCTGTCACACCCTCCCCACACTTTCCACAATCCTACACCCAAATCAAAAGCCTCATTACCATCAGGTTTTGGAGGAAGAAGAAGAAGAATTCATCATCATCCTCCGCACCTTATCCTAACTAGACTGTGTGGCCCAGCATTGATTTAAAGCAAATGACACATGCGTGATGTATCAAATTCAATGGATATATTCAAGCATGGAAATATGTGCATACATTTTAGATCAGAGGCATTTTATGCATTTTGTAATCCTCTACATGGTTCGGATTGCTCTTAGCCTCTCACTTTAAAATCCACGCCAGCAGAAATAAAGGGGTAATTTTTTACACTGAATCCCTCGCTAGAGTGGACATTATGATGAAACTTTAAGCTTCAACATCATCTTCAGTCGATCACTTCTTCATCCCAAATAATTGAGGTCTTACATTCTTTCTCTCCACTAAATCATATCATAAGATAATATCAATACTCAATTCAAAAGATTTCACGCCTTTCCTTACTTCTTTGGTCCCCCTTAAGCCATATCCCTAAATTCACATCATGATTAATAATTAAAAAATGAATACTATAATAATTTTTCATTTTAAAGATAACAAAGTAAAGAGATGTAGCCTGTTTCAAGAGATTCATAAAATTAGAGAAACCAAGAGGCAAACTAAATTGATCTAAATTGATTTTTATTAAGTTGATGAAGCGGGAACTATGACTGATAATGCCAACTCTCGGTAGGTATTATTATTGTTAATCTTATAATAAACCTAAACGGTCACCTAAATTGATTTTTGTTAAGTATCGTCATCATTGCCAGGACTGCGGATTCTTTAGTATCAAACTTTCTAATATTTTTTTATTGCCTCGATCAATATTATTTTAGGCCAATCACATCATCACATCATCTTATAATTTGTATTTTTTATTTTTCCCGACCCGTATTACTATTAATTGTGCATATATAATGTTATTGAGAATTTATTTTGTAATAATTTTTTTACACATCCACCTCAATATTTGTACTTAAGCTACTTTTATTTTATCAATTTATATTTGTTTTATTATCCAACATTTTGTTCTATGAAATAGTGCGGGGAGAATAGCTACAGTATAAAATTTACCTTTAAATTTTATACAAACTTATTTATCATATAATACCTGAGAAGCAACTCTCCATTATACTCATCCAAGTGTAATTGCATGTTTCCATCCCCATTGATATCTCTATTTGTATTTAACATAGATCCCATGTATTTAAAATGATTATTCCATGACAACTCACGATTCTTTGAATGGATAAATTTTTTTTTACAGTGATTTCACTAAAATTATATTTTCTATACTCTATTCTTTTTTATTATTAAGTATGTCAAAAAAATATTACCAAGGTTAAACAATTTTGTGTGTGCTACTAATAGCACTGCAAAGCATAACTTGTGTTATCATTATCTGAGCTTGCTACGTTTTTAAAGATTGAATACATAAGCCTTGGGGAAAAAAATGAATTGAATATAGAAAAGATAAAACACATTAGAATATAAAATAAATACATATAACCATTGACGCATAGATAACTTTTAAGCATGGTGGATGAGCATTTGGTCCGTTGGGTTCTAAACCGAATTAATCGAATTATGTTTGGCAACTAGATTTCATAACCAAAATAAAAGTGAATTACCCCAAAAACTTAGACCAAGTATAATCAAAATATCTTATATTGGTTGATTTGGCAACCAAATAACCGAATAAAATAATAAGGTTTTTTT
This sequence comes from Piper betle, assembly GCA_033002965.1. Lineage (NCBI taxonomy): Eukaryota > Viridiplantae > Streptophyta > Magnoliopsida > Piperales > Piperaceae > Piper > Piper betle. Next base: position 281,335 of record JAURVB010000705.1, read on the forward strand.
AAAAAAATTAATTATTTACTCAAAATTATATTATTACTTTAGTGAGTATTTTTAAATATACACTATATTAAACAAATAAAATTCTCATAAAACTATTATAATTTTATAATAATTAATATAAAAGATATATTGTGAAACTTTTTTAAAAAAATTAGTTAATTCAATGTGGATCAATTTCAAACCATGTAAACCAGCCAAAATGGCGGGAAAGGGTAAAATGGAAACTTACGACTCACAAGTGTCATACAATGTAACTAGAAATTAGTAAGCAATAAATGAAGTTCATAGTGGGCCATGTAGGCAAGTGACAATCTATTGAGAAAAGAGTTAGAGTTATACCCATATTTTTTGTTTTGAGCACCTCTTGAAAATGCCCAATTTTAATGCATCATTTGCAAGACATTGAATTTGAATGTGCTTGAAAGTAAGTACCTAGAGAAATACTCACTTTTATAAAAGAGCTTCATTTATAAAATCGCATACTCTAAAGCGCCATAGAATTATGAGAAATAACCGTTTAAAAATGGTTGCAAGTCCTAAACCCTATGTCGACTAGTGTGCGGTGAGAGGAGGTGGCAACTGGCAACGTCATTTCGGATAAGGTTTACATGTGCTCACAAAGAATTCTCTCGTCCCATCCGGGGAAGCCCTTGTCGGTGGGACGATCAAATAATTGAAGACGACAATGCAGACATAAAATACTGCAACGCCATGCAAAACAAAACAAAGGGACTGCAACGCCATGTTAGTGTCGATCAGATAATTGAATCCAAACCCCGCACAGTGTTTTTTTACAAGGTATTGTACACGAAATAACAATAATTTGAAAAGAGATACTAGGAGAGAATTACACTAGTTCGAGAGTGGTAGATCACCCACTTGGATTTTGGATATATATATACAAGTATATAATTGTATAATATATTATTAATAAAGTTTGAGTCTAAATTAAAAGTGGTTGCAAGTCCTAAACCTTATGTCGACTAGTGTACGGTGAGAGGTGGCAACTGGCAACGTCATTTCGGACAAGGTTTACATGTGCTCACAGAGAATTCTCTCGTCCCATCCGGGGGAAGCGCTTGTCGGTGGGACGATCAAATAATTGAAGACGACAATGCAGACATAAAATACTGCAACGCCATGCAAAACAAAACAAAGGGACTGCAACACCATATTAGTGTCGATCAGATAATTGAATCCAAACCCCGCACAGTGTTTTTTTTACAAGGTATTGTACACGAAATAACAATAATTTGAAAAGAGAGACAGGAGAGAATTACACTAGTTTGAGAGTGGTAGATCACCCACTTGGATTTTGGATATATATATACAAGTATATAATTGTATAATATGCTATTAATAAAGTTTGAGTCTAAATTAAATTGATCTATCAAAGTTAAGGTTAATAAGTCATTAATATTTAATATAAATATGTAGATATACCATATATTTAAAATGAGTATGGATAAATATATATATATATTATTTTCGTAATTTCTAATTTATGATGGGTTAAATTGGAATTATGAAAGATAAAAATAAATACGGTTATACGAATAAATATGTTTATGGTCCACAAATTCGCACCGTAAGTTTTCTTTTCTGATATCTCATCATCTAAAAACTTTAGTTTTGAAGAATCGGTGCAGAATTTAGAAGATCAAACCTAAAGAAGTGAAGAATCGTTTTGTTATTATGGATTTTTGTAATTAAATTTTATTTTCTTGATAATTTAATTTAAAGAAAGGTTTTATTGATGATGGTTTTATCATCATTATAATTTAGTTAAAGTTAAAATTTTTATTCTAACACACCCACTCACATGTACCCCCTTTTTCTTCTTTTTTCCATTTAAACTGAGTTGAAAACCAACAAGGTCTACATTGGAAGTTTGTCATTACCACAATCAGTCGGTCGCCACTTGAAACTTCATTCCGACTTCTTGACAAACTTCTACTCACTCGATTTTTCACAACTTAGTTGTCTTCCAAGTAAAATAAGTGCAAGAGTGGCAAATGAGTGCGAGACATCTAGTTGTTCTATTAGCCCCGTAAAGCAACTCCCAGTCTTCCAAAGCGGCCATTCCGCCTTCCCTTCCTCGCCGGCGACGAGAATGGCTTCCTCTCTCGAGCTTGAAATATTGCATCTCTTTATGCCGACGACGCGTCCGCTGCAACGCCGGAACATTCTTCCTTTGTCTACCAGCCCGTCTTCGGCTCCAATAAGGCGCTTCTCTGGCAGTGTGGCACCGTTTCCGACGACTGAGGCTACGTCGGTTTACCTGGAATGTTCCCTCCTCAGAGGCAATCTGACCAACATAAAGCGGGAAACTTTGTTTCGTCCACTTCGAATGCTGCCGAGGTGGCCGAGTTTTCAGCCATTGCAGATACATGGTGAGATTTTGTAGGTATGGTCAAGTGCTGTGGTTTGATTGTTGAATATTAGACAATATATCCTTGATTTGGATTGTATTTCTGCTTATCAATTTAGCTACTTGTGAAGTTACGGTGAAGCTGCTATGGGTATTATTCACTCTGTAGCAGTTAAAATAATTAGGCAAAATGTTGTGTCACGCCATGCATGATCTATATCAGATATTTTAATTATATATATAAATTCTCATTGAATACCTTATGTAGACTATAATAATTGAATATCTTAGATGTAAATCGTAATCGACTTTAAAGATATATCCTATTTGAATAAAAAGATGAATTAACTCATTACCTTCTACCCGGAAAGATATTTTTATTTTTATTTTTTAAGAAATTGTGGTCTGTGAGATTCGAACTTGCAACCCTTATCAGGAGGCATTTTTAATATATTTTTTAGATTTTTATTTTATTTTGATAGACCGATTATCCTAATTTTAATCTCATGCCAATATTGAGCTTCCCTTTTATTAATAAGAATAGATTGCACCCCTTTTAATCTAGTAGCTTGAACATAATATTTTTTATATTTTAGCCTCTTGCTCGTTTGGGAGCTGTTGTAACTGGCAGGAATGGGTGCTGTCGAGAAAAATATTACGATTGCGAACCTTCTTGCAGTAAGTTGGATTTTCTACTTACTGCAATACAGCTATTGTAGTAGATGATGTATATTGTATTCCTATTGCAAATATAACGTTTTGTATGAGCTTTGCTTTGGCAGATTTTGTTGTGCTTGATTGTGTCTCTTGAACAGCAACTAGATCCTCATACTTCATCCATTGAATGTCATTGTAAGACCGCAGGTACATATCACATTTTTAAATTCCGAAGCTTTGAAGCATTATTATCTTCTGTCCTTCGTTATATTGATGGTACTTGAACCAGGAAGGGGTTTTAATTCCTCTTCTTAGTCATATGCAATGAGAGGGTTCCTCCCATACGTACTAGCCAAATAAACTTCTATACATAAAGGATGTGATTGATGTGAGTGTTGAACTTGTTTGATATGTAGCGATAATTCACTTTGGTCCACTATGATAAAAACTGGAGGGAGGGTGAATACTGGATGATGCTTTGTACTGTACTTTCTAGTGCTAATATATAGCGTAACGGCGTTTCTGTTCTTTTTCCCTCTGGTTTCCTTATATCGATGAAATTAGAATAAATAAAACATCTAGTAGCCTTGTGTAGTTACCTTATTGGAATCTCATGGATCTGCATTCTTTTTGCGCAGAGCAAAATATGGGACGAAGTTTTCATGCAGTTATCGCACTTGAGGTATCATCCATTTGGAGAATATTATTTGTTCTATGTCAGTGTTTTGACTGTATTTGATTCATTGCACTTCTTAGAGATGCATTGTTGTTCAGAGGTCTCTTCCTTAACTAGAAATTGATAATTTGTTTAATGCCATAGTAACCTATTGAACATTCAATTATCATAGTAATGTACCTGTTAAATCATTCTAAGAGATGGCAGGATTCTTCTACTATCCGTTAACCGGAGAGTGGACATTGTCAGATGATCTTAGAGTAAGCTTTATCACCTTTGGCGCCAAAGTTGGAACATAGGTTACTTTTTTATGCCATTCTTTCATGTCTATGTGTCCTACATGTTCTTACCGGAGGGGCTTGTATCATATTTTTTCCCTGTAAATTTAAGGTAGATAGAACTAATTTGTTTGTAAACAAATCTACTACTATTTCTTCCACCTTATCCGAGATCGGTGACGATCATAAGGTTGTTGCAGAACCCACATCAAAACCATCGACAAATCAAAGCTGTATGGGTGCTTATGAATCTCTAACGTGATATAAGATGTTCCCAAAATCCAAAATTTTTTAAACTAAATCACGGTTATAAACAATGGTTTAGGAAAATAATTATGCTTTTAGGTAAAGTGGTTTAGCTATAAAAAAACAATTCGTCATAAAAAATTCATCACTCAATTAATCTTGGGTCGACAATTGGGGCAAGTATTCATGTTCTTCAACCACGGCACAATGCAGTTGGAATGGAAGACATGTTTGCATGGCATCCTGGTGACTTCCTTTCCTTTCACAAACTCTTCCGTGCACACAGTGCATAGAGAGTTGTTGTCTGCCGTCTTGGCCTTCACCAACGTCTGGATGGCGCTCTCCGCAAAGCTGGAACTCCTCCTCGAACAATTCTTAGATGGCACCATTGTTAAGGTAATCCTCATACGCAAACACCGACTCTAATTCAACATATGCGGCGATATATAGATTTTGATGCTCCATGACGTCCTCATAATGCTTTATACACTCACAACAGATAATCCACAGGTCGTTTGCTATGTCGCCTGCAAATTCAGGGCAAAGATCAGATTGTTGTAAGCCTTCTTTGCAGTGATCAGACATTAGATTGGTTGCCGAGGTATCGTATAGGAAATATGAGAATTTCGTTGCCATAGTTTCGAAGGGAGGAGTTGCAGGAAATGCGGTGACAAGTTCTTGCAATGAGTCGAAGAAGCCTCATCGGTATTTCTTGTTGAGGTGAAGGTCAATCTCTACAATGGGCTCCTCCACTTGGACGCTCTTATGAGGTAATTTTGTACTGCAGTAATTTTCGATCATGTAACTGTGAGTACGAGGGATCTCCATCGCTTGCAGTTTAAGATCAGGAAGAACAAAGAGAAAAGCTTCTTCTTCAGATCACAGAACCAGAGTAGGCAGAGAACATCAAATTATATTTGGGGTGAGCTAGTTTTAGCAAAGCATGTTATTATTATATAGAGGAGGTTGCAGCGCACCACGCGGTGCATTGAGGAGAGCCGTTGGACCCATCATCCTCGTAACGGACCTGCCTACCCCCCGACGGACCTGCCTGACCCACCATCCCGCCCGCGACCGCCGCGCCCCTCCCACCCGCGACCATCACGCCCCTCCCGCCCGCGACTGCCCTGCCCACCGCGCCACTGCCCGCCGCCGTGGCGCGCCCCCCCTCCGGCTTCCGCCCCCAGCCGGAGCCCCCGTCCACCGCCCTCCTCCCCCCACCCGGCCGTCGCCCGCCGCCGCGGCTGCAACACCAACCCCCCCCTCCGCCACTACCGATTCCCGCCCCCGCGCTCTGCCATCGCCCGATTTGGCGGCCCCCCGCCCCCCTTGCCACCCCCTCCGCGGAGGGGGGGTTGGTGTTGCAGCCACGGCGGTGGGCGACGGCCAGGCAGGGGAGGAGGGCGGTGGACGGGGACCCGGTTGGGGGAGGAAGCTGGAGGGGGGGGCGCCACGGTGGCGGGCGGTGGCGCGGTGGGCGGGGCGGTCGTGGGGGATGGCGGGACTGGCGTGTCTGTCGGGCGGGTAGGCGGGTCCATCACGAGGATGGTGGGTGAAATAACGAGAGCCGCTGGATTTTGATCCAGCGGCGGCTCTCCTCAATGCAGCGCACCATAACAAAATTGTTATTATATATAGCATAGCATATCACATAGACCAAGGGAAAGTAGGAAAATTTCTTGAGAGGAGTTTAGCATAAAGGAAATTTCTTGTTTCAGTGAACACGTACGCCGACATATATACTGCACGACTAGATTTTGTTTCCTTTCTTTTTAAATAAAAAGGATCAACTGATCAAGAATGAGCTGCTATGCATGCACGATGATAATAGTCACCAATAAGAACTAGACGAGGATCCCTACGCACGTACGTACGTTTAGAATTTATTAATGACATGTATTAACAATAAATAAAATTAATTATACAATTGATAAATGATTAATTATTGTTTTCGAATAAAACTTGTGCGTAGCTGTCTATTTTTGAAAAAAATATATTTAAGATTTATCCATAATGGTTATACAAAAGTATTAAAAGTCATTGAGAAAATGTCATATTTGAAATTAATAAAAATCATAATTTGATATTAATAGATAAAACAATTTAATTAGAGCAATATTCAAATAGAATTACCTGTTTTTAGGATATTTAATTTGGGTAGGATTATACTTCAGGGACTTCTTTCACAAATAAATAAATAAAGCCCTTAATTAAGTAGGTAAGTATAGAGATAAAAGCCCGTATAAATCAGAAAATAAGTAAGGCAAGAAAGTAAAAATATCAATTTTAATAAGATTATAAATATTTAATTAAATTTATCAATTTTTTAGGATTTCTAATTTGATCAAAATTATAATGCAACATTTTCAAATAACAAATGAAAATAATAGAAATTAAGTATTTTTGGGTCTATAAAGCTATTTTGGTATTGCAGAATTTGACAAAGGTTTAAATGCGACGAGAGAAAAAAACTGTTAGACAAAGGAGTAGAAATTTTCAACTGAGAGAGAGTGAAGTAATTGTTAGGATTTTGTGAATTAAATAAAATTTCCAAGAGTTAGGAGATTGGCGTTCATTGTTGGGAAAGCATAGAGCATTTTTTGTAAGAAAAATATAAGCTACCGAAAATCATTCATCCTGCACTAAATTAATTATCGGAAATTTCAATCTGAGCCGAAAATAATATAGCAGAAAACACCAAACTTCCTAATACAATTCTCCCTTTAACTTCTTTCAATTTCGTCAACCCATTGACAAACAGTCAAGGTTGTGATTGCAAGCTTTCCCTTCACTTTTCTCCATAATTTAAACTTACACCAACCCTATATCAATGACACCCAAAGCACCTACTGCGATCTCCCGGAGCTACAGAAAAAATCATTTGTTATGTACTAAATTAATTATAAACAACTTTAATTGATAGTCGAAATAATATAGCCGAAAGTCTGACAATCTTCTTATTCTTCATAATTTTTATTTTTTGTTGTTATCCCCGTCCCAAATAGTTCTTAGAAGCTTTCCCTCGACTTCATCATAACTTTTCCGATGTGATTTACGAATACAAATAGGTACAATTAATTTTACAAAAAAAAAATTATTATAACAATTCGTTTGTATATTTTTTTATATAATTTTTTAAAAAGAAAAATTTTTTTATTAAAAAAATAATTGAAGAAAATTTCGAAGACCGAAATGTAAAATGAAAAGAGTTAAAAGCGTGCACCGACTCAACGCTTCCTGAGTTTAAATGGACATTGGACGTGCTTCTCGAACGGCCTCCGATCTCCGGCGACGGCTTGCCGGCGCCCGCCTCGCCGTCGGCGGCGCCTGCATCGGCCTCGCGGTCTTTGCCGCCGTCCGATGCCGCACCATCGGACTCCTCTCCTTCCCCATCAAGCTTGCCGACGGAGCCCTCAAAGCCGCCGGCTTTCTTCTCGCCGGCGGCCCCCGCTCTCTGCCGCACCTTCTACTCTTCTCCTACAAGGCCCTGCTCAAGTCCTACAAGGCGGCGAGGCGGCTCAACCTTATTAAGGCCGGCGAGAAGGGCCCCTGCTTTGGGGCGGGGAGGATGAAAGCGGCTTGGGGCGCGATCAACTTGGCCAGGTACGCCGTTGCTGCCTCCGTCGGTGGTATGCTCGGCTTCGATCTTTTGAAGGCTGGGTATAAGGCGAGCAAGAGTTTGGGGAAGGTTGTGGAAGGATTGGCGGGGGTTCGGATCGGTTCGAGCTTTAGAGGTGTGATTGAGGCACTTGGGATGTATGTTAGTGCTGTGTCGTTGTACAGAGAATATGCAAAGATTACTGCTCTGGTATCAAAGAGTTCGACTTGCAGATTTGCTGGTAAAGCTGCTTCTTGTCGTTCTTATGTTTGTGTAGTTGGTCAGAGAGTTCGATTTGGTGGGGAAGTGTACAAGATTGAAGCTTTTGATGACTCTCATAGTTACCTTCCTTTACATGTTAGGGAAAGATTGGCCAAGGAAGCAAGGATCGATTGTGGCGTGTCTGAGTTGCTTTCTTTGTCTATTCCAATTCCGCCTCATTGCAGTGATTGCCAATTGCAAGTCGGGAACTTTTGAAACCATAATTGTGAAGACTCTGAGCTACCCTCCTTTCATCATCTGCTTGTAATGTCCAATTTGAAATTTGTTGATGGGTTGCGGGTTAACTCATGTAAGTTTGATTGCTAATCATACAGCAATAGCCAAAAGGGGAGATAGGATAAGAGAAAAAGTAGCTGACACAGTGAACGTATCTTTATCTTACTGATTGACTAGTTTGAGTAAGCTCCAACTCGAACAAGTTGAATTAATTAATGTTTCAGAAGCATGCTCTTCTTCTCTTTGTGCAACCACTTATCAACATGGCTGTTGCCTGTATCACAGGTTTTGGTAGTAGTTGCAATGGGTGTCACCTTGTTTGAAAATGAAAATGCAGCCATTAGTAGATGTGCTGTCTGCATTCAGTTTGTTTATGTGGTGAAATGTTTAAATATTTGAAGCCATGTTGTTACCACCTGCGGAGATGGACACAAACGGCACAGTTCGTTCAAATGTGCAACCGACTGAGAGAAAACACAAGATTTGAATATCATTGAAAAGAGGAAATTCTACGATTGCATGCTGTAACTTGCAAAAAGAAGAAAGGTTTCATGAGCAATGTCTAGGAAAGGATCAAGGAAATTTTGTCACAAAATCTTTTTTGTTGTGATAACTATATAAAGTGGCAGTGTTTATGACATTTGGTAAGTTGCAATCATGGATAGAGTTTTTCTGGAGCATGGGAAAAAAGTGGAATACATTTTTGTCGTGGAGCAAAAATCCTAGACTCGACTCCTGTGAGCGACCAATTGGCTAAAGACTCACCGGAGCGGGAGGCCAACGTGTGACCCACCCAGTCATAAAACGAGGGCTGGCGTTTCCGTTCGAGTCTTTTGGCAGCCACCAGGAGCCCTCGAGCGGCAAATGTCATGTGGACGGTGATGCGATGAGCATCGTCGGCCTTCCAACGGACGCCTCCCGCAGTGTCGCGGGCGGACGAGGGGGGCTGGTTTTACGCGCGGGAATGGTGGGGCGACAAGGTGGAAGGACACGCGGCCTTCCGGGCAGACTCCGAAAAGGGGAACACGTCGTCTCCGTCGTCGCTTACTCCTCTTCCCGGCCGGTTAGTTTCTTGCTCCGCTCCTTTCTTGTCGTATTGCATCATCTTGGGAGCGGGAAAAAAATGGAAGCTTTTTTCTAATGGGAGCGGGTAGACTGAGTTGAATGCATGGCATTATGTTTCATGGTGTAGTTTCAACTTCCGATTGTGTGTTGTTTACACTGTCTGATTAAATAATAATGCATATTATTTAGTCTCAACTTTAGTGCGAGTGTAGACTGAGTTCAAGTTTCGGTTCCATTTAGTGATTGGCATTGTGTTTTTTGCACTTTGAAAGGTTTTCCTTCTAGATTAGATGAACTAGGATGTTCTAGTTGTAGAAAATTGATCTCATGATTGGCATTGTGTCGTATTTACGTTGAGTGATTGGTATTGTGTTTGTGATCTTGGAATAGTTTTTAATCTGTCTGGTATATGTGAAGTAAAAATGGTTTTTTTGAAGGACGTTGTTTTCTTAAATATTACTGGATCGGTATCCTATCTACTCTAAGCGAGTGGCATTGTGATTGCAGGGTTTTTAATTCTTTTTCTTGGAGATGTTTGAGTACTTTTTCCTGCTCTATTCATTTAATTGGACTCTTGTTTCCCAACATTTGTCTGCTTTTGTAGGACCCAGTCCAATGGCCGGCAGTGGAGAGTTGGCTTCAGCGAAGGTATATGAAGTTACACCCTCAATGTGAGGACTCCGGGTGGTTTAGAATCCTTGGTTATCAATGGCGTGCATTGCAATTTAATGACAACACCCGCCAAAGGACCGCCAAAGTTATGGCTGCTTACAGGTTATCAGATCCAGGATTTGTCTATATCATGCAGCATCCTCATTGTCTGGCCGTAACATGTAGTTTCATTTTCTCTGCTGTAAAAGTTGTAATTTTTGTTGATTTCTTAAAAATAGATTTGCTTAATTTTCTAAATCTACAAAGTTTTAGTTCTTTCCACTTTTGACTTTAAAAGCATACTAATGAGCATGTTTAATTTCTATTACTTAGCTTAGTTGCTTTTGCATCTCTCCATGCTTTGACAGTTCTCCTAAATCTTCTCCAATATGGCTCTCATCATCCCATAGTGTTTTTTTATGTCGTATGTTTATTATTTATTGGTTTTTTATGCTGATTGACTTAAAAGATAGTACATAAGATTTGTTCAGTACATAATATATGCGAAATACTAGGATAGGCACAAGCGCATGCCAATCTTCTGCTTGAGCTTTTACAGTGTTATATCACCCAAATATCATCTTTTTATGAACTTGTTAGGAGTTGGCATAGTTTGTTACACCCCTTACAAAGCAGAAGATTATTCTGTTGCATCCATATATTGGCTTAGAAAACTAAAGTTATGCTTTAATGAAACTCCCCAATAAATACCCACAACAGAAACATTTTTTGGTACAATCTGGTGTAAATGCATAGTCCCTTGCATGACTTCTTTTCTGAAAAGCTTAACCTATTCCAGCATTGGTAACAAGCATGCCTATATATTCCTTATGGCCAGGATAACATTAGGGGGCATTAGAAAAGAATTTGAAGATAAAGAGATACTCTCTGTTTTGTGGTATTGAGATCCTTAAATGCACGATTGTATATATTCTTGTTGTATTTGTCATTGTTTTGGTCTAAAGAATGTTTTTTTTATTTTACAAGATTTGACGTTTTTCCTTGAAAAATTGAAAATGAATCCGGGTGAAATGTTATAGATACTTCTTGATGTTTTCATATTTGTTTGAAAGTTCCCATTCTCTTCTGTGGTTTGTTCCCATTCAAATGGGGGATGTCTTATTTCTGTGCTATTGTGGTCCCACTACAGATGTTAAGAGCATGATATCTGCTGGTTTGACAACTTTAGGATGTTGCCCTTATAGTTTTGGAGGCATTGGTGAGGAGAGGCCCTCCATGTTTTATGTGTTGGTCATGGTGGTGGAAGTCTGCCTTTGTTTTTGGCTGGTAAATTACCAGGTAAAGAAAGATGATATATTTTCCAGGATGTAGTTTTTTCTTTAATTTGTGAACTGGATATTGAGCAAGGATATTAATGCCAAGGAAAATTTTGTAAAGTGTAAAACCTTTTAGAAACGTGTATAGAACTGCTTGAGTGGTAGTTAGCATATCACATGCTGGCCCTTTTTTGAGGAATATAAAATTTTAGGGACTGAATGCAATTGTTAGTTTATTGAAATATGTCTCTCATGTTAAGAAGGAAATACCTCTAGCCAGGCATAAATCAAAGATTGGGCACCATGGCTACAGCTTGAAGGTAGTGAGGAGTTTACCAATGCATAATTTTGTTTTAGAAACTAATGCCGTAGGCATTGGACGTATATGTGTGATTCCCAACCTTGGATAAATCTGTAAAAGGTTACTTGTAAGAAAAAACCTTTATTTGCTTGATTCCCAGCCATTGATCGTTTTGGAATGTTATGAGCAGAAAATGTGTTATTGTTCGCAGCAAAATTTCTTGCTAGTCATTTATTAGAGCTAGAACACCTGTTTTTAAAATGATTTATCAATGACTCTAATTGCTTATTATATTTCAATTGGGAGTTTTGATCATTTTGGTATCTTGAATTTTTTTGCATAATCATACTAAATGGTTATTGTTGTAGAGCATATAATGAGATTGTTAATATATTTTTGATGTGCCATGCCTAGCAATTCCTCTTGTATGGGCAAGTCAGAAGTCCAAGCAAATTGGATTCTTGCTTTGACCTCGATAAGTGCACTCTTTCTGTGGATATGTATTGGCTTCTCTTTCTTGCAGTCAATTGTTGTTTTTTAATGTCTTTTTTCCTTCTTTAACTGAAGCTGATTTAAAAAAAAACGAAAAGTAAAAAGTAAAGTCAGTATTCTAAACTGGATTTCTATTCAGATTTGGATAAAGAATTGTAACAAGGAAATTGCTTTCTTTCTTAATTGTTCGTGTTGTTGAAATAGATCCCGTTGTGGTATCTGCTTCGATTCAGGCTATGGGTTTTCCTGCTTCTGTTATCAGACAAAAACATCAGAATCTTCAGAATTTGATTTGTCTACTAATATACCATGGGATCGCATTCATCAGAGACTCTTTCTTTATGAGTCAGATGCTGAAAATTTTCTCCTAAGGGAACCTACAATGTATGTATGACCTGATATTCATAGACACCTATGATGGAGATGACATTTTCCGCACAAGTTATGGGATTCAAATGGTCCATTTCTTGAAACTGTAGGGAGGCATCTCCATCCCAAGCATGGAACAGTCGTAGTAAATTTCCACTCTGATTCTGATGTTCTGAGTGAAGATGAAAGTGCATCTCCTCTTCTTCATCATGGACTACCCATGGGGAAATATGTGTCTCTCAAGTATGCCAGGCGTACAAGACAGCATTACTGGGGGACAGGGTTTTAGGATTGGCATATACTGTTTCAGTCCCATGGCTTTGCAACATCTCTTGTTGTTAGCAGAGGTATTGCCCACAGAGGAGACAGGAACACCATTGTAAATAAGTTGTGCTCTTAAGGCTATTGCGGTCGAAAATGCTTTGTGCTTGCCATTTTCTTGTCTGCAGTATATGAAAAGAAGAATTGTTATGGTGTAGTGATGAGACCGGTTCTTATTTCTCATCTTGGAAGTATGAAACATAATTTTTGGTACTCGCTCGCATTTTTGTTCTTCATTTCTGCTTTGTATTGGAGTTCTGATGCTGACAAGTAACTCGGGGCAAGGGAGGGTGGGTCTTTATTCTAGACATTTGACTAATCTTGGAGGAGACCGAGTGGTAAAAAATGACATGGATTTATTCATACCAACATCTTGGATGATTAGTTTTGTGCATATGCGAGAGGGAATAGAGTCTTTTAACATTCTGGCAAGCATGGAGACAACCTATATTTTAAGCATGTAAGTTAGCCAAATTCAATGTATTATTATTATTTTTTAAAGTAGTTTCGTGTTTATACAAAATGAATCGAACATGGTAAAAGCAAAACAACTGTTTTAAACAATATTTATTTTTACTTGAACACATCTGTTACAGCGGATGTGAAACTTGTGCATGCTTGTGGCTACTTTCACCTCTGGAATGCTACATGAAAGAAAATACAAGACTTCTTTGAATGAACAAATCTACAAAACCTCGAACAAGATTGCCATTTGTCCAACATATACACGAAACAGTCGGCAACTCGAGACAACAATCCGTCCACCATCTATTTTTTGTTGGGGAATGAATTCGTCTGTACATCGAGAATTTTGGCTTTTCAAGCAAAGCTCACATCCATGATTGAATAGGGTAATTGCACTTGAAAGAATTCACCCCACTGATGTGAGGATAGATATCCGAGGAGTCAAGCGTCTCTTCCTCCTTTACCCCTGTCTGTTCAACAATATTCCGGTACAAAGAGCTAGTTAATTAATGTGGGTGTTATATTTCTTCTACAAACTCGTCTGTGTAGTCAAATCAAAATGGAGTACCAGAACAAAACCATTAAAAATTGGCGCCAACACCATTTAGTGCAGCGGTTATAAGAAACCCAAAACGTTACCTCTTCCTCTTCCTCATCACCACGGTGACCATAAGTAGTTCTCGCTGCTTCACCAAATTCGTCGTTCTTGGCAAATCTTCCCCTAACACGAGGCCTGCTGTCTGCTAGAGTTTTCCTGCAAGCATACTGGATTTTCCCTCGTTATCATTGGTCACCCAACTTAATTAAGGTTCCATTATAATAATAAAAAAATCATCTATGGGCTATGGCTAGACCATTAATGTTGTTAAAAACCTCATTCAGGTTGTTTTGGGATTGATTCACAAGAGACTCAATCGAATTGTTTCTAACCGATTTATCGAAGTATTGAAGAAATAAGTTCAATTATCGAACCTTAATCTTCTTGGTGAAGTTCCTCTCATTCCTCTTCTTCATGTACCTATGGATCTTCTCCTTTCTCTCTTCCACAGAGAGGCGGCCAACCTTGAAGGTGGACTCCTCCAAGGTGGACATGTCTGATGCTATGCCGTTCACTGGGCTCCCGCATCCCCCTTCATCATCTGCTGCTGTGTCTCGTTAAGTAACTAAATACATATTCGATCATCATCACATATGTACATACCACCCACTGCTAACTCATCATCACCATTTCTCAATTATTGATCAGAATGCATGAAAATGTAATCAGTTGATGCTTCTCTTACAATTAATTAATGGCAGATACGCAGCTTGTTGGGCTTTTTGGATAGTTAGTCTCTATCTAATCTAATTTTACGTCCTTACTAGCATGGACCTACTATATATCATAATGTGCATGAACAGAACATCAAGTTCTTACATGAAAATAAGCGGAGGTGTAAACAGAGTCCGGACCATACAGCCCACAATTCTCTCCTTGAAACTCCATCTCCGGCGGGTTCATGCCTGATTCCGGCAACAACCCACCGGAGAAGATAGCCGAAGCTTCCCCGCCGACGCCTCCGGCCAGCCCTCCCATGGCAGAAGCAGCAGCGCCGTAGCACCCCATCACCGACTGCTGGTTGAGGAAGGAGTATGAGTTCGTCGTGACGGTGTCGTCGAAGACGCCGGAGTAGGAGGCGTAGCAGCCGCCGACGTTGACGACGCCGGGACAGGTCATGGGGATTCCGGCGGCGGCGCCGGCGACGAGGTCGAATTGGTCGTCGCCGGTGGTGTCGAGGAGGGCGGAGGAGGTGGCTGGAGGTAGGTTGAAGGCGGCAGCAAGGTCGGTCTGATAGGAGTCGCCGTCGTAACAGTAGCCAGAGCAGGAGGAGACCTCGCCGGAGGTGGGGAAGATGGTGTTGCCTGCGTCGCATATCTCGAAGACGTTCGCGCCGATCGGGTTCGTTGTCAGTCCTTCCTACAAGCCATCAACAATATATATGATGATCAGAAGGATGAAGCGCTGCCTCGCTACAATGTTCACAACTTCCGCAGTATGTTCATATTTCGTGGCCTCAAACTTGCATATATACCTAAATGATGCATATAGAACATTTTATGGAGTGATCTAAGTAAGCATGTATCTATAAATTTACACTAGAGAAATAATACGAGAAGCCACCGCAAATTGAATCTTTCACATACAATAAAATATAAATTACTTGGGAAAAATCAAAAGTAAAACTGACTTCTTGTTAATTATGTACAATGGGCGCTTTTACATAAAAAAGTTATATGAAAAGAGTGGCCTTAATTATACATAAGTGGATCTTCTAGTCAAACTAATATTCCCAACTATGGAGCAAACAAGCAATGAGGATTCTTCTTCACAATGTTCATTCTTGTTGTGAGCATAAGGACAAGATATTAACGAAGAAAACAACTAGAAATCAAATAAACAGTTAATTTTTTATATGAGGAAGGTCCAAACCTGTCATGAAATACTGGTTAAAAGTAGCTAAATATACATAATGCAATACATAATGGAAATTTAGATGGATTCGATGAAAAGAGGAGAAAAAAGGTGATATATATATATATATATATATATATCTGAGGGAAAAACTATGGAAAATTTTTGCTTTGTGCTCTATTTGGATGCTCAAAGCATGGGACAACAACTACGCAGAATATCGATGTAATATATTTGATGTAAAAACAGTCAGCGCTTAGCTGAAAGATGGAATTCTTTGCTTTCTCTTTTATTTGAAAATAAGAGAGAATATGGAGATGCCAAGACGTGCACCATCAATTGCAAGGTTTTCTTTTTAATCACCGAATCGAATCAGTCTTCCTCAACCACATATTAATGCGTATTAGCAAGTAAACAGAATCCCCCCATAAATCAGTTGATAAATTTTGTACAATGATGATCAAGGGAAGTGTGTATGTAATGACTTGTCGACATTTTCTGAAGGTCTTGTTTTGAAGTAATTTACGGTGAGAAGTGTTAGGTTTTGTATCTCCACGTGCATTGGATAAGAACATATGTGCAGAGAAATTAGGAAGACAGATCATTGGCCTCTTAAGATGGAAAAAGAGACTGCATTCGGGGATCCAATCAACGTTGTCCTAGATCAAGAAGTCCTTCCTCATCTTCAATGCCTATACTAATTGTTCATATTTATCTTAACCCATTTATTTCATTCAAATAGAATGTACCTTCTTCTTCGTCTTCTTCTTTCACCTTGTGCCAAAAGACTGAGGTTGGGGACATGACAAGCTTCAAATTGTGTATGTTCTAAATTAGCATTTTGCAATGACGATTTTGAAAAAACAAACAATAAAATATTTAAAATAAAAATAAAAATCTCGGTAAACACAGATCATCTGTGTTAGTATACACGAAATAAAAAGCCAGAAACGATAAAATAAACCACTTCAAAAGATATAAGTAATGGGAATTCACCATTGGAAGCTGGTAAGATGTTGCCCTTCTCCTCCTCGTCCCCTTCTCTTCTTGTTATCCTCTTTCTACAACAACAGATCAAAGCTTGTTGAGCGGTGGCATCTAGCTATGAATATTTAATTACCAGCAGCAAGCTTGCCAAAGGTGGAGCTGTTTTAAATGTAAGCAAAGCAAGCTATGCCCCTATATCCCTACAAGTGATCCATGCAAGCTAGAGTAATGACAAGAAGCCCAAAGTAACAAGCACATCTTCTCGTGCACACCAAACTTTCCATTTTCCCATTTATCCCTCCTCCCCTTCCCACCTCAGACAGTACTCCCAAACTCTGCCCTCCTTCCCCTACCCACAACTGTGATGACAGGGAATTCAGACAACCGAACAGCAACATACCCAACAAACAAGCTGTCTCAGAAACCGAACCAACGAAGAAGATAACCGCAAAATGCCATTGACAGCCTATATGGAGAACATACGCATACGTATTTATACACAGGGGAAGGGGGTTAACGGCGTTAAGTTGAAGGTGACGGCACCGTCATTGAAAAGGGTGAAAGCGGGCCGCGTAGCGGATCTGGCGGAGCCAAGTTGGGCGGGTGTTCTAAGATAGCGTCAGACCCGCTCAACACTGCCTTTTTATCGGGTGCTCTCTATTTTTATCTGTTTCCCTTTTTTTACAAATGAAGGGTTCCACGTTTTCGAAATTACCGATGAGGGGAGTTTTACAAAATATTACGATTACAAATTATTTCATTGGCAGGGCTGCTCTCTATATCAACTCAATGTTAAAAAAATAATAACCAGCCAATCAAAACTTAACTTTCCAAATTGTATTTTATTTTAATCAATTGATTGGATTTGTTTTAAATGGACATATATTAAATTTAGCCAACTTTTAATACACTTATTAAATTGACGGCGCTTTAGGCATTTCAGAAACCCCCCTCCCAAATATCAGCGTTGTGCAAACCTCTTTGATGGGTAATTATGAGAATAGACTTCCTTTCTTCGGTGAAAGGCTTTTTTTATTTTGTTTTAGATTAGTTTTTTCTTTTTATGTTTTTTGGATAATGACCCACTAATCAAGCCTGGATTTATGGGTTATTAATTATTTATAAGACATGAAGGAATATGCCTTGTATTGGGTTAATCTTCTAATTATCTTGATTACTATTTCTGATTAAAAGGGTTTTTTAGATCGTTGAAATGTTTGAATTTTTTACAAATATAATAGCATTTGATTTTTTTTCTAGATAAGATCATACCTCCATTCTATTTGTCACAATTGTTTTCGCTCTTGGTAGTTTTCAAAAATCAAAACAATGAGATTAAAAGGTTATAGTGTTATATATGGGACATATTTTTCCATTTTATATACGTTAGCTTCTAGTATGTATATAAGCCAATAACTGTTATTCTTCATATATTAAAAAAAAGGCTCTAGGAAGATTTTCTTCTATGCTTCTAGCATTGATTAGATTTTAAGCTTAACTAATAAGTGTACAGATTCTAAAACTGAACATTAGGAAAATAAATAAGTGATCTAATTTGTACTTGGGAACATTTTAATTAATCAACACAAATTGCTTGCTTGCCTTTTAAAATAATATATTATTCGTTTTCTTTCACCATATGGAATTCTTGCACTTGCTAAATTAAGAAATGGAAATGAAACAATCTCCGTTTTATGGCATTTGTTATATTTTTTTAAAATTCAGTGAAGGTCATAATACATTCCTAAGAAGCTGCTCGAAATTTTGTAATCATTTTTTGAAAAAAAATCAGAACAAACTGTAATTTGGGGTTTCCAAGCCCTTTTCTCCTCCCAATATAAATATAAAATATAAGATTGATCAAGAGTTAATTAAAAAATGATAATTAATTGGGGACTGAATTGACTAGCTAAGGAAGGGAACAGTTAATTAGTTACGAGGTATATATAATTTAGGCAGGAACATCATAAATAAATTTGAAAACTTGGCTAGCTTAAATTTGGTCATCGTCTATTTTTAACCGACCAGGACAATTCCATCCTTTTTGGGGGGCAAAAACAAGGTTATCTTAGTCTCTGATCATCAATTTATAGCTTGCTCCCATATTGTAAACGAATAAATTTAGTTCCAACGTTTAAGTTAAGTTCTACTTATTTTTAAATTAAACTCTATAGCGACTCCGGATCAATTTATAATGTTTATAGAGAGAGTCAATTCCATTTTGGTTTAAAGTCACTAATTTCATAAATAAAATTGTTCATGGGAAATACTGAGCACGCTTTGGGGATGCATGCGTGAAGGGGGGAGGGGTTAAAATCAGTGCACACTTGGGGTTAGGGACGTGCGATTGGACATGCGTCCGAAAGTGAATCCTTAAGCGACCAAAGTCAGCGTACATAATACTCACTAATTGGTGAGGTAGTAGCTTCGCTTGGCTCTATCACTACAGGTTATACTTTCTCCATTTGAGTTCGGTATCAATGTATGTGTTTGGGGATTACCAAGCTTGTTGCTGCCTGTTTAATTGCCGGTTGGAAATCAACCAGTTCCAAATGTGAATATGGTGCATTAACACTGAATTAAAAGCCTGGTAGTACCTTTGATCTGGACTCCCTCCCTATGGCTTTGGTTGCATTCCCCCTCAAAAGAAAATACTTTTATATAATTAAGTAGTTTTTCATCTGTTTGATCAATAAAAGAGTCAATAGAAGTATGGCGCATATGCTTGCAATCAATTGACATAATAGCATCATTAATATAATTGAGACAAAATACACATGATGATGATATAATCCCAATTAATTTTAAGCAGTGATCCCACTCCAAACAATGAAAAAACCCACTCTCCCCATCACCCGTAGGCATGC
This sequence comes from Piper betle, assembly GCA_033002965.1. Classification (NCBI taxonomy): domain Eukaryota; kingdom Viridiplantae; phylum Streptophyta; class Magnoliopsida; order Piperales; family Piperaceae; genus Piper; species Piper betle. The sequence continues at coordinate 300,906 of JAURVB010000705.1, forward strand.
ATGTCTGCCGCCGGCAAGGCTGGCATCTTCTCCCGCACGCCGCTGCCGCCGTTCTTCTTAGGGTTGTTCAGGCCACAGAAGAAGGAGCACTCACATCCATAGGAGTCGCCGAAGCAAGAGAACAGCCCTCCCCTTCCGCCGTTCTCCCCCTTACTCTTACTCCGGCCATGGCTCCCTCTGCTATGCCGCGACGGCGTCCCTTCCGATGGGAAGCTTGCCGCAGCCGGGACAGCGTCGTAGATGGGTGGGAGCTCCGCCCGCCACCGCTCCAACGCCTTCAACTTCATGTCTTCCTGCTTCCCCATTTGGCTCGGAACGCTCCAGTCGTCGAGAATGGAGCTCCCCACCTCGTAGTCGTCCACCGTCGACGCCTCTCTAGTATCCGCGGCTGCTTGCTTTTTGTGCTCGTCGCGAGCTAGTGCACGGGCCTCGTGTAGTAGCTCCTCATCGCGGCGTTTCTTGGCGGCCATGATGGCGCTGAGCTCCTCGGCCGCTGCCTTGAGCTCGTCCGCGGCGAGCTTGGCGGCTACGACGGAGGGGAGGGTCCGAGCTCGGAGTCGGACCAGACGGAGGCGGCGGCGGGGAAGTCGGTGGTCTCGATGGTGGAGAAGGGAGGGAGGTCGTCGACGCCGAGCTCGGAGCGGAACTCGCTCTTGGTGCGGCGGAGGTGAGTGGGCGGTAATTTGTGGTGGTTTGGGTAGCGCCGGTCGTCGTCGTCGCCGATGAGGTCGCGGAAGCCGACAGCGGAGCCGCTGACGTTGGAGTAGAGAGGCATGCTCTTCATGGAGGCGTTGAGAAGTGCAATTCCGACGTTCAATATGCCCTGAGGCCTTCCCGACGGCCGCCGTACCTGCACCGCCCACCATTTCTTTCATTCTTGCATCAACAAATTTCACGCATACTACTACCCCTTAATTCGCCTTTGTCAAAGAGCGCTGAACCACTTCGATGTTTAAATTATTTATGCAAGGCAATCTAATTACATATCAGAGGATAATAATAATAATTATTATTATATAATGATATTATTGACAAATTAAATGATTTTATCGTTACAACTAACATATATAATGAGAAAAACTACTTGCGATCGATAATAAAGAGAATCAAAGTAAATCATCCATTTTTTAATCCGGGCTATAGTAACAACTTATGAATTGTTGAAATGATCTACAAGTTCTTGTGCCTGTAGGAGTTCAATGTATAGGTTAATTAAATCAGGCATTCAGAATTCGCGACTGAATTTGCCTATCATCACTAATTAACGTTAACATTTAAATAATCAGCTGGCATATCCAAGAATTTGAGAACTTATTTTGGGACGTGGGAAAAATAAACCAAAGAACCTCTCCAAGCTTCTATTAGATACAAATTAGAAACGACTGCAAGAAACGATATAACTCAATTAAATAGCTTTAAAAATAATGGTAAATGCCAATAATATGTTGATATCTAAACCTATATGTCAAACCCAAATTATCTTAATAATGTTCAATCCTTGATCATGTATGTGTGTGTATAAATATATATATATATATAGAGAGAGAGAGCGCACAAAATGAGAGGGAGAGAGATCATAATTAATTAGCATGCGGAGATGAGGACCTGGAGGGCGACGAAGCGGACGGGGACGGCGTGGTGAGGGAAGGACGAGCCCGGCTGGGGAAGGGCCGACGAGGGAAAGAGGCTGCTGAGCAGGACACGGACGGACCCGACGGGAGTGTCGCGGAAGAAGCGGCTGCTGAAGACGTCGACCACCACGGCCGAGGTGTCGGACCGTAGGAAGTCGTCGTCAATTCGGAAGACGAACTTGTCGTTCCAGGTCGGGTTGGCGTGGCCGTCGGCGTCAACCCGGGTCGACAGCTTGCTCCGCGGGTTCACCCATGCAACCGCGTACGTGTGCATGGACTGCGTCACCGGGTGCAGGTCCTGCGCCGATATTATGTTCAGCTCCAGCAGGTGGAGCGTCGACGACGACATCACCAGCCTTGCCGACGTCCGTGGCTGCAACATGGCCGCGGCCGACGCCCCACCGTGCCTGTGGTTGGAGTCGGTGGAGGGGGAGGGGGTGTTGAGGTTGGCCTGAGGCTTTGAGGGTGACTATTTGTGACTTAATTAGGAGAATAGGGATGGATTAACATTAGCATTAGAAGAATGGTTGATGTTGATTGCAACATGTTTTTACTAATTTTGTCATTATTCTCTAAGGGGATTGAGTTGATCAATTTAGAAAAGTCAAGGTCATCGCCTAAGCGGAAATGATAGTGGGCCCCTTCAGTTGTTATTTTGCCATAAATTTAAGGATCGTGCAGCGAGTAGTATTTTCAATTTTAGTTGGACCTTTTTATTTTGCTCTAAAATTAGGGATTTCCAGAAAAAAAAACAGGCAGACTACATGTAAGAGTTGCTAGATTTGCCTTGAGCTTGACAGACAGGTGAAATGAAAAATTCACCACTATTAACATCCGTGTTGTGAATTTTTATCTTTGATTGCTTTACAAGTTTTACAATTTTATCACTACAAAATATATAACCAATATTAAAAAAAATATTAATTATAATATACACGTATATATATATATATACAATGCTAATTAATTAATCTATTGTAAAAACTTATAGCTAATGTGACTGTAAATTCTAATCACTAATTAAATATCTTGAGTAGTAATATAAAAATTTAATCTCGTGTATATATATATATATATATATGGTAAAACAGAGCCCCGAGCTCACCCAGACGGCCCAAATTTATTGGTCTAAAAAAATCAGACCATCAAGAAACTTTATAATAAATTATATACTTTAAGGGGTAATTATACACCTAAGTGGTTTATCAATTTTAAGAGAGAATAATGTGCTATTTTTTATACAGATAATAGTGTCTTGGGGATGGGACTCCCCTGGGTGTCAGAAAATCAGTTAAAAGAATGTTTTGCGGTAAAATTGTGAAGCGCAACCGTTACCACTAGACCCCCTTTGTTTATTAAGGGGGATTAGTAAAATATTAAATCTAATTTATATTATCAATATAAATTAACAACCTGAATAATATTTTATTGCTAATCTAATACGAATAAAATTATACATGTTAATAAACTTAAGTCGTAAATCTACTACAAATCTCTTTTTATCTTTTATCCACAAGCCTATGAGTCACGGTGATAAGAGGAGTGAAATCAAATTAGTGGGTTTGTAATATTTTTAAAATTAGATTATCAAACATATAAAATTTATATGGATACAATTCACATTTAAAATCCAGATTTACAAGTATAGATGAAATTAACAATTTCACTAACCCCACCACAAAATTCACCGGTACAAATGAGACCCCTAAACCCTTAATCCGTACAAGGATCATGCACATAATTGAGTTGCGTTTGATAGAATTTCTACATAAACAAACTTTGCGTACTAATGCATATTCATAACTAAAGTAATTTTGAAATTTCTAAAGACGAACGATTAGTCAATCGTTACCAGCCACTAATTTATAAATAAGGTCAACCTAATTTGGGCCAGCATATATATCTTTCGGGCAGGCATGCCCAACCAAACTCGAATAGCACAAGAGCCACGCTACTTGAATTCACAGCTTCATAATAAGAATAATAATAGAGGCTTTCACAGGTTCACCCATACTCATCTAATGCACATCTATTTTTATGCCGCCTAGTTTAAGACAAAATATTTAGTCCCATAATGCCGGATACTCATTTATAGGCAAACGACAACAACTAATTCCGCAATTTCCCATTTTAACAAATCAAAATCCAACCAAATAGTTTAAGTCAAAAAACAATATCTAACTTAAAAAGTAACACAGCTGCAGCTGAACACAACCAGATAGAGCTACAAAATTTTTGTTGCCATTCAACTCAAGTATTTAAAAGATTAATTAAACTCAAACCAAAACAACACTAGAGGATCTCTCACACGATAGCGTTAGCGGCGCTAGCAATCCTAGGCCACAAATCAGCACATTCCTTCCCTATCGGTCCCGTGATTGCAGAGCCTAAAAAAAAACAAACGCAGTAAACGATGCTCAATTGAAGTACTTGATTAAATCAATAGTTAAAGAAAGGATTCAAATGCACGCAAATGTAACTAAGACCGAGGGCTATGATCGCTTAACATTACCTTTCATTTCCCCCTTGGGATTCACAATAACTCCCGCATTATCTGCATAAAAAAGATTAGGCATTAGTTAGACCCAGATAATAGTACTACAAAAGCATCCATTTAATAAGCAACTCAATGCTGTGTCTATTTGGCTATTTCATTTTGGAAAACCTTTCAAACTATTATGTTGTCATGTACCCATGTTTAGACAGTCGTGAACTGATCCCTGATCCCCCAGATGTTCCAAAACTCCCATTCTCACCACCCAAGCATGCAAAAGTTCAAAGTTTATACGCCTTCGTGCTAAACAATTACTAAGCTAACACCCCCGTGCCAAATATTCAAGATCTTAAAACTATATGGACTTGATTATCAGCAGATTCTTTTCTACTTTCCACAGACAAAGAAACTAAAGCCAAAACGTAAGAAACAACAGAGCATCCATCAATCAACAACTACATAACTTGATAACCATGCAACACGGCCCACAAATTCATATGCATCCATAACACAAGAAAATATTACTCTCGACATCCAACAAACCAGTAATCTAGACATTCCCCTACTTCATCATCAAAGCAAGCGTCATATCAGTAGGATAAGGAAAAAGGTTAGCAACAAACAAATCATCAAACGCAAATTCCATATTCTCGCACACGCAAAAAGATACAACCTTTACATCGCATCCAGCTCCAATCACCACAAATCAACTTACAGCAAACGCATTCACAGCAAATTCGCAGCAGACGGTGTTTATAATCACAAAAGTTTCACTGCAACGGCGAAAGAAATACCTTCGAAGTACATGTACACACCATCCTTTCGGCGCCACGGCTTGCGTTGGCGGACGATGACTGCCGGCATCACCTTCTTCCGGAGGTCAGGCTTCCCCTTCTTCACAGTGGCCATAACCATGTCGCCAACGCAGGCCGATGGGAGGCGGTTGAGCCGGCCCTTGATACCCTTCACGGATATGATGTAGAGGTTCTTGGCGCCGGTGTTGTCGGCGCAGTTCACCGTCGCCGCCACCGGCAGACCCAGCGACATCCGGAACTTGTTCCCTGCCGATCCTCCCCGCCCTGACCACCATAAAACGCGATTAATACCTCAAAAGATGGGATCTTTCATAGATATTGACGACCAAACGCTCGAATCGAATCATAAAATTGTGAAAAAAATTACCTCGCTTCGACATTTCCGCTCTGCAAATCGCGCCTCCCAGGGAGAAGACGAAGAAGAAGCCAGCGAACGAATTAGGGTTTCGACGATGCTATTTGGATTTTGGACAGGGGTATCCGTAGGGGTGGCATCTGTGGGTCTATCCAAAAAATTTGTTTGACCGTTTTTGGACGTCAAATTATTTGTTGGACCCGAATAATATTTGCGGACAGTTTAAAATTATTTTATTTTTAAAAAAAAATTGTCAGCATTATCGTTGCCTCTGTCGCTGCCTACCCTCCACGCTGCTAGCAAAACCCATCCGTTGGAATTGTTAGAATCGGCTCGGCGAGCCTGATACATCTACGATGTCGACGTGCTCAGCAGAAGTGGCGGCTCGCTGGAAAATGACTAAATAGAGGCGGTTGGTGGTGGGTGACTAAATCCGACCGGCTTAGGCGATAATGGGTTCTGCTCTTGTCAGGGAAGGCCATGGGAGGGTCGGCAATGTCAAAGCGGTGACTGGACGACTGCGACAACGGTCGCCGACAGCAGAATCGACGACGTGAGCACATCACTAGGTGCGGCGTCATGGAGGCCAGGCGACGGCCGGGGCGCTCGGGGCATTACGACAATGCCGCGGTGGGGCCTGGTGGCAACGATCGGCTGCAGGGCGACGTTGGTGGCGGCGACGAAAAGGGGGCGGCGTGATAAGGGTTTGGACAGGGAAGAGAAAAAGGTTGGGGGGTTTGAGCGATGGCAATATCGTACATAAGCTTGACTCGACTCGACTCGACTCGACTCCGTCCCGAGTAAATAATAATAACTAACTCGAAATAAATCCTAAAAAAATCCATAAAATATAAAAAAAATCATAAAATAAAACAAACACTACAACATCATAGCGACATGCTTTATAACTAATAACCCACCCAAATTCCCTGTAACGCGTCCTAACGCAGTAAACGACCTAAAATTAATTTTACGATCTACTATATATAAAAATAAAAAAATAACTGGCATACTTTTATATATTCTAATAATTTATTTTTTCTTTTGTGTTCATGACATTATCATCATATATTTGGGTACACATGACCCTCATGGCTCGTACACGCGACCGGTATTGGCTTAGTACACATATTTTAAAACATTTCGAATCGAACCGACGTCTGAACCGATCGGTTCATAAGCATAAAACCCTGACTCAGATTGTGGTTTTTATATTATGTTTATAATGTGATATATTTTTTTCGTAGATGGATTAGACAAGTTTATTATTAAATGTAAATGAACAAAATGGATGTGAAAAAGATAGCAAAAGTTTGATTGCTAAAGAAGGAGAATCTATAGACAGTAAATTATCAAAAAGAGAAAAATAGTATCCGGTATATGCGCTTATTTTGATAGATAATATTAGAAGAATGGAACATTTCTAATTTGTTGTTATTGTGAAAAAAGTTTGAAGAACTGAAAGTCATGAAACTACTCATTTATATAAGCATATTGAAATGAAATATCCTAATTTTAAAATAAAGAGGATATAAAACATGAGTAATTAATTTTTTTGTATTTTTTTCATGTAGGTGAGCTAGATGAAGAATCAATTATTAGAACATTTTATCTTTGAAATAAATGTAATATTGGACTACATTTTGATGCCAATGATTATTTTAAAGTTTTTATGCATTGATTATCTTTTGTTTGACTTTAAAAATTGAGAGCATGTTAGCTAAATTGTAAGTGGTTTGACATGATTATTAATGTGAATGTACAGGTCTAAATTCTTAAATATAAGAGTGACTTTTATCCTTTTTATATGTATGTCATTTTTAGATATTTAAGATATTAAATATCAATTTTATGTATAAACTTAATTAATTTTACTATATATTTATGTTTTAAAATTTTCATAAATTATAATATTAGTCTTATAAGTGTTGAAGATATTATATTATTGATATAAAATATCGGACATTCGGTCGATCGTTCGGTCGGACAAAAAAATGTGCATGTATGGTTTGTTTTAATTTGGTCGAATTCGGTTGGTCAAATTTGGTCGGACATGCTTCAGACGTCAGACGGACGGACAAATTTGGACGTTCGCGCCCACCCCTAGGTATCCATGTATGTTCGGACAAATGCCCTTCATGTCCGACTAAAATGTATACGCTCATGGTTGGCTGTCCTATTTACAAACATCAAAAAACAAGGTATTATACATGCTTGTTCAAATCACATGCTCGTCTTGTAAAAATAATCACACCTTCTTTTTACTTTTTACTATCAAAGAAAATGCATAAAATCGATTTTATTAAATAGCTACCATGTTTGTTCAACTCACATTCTCGTCTAGTAAAAATAATCACACCATGTATACAGAAGATACAATGTTTTTAATATGCAATACCATCACAAGGGTAGCGCTACTGTGCACTGCCCTATTTTGGCAGCCTATATGCATTGCTAAATGTGGGCCGTTGGATCTAATCCAACGGTCCACAATCAGCGCCCCCTTTCAGTCGCTCCGGTCGCCGCCCCAGCCGGCCGCTGGCTCGCCCCATGCCCCGTCCCGCCGGCGGCCCCTGCCCCGCCCCGCCGCTGCCCCTGCCCCCGCCGGTCGCCCCCGGCCCCCACCCGCCGGCCAACCCATGCCCTCATCCCGCCGGCCGCCCCAGCCCCTGCCCGGCCGCTGCGCCTACCCCTGCCGGCCACCCCTGCCCCCGCCCCCTCCCTTGCCCCGGCTCGAGACCGCCGCCCCACCCTTGCCATTCCCCCAAATCCTCACCCATCCCCCCCCTCGGGTGGCCGGCGGCGAGGTCGCTGGCGGTGGGGTGGCGCGGCAAGAGAGAGGGGGGGGGGGGTGAACAGGGGAGGGTAGAATCGTAATAAAAACTTTACTCGGTCCCATACTCGAGTTAATATTACAAAATAAATTTAAAAAATAATTTTTTTATAATAAAAACTTGACTCGATCTCGTATGGGATCGAGTCAATATTACAAAATAAATTAAAAAATAAAATAAAATAATTTTGTAATAAAACTTGACTCGATCCCGCACGAGATCGAGTCAATATTACGAAATAAATTATAAAAAATAAAATAATTTTGTAATAAAAACTTTATTCGGTCCCACACGAGACCGGTGCAACACATTTCCCAGCAGGCCCATCCAGCCCCGAAGCGGCGACATTGTTGGCCAGCAGGCTGCCGACAATAAGGTCTCCGGCAGGGGGTGGCACGCCAAAACAAATGAGGAAGAAACAAGGGAGAGTATTTTAGTAATAAAAATTTTACTCAATCGGACTTGAGTTAATATTACAAAATAAATTTAAAAACATAAAATAATTTCATAAGGGCATGAGGGCATGGGCTGGCCGGCGGGTGGGGTCGAGTGGGCAGCCGGTGGCGGCGGGGGCGGGGGCAAGGGCAGGGCGGCCGGCGGGACAGGGGCATGGGACAGCCGGCGGGCGGCGGCCGGGGGCAGCGACCGAAGCGGCTGAAAGTGGGGAGGGGCTGATTGTGGACCGTTGGATTAGATCCAACGGTCCACATTTGGCAGCGTATATGCACTGCCAAAATAGGGCATATATATATATATATATATATATATATATATATATGTAAAGTGGGTGCTCCCGTAAGATCAAATTAACACTTGGAACAATTAACCTTGGTGATATAAAGAAAAAAGAAATTTATCGTTTTGCTTGAATCTAATTTTTGAAATAACCCTTTTATAGTGTATATAGTCATGAAGCGAAGTAAGGATTAGAATGAGAGTTGCAGCAACAACTGCAATGTCCAAGGATTCTTCAAATAATTTTGGCGCAAGGTCATCTACCACTCATGAAGTCGACGACTCCATTCTCCCATATGATATATTTACTCACATAATCTTGCGGCTTGCACTTATCACCCAATGGATCTAAGAAAACATTCTTGGAAATGTTTTTCAACAATGCAGCAAGAGTTTGGTCATCATCAATTTTAATTTGGATGAGGTCTAGAGACATAAGATAAGTTGCAATATTTAGGCAAACAATGAGTCCTCGCATAAATGCAATATATGAGCTCACCTCATGGTTTGCAGCCGGATGGAGACACTCAAGAGCAATGGCATTCAAGAAGAGAGGCTCAATGGTTGTATCGTCAATGTTCCCTTCTCTAATGAAATAACTCCACTCCCATAGATTTCACTTTTCCTAAAATTGACACAACTCCATGGAGCTCTATGGCAGACTTAACACCAAGAAGCGGCTCATATTATTTGTTTGGTATCTAAGCAAATTTTATGGTCATGAACTTTCTCGATACATCTGGGACATGCAAACCAAGCCCTTTAAGTGGCATGTTTGAAGGAAGCTCAGCTGACAAGAACCGGAACGCGAGGGTATAAACCTCTCGATAATGCTGTCCAAGAAATTAATGCAACTTTTCAAGTGAATACAATAATTAATTAATACTAATATATATTTGTTTAATTTGGAAATTTGTGAATGATGTATGCTAATGATGACTACGAGAATTTTATAAAAAATTGATCAACATTTTCGAAGAACACGAGGGAGAAAAAATATTAAACGGTAGTATAAACAATAAATAAATATTTGAACAACGCAACGAGGCCAAAAATAGGATCTCTTTCATTGTAATCCCATCTAAGAACCCACACATCAACTCGCAGAGAAAAACCCATCAAGAACCATAAGCCCTAGGAAGCGACCACAATAGGCCTTTTATTCTTCACTCAACGACTGATACGAAATCACAAGCTCTCCATACGATTTCCCCAGAGCTTGATAACAGTCAAGGTACCTCTTCTGAGACCGATCCAGAAATCGTTGAAGCGCTCTAGCTTTGTGATCTTCCAAGGCTAGGAGGGGGGCTCTCCATAGTGACAAGGGCCGATGGATACCAAATGGGGGGTGTAAGCTTTGGAATTCTGGGCCTTCATATGGGCAGGGACCATGTAGATGCAATACTTTTTCCAGAGATCCATCCTAACAGTGTGATTGGTTTGTATCCCCCCAAAATTTGTTGGGCGGGGCCTCTGCATTTTGATAAAGATTGTACACTAGCAAACTTGGTACATATAACATATGGCTTCTCTGCAATCAAATCCAGCACATATATATTGCACCATAGTCTCTGCCACTGATTTTCCTGGAAACCTTACTACCCATTTCTGTGCTCCTTCCTTGGAGATTGCATCACCTCTCTTTGCCCCTGTTAGGAATGTATAATTGAATCTAATGTTTGGAATGTATAAGGGAGGGTACTTCTGTAAATATCTTTGAATTTCAAAATTAGGAATGTTGAGAAACTTGATCGTCAAGTCATGTAAATATAAAACCCTCCTTGTATTGCTGTAATTGCTTCTTCTTCAATGTAATTGTTCAATTGTTTCTCATGGTACCAGAGCGTCAAGATCTTGCTTCCGCTTCTTTCTTCAAGGTCTTCGTTTCTTCTGTTTGAGCAAAGTGTTTTCGATCTTCAAAACATCCGGCAAGAAGCAGAACACTCTGTTCTTCGGCAAGAAGCAGAACACTCTGTTCTTTGGTGAACTTTTCTGTTTTTGTCGATACTTCGTTCTTTGCTTTTGACATTGAAATCTATGGCTTCAAATTCTTCTGGTGAATCTCATCAGGCTGCTGTTTTAGAATCTACTATCGACTCTTCCTTTGCTGATCATGTCATGTCATATCCATGGTTTCCTACATTTAATTCTCATCAAGTCGCTGGGCAGTCATTTGCATCCAGTTCTATTAATTCACAATGTTTGATAAAATTTCCTTATCCTATCCATGTTCATGCACCTTCTTATGTTACTCTTCGGCTCAATGCAAAGAACTATCTAATGTGGGAATCTCAGATTACAAATTTAATTGAATCTCAAGGATGCATTGGTTTTTTGGATGGTACAATTCCTTCACCACCTCAAACTATTATTCATCAGTTGCCTGATTCTACTACACAAATCATGCCAAACTCTGATTACTGTGCTTGGAAAAGAACTGATAAACTGATTAAAGGATGGATTCTTGGTACTTTAAGTGAAGAAATCTTAGCTCAAGTTATTGGCATTGATTCTGCTGCTGATGTTTGGAATGCCTTAAAGTCTAAGTTTGTTAAGGCAACGATGGATAGGGAACTTGCTCTAAATCATCAGATGCAAATTCTAAAGCGTGAACAGTATGACTCTCTTGATGACTATCTATCCAAGTACAAAACAATTTGTGATGAACTTGCTGCAATTGGAAAGCCCCTATCTGATGATCGAAAATCTTTTTGGATGATAAATGGACTTGGAACGAACTATCAGATGTTTACAACCATGATTCTCAGACCACCTCTACCTGACTATTCTGAAATTTTATCCATGCTACACAGTTATGAGTCTCGGATTCTTCTTCAATCCAGTTCTGATGTTGTATCTCCAGCTGCATTTGCAGCTCATAAAAGCCTGAAATCAAACTCAGTTTCTTCAGTTTTCTCTTCTGACAAGAGAGGTTTTGCTCCAGCTACTACCACCATACACACAACACAATTCTCACCAACTTCCAATGCGGTGGCTTTTGGTCCTAAGCAACCTATTCGAAATGAGGAAGAATTAAAGGAAGCTCTTAGGGTTTTCAAGACAATCTGTCAAATTTGTCTTAAACCTGGTCACACTGCTCATAAGTGTTTCAAAAGATTTAACAAGGACTTTCGAGTTCCATCTCTTCAGTCTGATCCCAAAGCTGTTCAGCAAGCACTCAGTGCTCTTCAAATTAAGACTGATGATGTTAATCAATGGCTTCCTGACTCAGGTGCGTCATCTCATATGACTCCTTTTCTGCATATCTTCGACACTTATACAACTTATCCTGGCTTTGAAAGTGTTTTAATTGGAAATGGAAACAAGCTGCCTATTCAGAATATTGGTCATGTTACTCTTACTACTTCGTCTGGATCTATTACCTTAAAGAATGTTCTACATGTTCCTGATCTCAAGCAAAACTTATTATCAATCAGTCAGTTTACAACTGACTTCAATTGTGTTTTTCAATTTACTCCTACTGGTTTTACTGTTACTAACAGAGGGAGTGGACGAATAATTCTTGAAGGATCTAAAGCTGGTGGTCTCTACAAGATTCATCAGTCTCAGCATTTTGGCTATTATTCCAGCAAAACTCAAAAACCAACTCTGTCTCTCTGGCATTCTAGATTGGGGCATTGCTCTGCTGATGTACTTTTGAAGCTCAAAAATCAACTCTTAATAGATTTTGAGAATGCAGATGAATCTTCCTTTGTTTGTTCTAGTTGTCAGCTAGCAAAGTCTACTCGATTACCCTTCTCAAACAGTCCAACTAGTTGCATTAATCCTTTTGATAAAGTACATTGTGATCTTTGGGGTCCAGCTCCTATTGTTTCTATTGACAATTTTCGCTACTATGTCATATTTGTTGATGATTGCACAAGGTTCACATGGTTCTATCCTTTACGAAATAAGTCAGATTTTTATTCTGTCTTTCTAGCCTTTGATATGTATGTTCAACGACAATTTTCTACACATATTAAGTGTTTACAATCTGATGGTGGTGGTGAATTCATATCTGCCAAAATGCAATCCTATTGTTCGTCTAATGGTATAATTCATCAAGTTTCTTGTCCACATACACCCCAGCAGAATGGTAGGGCTGAAAGAAGGCATCGTACAATTGTTGAAGTTGGACTGTCCTTAATGTTTCATAGTGATGTTCCATCTTCTTTTTGGACACAAAGCTTCTCCACAGCAGTTTATCTTATGAATAGAAGACCTTCATCTGTTTTAAAAGAGAACATTTCGCCTTATTTTGCCTTGTTCAAACAACAACCTAACTACTCATTGTTTAAAGTTTTCGGATGCTCCTGTTATCCTTCTTTAAGGTCTCAAAATGCTCACAAGTTTTTGCCAAGGTCTTTGCCTTGTGTTTTTCTTGGCTACAGATCTCACTACAAGGGCTACCTTTGTTATCACATTCCTTCCAAGAAGTTTTTTACTTCTCGAGATGTTCTCTTTGATGAGCAACATTTTCCTTACAAATCTGTTTCTCAGGAAAAGATTGCTCGTTGTGTTCCACTTACCTCAGACATTTCTACTTACATGGATCTGATTCCCTTCACAATCACTCAATCAGATCTTATTCCTCCTCCTGCTGTCATTCCATCATCCTCTTCACAGTCATCTCCTATTTTGCTTCATCCACATTCCTCTGAATTCTCAGTCCCTACTGCTGTTTGTTCATCTTCCACTCCTAATTCTCCTCATCCTAGTCATGATCATTCAGTCCTTCCTGACAAACCTCGTCACTCCATGGTCACCAGGTCTCAGTTAGGTGTTGTTAAACCTAATCCAAAATATGCCTTAATGGTTACCACAAAACCTGATCACATTGCTCTTGAACCTCAGACTATTAAAGAAGCTCTTGATCATCCTGGTTGGCTACAAGCTATGAAAGAAGAACTTCAGGCTTTAGAGGAAAATAACACATGGGAGTTAGTTCCAAAATCCTCTGATATGAATGTTATAGGAACAAAGTGGGTTTTTCGTGTCAAATACAATGCAGATGATACAATTGATCGTTTTAAAGCACGACTTGTTGCAAAAGGCTTCAATCAGCATGGAGTAGATTTTTCTGAAACCTTTTCACCTGTTGTTAAACCAGCAACTATTCGCACTGTCCTTTCTCTTGCTGCTGTCAAGAAATGGAAAATTTGCCAATTCGATGTTAAAAATGCTTTTTTACAAGGAGAGCTTCAGGAAACTATTTATGTTTCTCAACCACCAGGCTTTAAACACTCAGTTCATAAATCCTATGTTTGCAAGTTAAATAAAGCCTTATATGGTTTGAAACAAGCTCCACGTGCCTGGTTTGATAAATTCAGCTCTTTCTTATTCTCACAAGGGTTTTATTCTAGTATTGCTGATCCTTCTCTATTTGTTCTTAACAAGGATGGTGATTTGGTTGTCCTACTTCTATATGTAGATGATATGTTAATCACAGGGAATGCTTCTCCTCTACTTGATCGATTTTTACAGGAACTGAATACTGCATTTGCAATGAAAAATCTTGGTCATGTCCACTATTTTCTTGGGATTCAGGTTCAATCCTTGCCTGATGGTCTTTTCCTGTCTCAACAACGATATGCTCTTTCCCTTTTAAAGAAGGCAGGTCTTCTTGATGCCAAACCTCTCTCAACTCCAATTGCCTATAAGCTTCAACCACCAGACAATTCTCCTCCATTTCATGATCCCACTTTGTATAGACAACTTGTTGGATCTCTTCAATATCTTACCTTTACTCGACCTGACATTTCTTTTGCTGTAAATTCTGTCTGTCAACACATGCAGCAACCAACTGATTTCCATTTTTCCCAAGTAAAGAGGATTCTTAGATATGTAAAAGGCACCATTGATCATGGTCAATTTTTATCCTCTCACACTGATTTCTCTCTTCGTGCTTATTCTGATTCTGATTGGGCTGGTTGTGCTCAAACACGGCGTTCTACCACTGGTTTTTGTACCTTTCTTGGTGCTAATTGCATCTCCTGGTCTGCCAAGAAACAACCAACTGTTTCTCGTAGTAGCACTGAAGCAGAATATCGTGCTATGGCAATCACTGCTGCTGAAATTACTTGGCTGTCATATCTTCTCACTGATCTTCACATCTCACAATCGTCTTGTCCAATTCTATTCTGTGATAATCTTAGTGCCTTACAGTTAACTGTGAATCCTGTTTTTCATGCTCGTTCCAAACACATCGAAATTGATTATCATTATGTTAGGGAGCAGGTTGCCTTGCACAAACTACAAACTCAACATGTCTCTTCATCGGATCAGCTGGCTGATATGTTCACCAAGGCCCTGCTGCTTCGACCTTTCTCTGCCAATGTTTTCAAGCTCGGCATTGTCCCTCTGTCTCGCTTGAGGGGGGATGTTAGGAATGTATAATTGAATCTAATGTTTGGAATGTATAAGGGAGGGTACTTCTGTAAATATCTTTGAATTTCAAAATTAGGAATGTTGAGAAACTTGATCGTCAAGTCATGTAAATATAAAACCCTCCTTGTATTGCTGTAATTGCTTCTTCTTCAATGTAATTGTTCAATTGTTTCTCAGCCCCCACTTTAGTTCTTCTCGTCACAAAAATTTCAGGTAGGGTCAGAGCTCCATTTACACGCTCCTTCCTGAGAGATCGTTGGATCTTTCTTTACAACATTCAGTACTCTTTATTTGAAGACTTCTTGGTAAGTTAGTATCAAAGTCTTCTCATTGCCTTAAAAAAAATGTCTCCGAAATGAGTAATGACTTGTGTTCGCATTCAGGGGTTTGCGTCAGTGAAATTGATTTTTTAAATATAAATCTTATTCATATAAATTTCATATGATTTATAATTTGATTAAAAAATATTATAAAATTATTAATTAGATTATGTCTTTCACTCGTGTAAATATGTTTCGTAAACTCTTTAGCCTAAAAATAAAAAATAAAAAATAAAAAATATTCATGTTAGATTTATAACTTAAATTTACTAATAATTATGATCTCATTCATAATAAATTTTTGTATTTATCAATTTAAAGGCTTATCGATAAGTTTAAAAGGTTGCATGGGATGCTCAATTTGATAATACGAAAGGAAGCCGATTGGAGCCAGAGCAGTAGGCGGCAAGAAGGGCTCCCAAGCTAGCTAGCATCGTCTCCATCCTCAGTGTTGCCAACGAGACTGAGGCTGATTGCCCCCGCATCGCCTACCTCAGTATACCCTTTAAGACTATGGGTTGATTATGGTGCTCCTCTCAAGAGTGCAATGTTATTTATATTGTCAATTTATTTTAATAATATAAATTAACTTTATAATTTCACTAATCCTTTAATTGGTGACTCCTAAATTCCCTTTTAAATTGATATTAGATCTCATGGGCAAATGATGTTTACTTTTAAATAATAAAAAAGTAATTGAAAATTTCTCACAACTATCACAAAATTATTCAATTTTATCATTAAGAAAGATCCACAATAATAAGAGAGGCGCTGAGGTGTGCCTGGGGCAAAAATATTTTCTACTCTGAAATTTTATCTAGGCCGTCCGATTATAAAGACGACCCAAATTTATTGTTATAAAAAAAAACTCATACCTCCCTCGAACAACGCCGGTGGCTACCTAGCAATCGTACCGCCAGCAAGTGGCCATGTTTGACTGCCCCTGGACCAAATCCACTCGTGGCCGGGTTTAGCTATGCGACCAGCAACTAACAGACCTAGCCAGCAACAGCTAGATCTAGTGCACAGAAAAAAATTGTTAGTCTGGCCACTGGGCAGCCAGATGTGGACGGCCGAGCCCAAATTGGGCTGAACGGCTACAAATCTGGTCATGTGGCCTTATGCGCCCAACCTCACCGCTGCCACTATGCGCCACGTTGCCCAATAATGCCACCAAGTGCCCTTAACACTGCCGCCCTTAACGTCGTCACCGCCGTGCTACCCAACCTCGCCGTTGCCGTGCTGTCCAACCCTGCCATCGAACATTGTTGCTTGTCACGCAGCCCACCACGGCCAAGCTCACTCCGTCATCGGCGGTGGCCACAAAATTTTCTTTTTGATTTTTTATGCGTTGCCAGATCTGAATGTCAAGGGCCACAGTGGGTTGGACCTGGCTATCCCTGATCAGATCTGATTGGATGCACAATAAAAAACGATAGTCACGACCTGATTTGACTGTGGCCAATTATGTCTGGCCGACTAATGGGCAAACTTAATTGGTGGGCGGCCACACAAGGCTGCCCACGATTGGATGTGGCCGGCACAGCGGTGCCATGACTATCGGCGTCGTGGGAAAATTTATTATTATTTTATTTTAAAAATAAATTTAAGTTATCCTTTTTAATAGAATGACCCGAGTCAAATTAAAGGTTTTTCTGCCCCGCCCTAAGTAAAGCTTTACCTTAATAATAATCTATTCAATAGCTAATTACACATTGACGTTAATATACGCAGTTCGCTGACGTGAGGCACCATACTTCGCGCAAGTGTAACCGTAGCTCGCCATCTTTCCTGCGTCCATTGGCGGGCGACGGTGAAATGGCCGGCGGCTCCTCGCCAGAGGTGACGTTGGACGACTTCATGAACTGGGTGAAAGGCTTCGTCGATCTACTTGTTCTTGCTTCTGGGTAAAGCATGCTGTTTGGGATGCGGACAATATCAAAAAGGCCATGCATTGGGGCATCTTCTTCGAAAATGTGAGCAATTTAATGAGATTATTTGATACTTTCAGAAAGACTCAACCTTGATGCGGATCAATGGCATTACTTTAATGAGAAAAAAACCCTGTTTCGTTTCGATTTTTGATGGTCATTATGTATGATACTAGGTAATGAAGTAAAATACTAGCAGTTCAAGCTATTATTTTAGCATACTTATCAAAGTCTAAGCTTGACACGTTCCTTTTGTTTTTTTGCTCTGTCAAAGTTTTTAGCTGTTTATATGGTTGCATAAAGAAAAATCCTTGTTTTTATCCCTTTCGAAGTTTCTTTTTTTATTTAAGTTGATTTTTGAAGTCCATTTGATACATAATTTTCCTTTGGTGGCAATTAACATTGCATCTTTGCGTCCTGTCCATTAATTTTATTTTTGCTATTAGGTACTGAAGTGAAAAGTCAAGTACTTGTGTGGTTACTATTACTTCTAAGAAAGACCATGCTAGCCCCCCTGTCAAAGTTTAAATTTATGAAATAGCGTTGTGGTATAAGTTTCGCTTTTGCAGCTACGGCCTTCTCATGTTTGTGTCCTGCTCAATGTGTTAATTTGTGCAATGTGCACTTTTTTATGCATAGGTATTGAAGCATCTAAGGGCTTCAGATGGGTATTGTGATTTTGCCAAAGGGCTGGATGCAGCTATGCTCTAACTCAAGAAGAATCCTTACTCCCCTCCGGTACTGAGCCAGTGACTACTTTCCTGCTTACTGCAAGATTTATGCTTAGACTGGATTCCTTCCTGAATGTGGTTTTAGATATGCAGGGTTTACAAAGTCTTTCTACTTCGACTCTTTTCAAGGCACCCGACTCTGTTCTATGGCACTTCCAGCAGGCTATTCGGTTACGAGATGATCTCACAGCTCTCATTAAGACTGCTGTTGAGATGGATCTAGAAGGACTAGACAAAATTGAAGCTGATTGCCTTAATTCTTATACTGAAAAGTTGGCCATCCATTTGAAGTCTTTGGATCTGACACATGGTGTGGGAAGTTCTGATTTCTCAAGCAACTCTTTTGTTTCTCCCAATTCTCCGTCTATTGCATTGGCTCCTCAAAGTGAAAGGAAGCAGGAACATGACCGTTCAATTTTGTAATTCAAAAACTTTTGAGGAGGCAAGCTGCCCTCTCGCGCTCATCTTCGGTTGAAACAGCCTTACAAGAACTATCTGATGTCATTAAAAAGGGTTCTCTTGTTGGCCCTGATAGTATTCACTCTGCAGGAGATCATTACCCCAGTGATTCTTTTGTGTAAGTAAGTTGCTAATAGCAGATTGCAGAGCTTGTTCTGAGTTCTCTGATGAGATAATGGTGATTCAGATGTTCTAACTCTGCATAATTTGATCTAATCAGGCCTGGACCAAAAATAAATGGTTGTGACATATGGCATCAATGGAGATCAAACGCTCTCTTATACTTTGTTCACAAAAGGACTGTTAGATTGGTTTCAAGTGCTAACTTAACTTTTTCTGCTCCTACTGAGCAGTGGACTCAGGTTTATGACCGATTGAGAGTTTCAGCAGAACCCACCAAAGACATTGAGATATTAGCACGTTAATGGATTCTCAACCAAGATATAAGTACTGACCTTTCTTGTCATTTTTATATTTACGCTCATGTTTTTTTCTCACAAATCATTAGAATCAAACGTTAGGCGTGCAACTTCTTTTGCTTGTTCACAGCAATCGCTAATGTGCTCCTCATTTCTGTTTACATTTTTCTTTTTGAACAGGAACTTTTTTTGTTAGGTTTAATATCAAGCCGCTGGCAAAATGTGGTAGAAACAGGTGACATCCTTGGTGGGTGAACATCCCCCAGCCATTGAGCAATATTTGGAACTACACAAATTTCATCAAGGAAGCGCTGAATACCTTCAATTAGAAGAGCATTCTGTAAATTCCAAGGTGGTTTCTCCCATTTATTAGCTCCCATGATTCATCACATTTTTCACAAGGAAACGTGCTATCATGTCATCTTTTCTACGGGACCAATGCTTCAATATCATTACCATGTACATATATTTACCGTGAATGGTTTCTACTAACCCTTGCTCTTCGATGTAGGAAAGCATGATTGTTAACTATCGTTTGAAGATATTGGCCTCTCAACCTGCGAGTTTGTGGTGCCTACCCACTGTACTGGCTGCGGCAGCAATTCCATCCTGGTTATTAAGTAAATTATCTGAAATTATTGTTCTTTAAATGGAACAGTTGAATTCGGTACAATTCACCATTAGTCCTGCAAGTTACATTTAAGATAAAAAGCTTTGAACTTAAAAATTTATTTGCAGGTCGAGCTTGTTCTCACTATATATGACTCAAACCGAGAAACAGATGAGAGCAGATTCTGCTATTTCTAGGTTGCAACTTACTCTTTCTCTTTACCCATTTCAGACTATTGAAGCACCATGCCCATTTGATATTCAACTCTTGCAATTGTTTTTTTTTCTTGGTGGGTTTGACGGCTGATGCACTTGCAAGCAATATGGAAAGGAAAATGAATGTTGTAAGTTTCTACAGCACGCAATAAATACATGATTAAGGTTAAGAAGTGGCAACTTGACCTGTACATTTTGTTAATAATCCAACAAGTAGTAATATAATGCTGGGCTTGCTTTGGATAAAAAAAGAAAGAAAAAAATTTTAAAAAAATAATACTGTGATCGTTTTTACAGGTGGGCTAGCAGAACAATTCTGGTGCCTGTACATCTTCCACGTTCGGCTACCCTCAAATATTGATGAAGGTAATAAAATAGGTTAATTTTGAGTCTGAACTAGCCTCTCTGATTCTGCCTCGTTTGAATGTATATATTTGGTACGTACTATAGATTTAGGTACAAGATTCTCTTTTTTTTTTTGATCTATTTGATTTCCAAGGTTGGAACCAATCCTCTATCTAATTTTAGCAACAATTGCAAAGTTTATAACTTGTGTGATTCTGCTAATTTTTTCGCTTGGATTATATATTTCCAATATTTTTGGCAATCTGGTTGCCTTGATCATCCAAGAAAACGAAGACTTGTGATAAAAAGATTTCGAATATCGGAAGGATCCAAGCTCAAAGTTTTCTGCTAAGTTGGTGAAAATGAAATGGCCTTGGCCCTTGCCTGTTCTGCAAAACCTTGTAGCCTCACGTCTTCCATAATAAATTAACAACTAACATGAACGATAAATAAAACCATAGATATCTCTTTACAGTGGGAAAGTCAGAGTTTACATCTTCATAAACACCTTTTAAAAGACCACAGACAGGAACTAAAACGACACCAAAATATACAAAACGTTTATCTCATCTTCTTAGCAGTGGCTTGTTGCTTAGCTTTGTACTCAAACAAGCTCCCATCAAATGCCCTTCTTGCAGCTTCTTTGGGCAGGAAACCGTCTTCGTCTCTGGCAAGAATGTACAGTACACCCCACTCCAATTTACTCGCAGCCCTGCCCATCAAAACATATTCTTCATCTACACCATGTTCCACTCACAACCAATTTACCCAAATGATAAGGTCAAAAGCATTACGTTGCATTCCGGTTTCCCTCCGTCATTGCCCACATCTCCCTAAATGTTTAGCTTCTGGTGTAGTACGAGCATACTTGCTAAATACGAACTCGAAGTTAGCAGGTACAAACCTGTTACCAATAGAGTTTACAGTTACAATTTAAACATTGGACAAAGATTGAGAAGAAAGAACAGATCAGTTACCAAGCAGCAAATTTATTACCTCCCGCCGGTATCATAAGACCCAGAATCACTCCCATGCTTGGCCTTGTGTAAGTTGTTGATGTAAATGGGGAACAACGAAGGTATCCAACTGGGCAGGGTTGGATAGCTAAGAGCCATGTTGATTACAAGGGTCGCGACAAAAGAGAAGACCTAGTTGAACCCAATTTGCCTTAGCCCTGCAACATGCTAACATGATTGATGAGACAACAATAACATATTAATAAGGTAAATCAATCAAGTTTATGACCTCGACGAGTCTCCCATGGGTAAATTATTCCATCGTTGTCTTGGACGAAGAATGCAACATGTTGCTGTAGAACACTTATGTTGTCATGCTTGTGGCTCTTGGTACCTTGGGGAGGGTAACTGGTGTCACTAGGGCTCTCGGCAAATCTGTAAATTTAAAGAAATTGAGATTGCTTGATTACATGTAAACCATATTGAGAATTACCAAGAACATGGAGTTTGAAAATAGAAGGATCAATAAAACAATTGTATACAAGGTTTGGGAAGAGAATCTTCTAAATCTTCACGCACACTTCGCTCTAACGTGACTGGGGCTTGGCAGCTACCGTAGCCATGGAGGCTTGCTCACCGGACTTCTGATCTGCCATTTTCTTCTTCTTTATCTAGACTTAGCTGCCTCTTCAAATACAAGTCGTCTACCTTTCAGAACCAGATTTTTGTTGAGCTACCTGGGTTGACTGTGGTTAAAAGTGGGAGTGTGTGAGAGAACTTGGATCCAGGTGGCTTGTTTCAAAACGTGTATTTGAAGCGATGAATACGTGGCTGATTGCATGCTTTGGTTTAAAGGACCATGGTTTGATACATTACTAATCAACATTGGCAGTCTCACAAATTTACAGATTTTAGATCTACGTAATAGATGCACTATTGACCTTCTCAAGCGCGATTGGGCAGCAAATGGAGCTCATGAGTGAGCTTCGTAGCACAATTGGACAACCAACCCGGGTTGAGAAAATCGGCCGATTCCGTGCGGAATCGGCCGATTTAAATCGGATCGGCGCGATGACCGATCCGATTTCGGGCCGAATCGGTCGGCCCCGAATCGGTCGCTGAATCGGCCGATTTCGGCCGATTCCAACCGATTTAACTCGGAATCGGAATCGGTCGATAATCGAATCGGTTTTTATGAAATTACTAAAATACCCTAGGTATGATTTTAATTAAATTAATTAAGCATGGGTAAAATGGTAATTTGGCTTTTAAAACCCTCCCCGCTTCCGCCGTCGCGCCGCTCGCCGCCTCGCAGCTCCGCCACGCCGTCCGACCACGCCACTGCCGTCCGACCACGCCACTGCCGTCCGCACCACTGCCATCCGACCATGCCGCCGCCCGTTTCCGCCCCCGCTGTGCGTCCCCGACTCCGGGGTCGCCGCCCTCCGCTCCGCTTCCGCCGCAGCTCCGCCACGGCCGTCCGACCACGCCGCCGCCCCGTTTCCGCCTCCGCCGTGCGTCCCCGACTCCGGGCTCGCCGCCGGCGGGGGTAGGGAGGGGAGGGTGGCATTCTCGTAATTAAAAGTTGACTCGAGTGTAACTCGAGTCAAAAATAATAATTAATTTATAAATAATTTAAAAAATCTTAAAAATATTTAAAAATATCATAAACTATAATACACAGAATAATATCAAAATAACATCAATACCTAATTTTAATATATTTATATTATGAATTATCAAATTATTATATATAACCGATTAAATTAATTTGGACCGATTCAACTGAACCGATTCCTGGCCGATTCAGACCGATTCCGATTCCGATTCCGATTCACTGGAAAACCGATTCCGATTCCGATTCCGATTTATGCAACCATGCAACCAACTGACCTGCTAGAGCTCAACCTCAAGAAAACATCATGCTAGCAAGTAATATCAAACTCACACTCCTAGTTCTAAAGCCCAACAATTCCCAGTCACTTGTGCTTTCATCAGATCAATGCC
The DNA here is from genome assembly GCA_033002965.1 of Piper betle. Lineage (NCBI taxonomy): Eukaryota > Viridiplantae > Streptophyta > Magnoliopsida > Piperales > Piperaceae > Piper > Piper betle. The sequence goes on from JAURVB010000705.1 coordinate 324,150, forward strand.
CACTCCACAGAAAACTCAAGCGACTGGTGCAAGAAGTGGGAGATTTTAAAGTTCCTGCACTAGTTGAATTAAGCAGAAACCTGATATAGAAAACCATCAAAACTCATAACTTGCCGGCTAAGTGCATTCAAACAGCCAGCTTCTCAGATAAACCGATGATCCAGCAGCCGTGTTGGAAGTTGCGCCAACGCCATCAGACACCAAAAAGGTCTAGCTCAAGTATTTGCCAAAGAAAATAACCAAATCGCCAAATTCAGAGGTGTAACTGCCAAAAGATGAAGTATCCATATCTATCTGTATATTTCACACCAATTGCTGCAAGACTTGATAAATAGATTGCTCATAAATGCCAAAGTTTACAAACACCCAGTTTTATGTTCCAGATTGCTTATTCCTTTCTAACAAAAAATACCCAATATCTTTCTCGACTCATTGGATTTGAAAAACACTTGCAAAACAGACAACGGAAAATTAGTTGACAACATCAACTACCACTTTGCGGGACTTATAAATCGACCACCTCAGACGCCGATAGTATGCGGCTTGAAGAAGAGCCAATGATAAAACAAATATCCATTTAAATCCCATCTGCAAATATACTTGTATTTAGTATTACTATATTATTGAGAATTGAAAAAATTCAGACATCCAAAAGAAATAGGTTACCAGCTTCCGTTCTTCCATCTCAGGCTCAGCAGCCCATGACAGAAATGTCACAACATCTTTCGCCATCTGTAATGTGGTAAAAATGGGATAAACAATGTGATTTTCCATTAGTGCAAACAAGGAAATGTGAAAAACTACGTACGCAATGCTCTGGCAACTGACTATTATAAATATACCTGCGACTCAGTTGCCGGGACACCATCTTCATACTCAACAGCTCCATCAGTAAGCATTTTCGGCATGGCTATGGCACCACCAGGGAAATAAGGATTGTAATGTAGTCCTTCTCGAATCTATGTGAATAGCAGAGTTACTAGTAGTAAATATGACTTCTAGACGACAATCAATACCTGCTTCTTCATTGTTGATGCCACTAAAACGTCAAATTATTTAATTTAAACCTATCAGTATGATAGTTAATCAGAAATTGACAAATCTATTCTTGTAGTTGCATTCCACAAACTGCATTTTATCAAACTACAATGATCCCTTTTGGTAACATTCAGTATAAGCATAAACACTATTTGCCCTGTTAATCATTCGTATATTAATATTCAAACACAAGATTTGCAGCAACATTTGCTTGGTCAAATGAAAACGACATGAAATAAAGTTAGTGTTAGCAAAAGAAGGATAACCTCAAAAAATTGCTACATACTTCATCAATCCTTCACTTCTTTGGTTACAGAAGAGAGAAAAAAGATATGAAAAAGACAGATTTGGAGCCAAAATGATTATCGAATTTCATTAAAAAAAATATTTTGGCACAATTATAGGAAAGAGTCCCCAAAAATATAGCAAAACTTTATAGGTAAGCCACTAGAAGGAAAATGATATTTTAATTCTATCCTTAAGACAAAGAAACTGCCTTAAATGGTTTGTATATTCAAAGTAAACCATTAAGCACGAAAACAAAGAAATACCATGCAGTCAGTGGTTCTCCTAGGCAGTGCAGTAGAAAGGAAAATATCAAATTACATAGGTTTAATAGAGATGTAGAACACTTTTTTCCCAAGCATACAAATGTAGAACATGATAGAAGATAGTGGAGAAATACGATTGTTGCTTCCAACACCAACTATTTGTGAATTTGTGTAAAACAGCAATACCTTGCAGACAACTGCAAAGTAAATATCTACGCAATTGTTATACGTGCACCCTATATAACACTAGTAAATAGTATTGCCTAACCTCACAGAATAGAATATGAAGATATGATGATACCTGTGAATCAAGATAGATGCTAGGTTGACTTCAACGACAAAGACAACAAACCTTATAATCTCAAGGTTTAAGGCTAGCAAGACAGAACCCAATAAAGAAGAAGCAAGAAGAAGAACACAGGTAAAGCAAAAATCAGAAATTTCTATTCAACGAAGTAATGATCCATCCCTAATACATGACGACCTCCTAATATATATCATAACTTGACTAAAACATAAGACAATGACTAATTTACCCTTCCTAAGTCATCTACAGTAATTAATACATGTAATGACGAAAATAATGACGTCCACAACATCAATAATTACTAAATAGACCAAAATACCCCTAATTAATAAAACGTAAACAAAGAAAATAAAACATAATCAACTATGAATTCTAATATAACTAGGAACTAAATAAATATTGTCTATCATCGAGATATCACCCACGCAGATAGACAGTAGATTAACAGTGTCACAGAAAAGCGGAAATCTGTATAGAGCTTAGATTAAGCAAAAGTGAAACTAAATATTAAAGGCTCAGGGGAATAAAACATGCAGGATAAATTCCACTTATATTTTCAAATATATGTGTGGTAATGAAGTCTCAGTGCAAAAGACCATAGACCCTAAAATTTGCATCTATAGAGTATGAGATTTGCAGACTCATCACGAAGGGCTGAATGTTTGCTATAGAATCTAAGAATTTGGAATGATCACATTAAATGAACAGTCAGATATAATTAAATTTACCGATACACCAGCAGGTGGATCACGATAGCCGGTCAACAGAGCAAACACATAGTTCTGACCATTGTGCCGAGCCTGGAACCAGGAAAAACACCCATTATATCCAGTAATTGAGTAAATGTAATTTTACGTATTGGCTGTACCTTACCTTGGTGATGAGGCTCAGATCCGGAGGATAGGCTCCACCATTAGCAAATCGTGCTGCTTGTTCATTATCATAAGGCTGTGGGAAACGGTCACTGAGCTTGCCAGGGCGAGTAAACATTTCACCTTCATCGTTCGGGCCATCAGCCACCTCAATCTCAGCAGCCATAGCCTTAGTCTCTTCCTCCGTGTATGCCACTCCAACAAGATCTCGGTAAGAAATAAGAGACATTGAATGACAAGATGCACAAACTTGCTGGTAAACTTGGTGTCCTCGTCGAATACTATCAAGATAAAATTAAGAAGTAAAAACATCTGTCTTGGTATAGAATGAAGATAGAATCCATCAAGTTGCCCATGGAAACAACAAAAAAGCATAATCATAAGCCTTCACTTACGATGCATGATCATAAGAACTGAGTATGCCTTTATGAGGCCAAGGATAGCTTGGACACTCTAGGCCATGTTCAGCTTCATCGGCAGAAGCCAGGGTAGAAAAACCCAAGAAACTAGATACGCCAGCACCAAGATATACCAAAGCTCTCAAGGACTTCGTGCCAACTGATTCAAACCCATCTTGATCCTGATTCAGCTTGGTCGATGATATTGCAGGAATCCTCTGCCATATTCAATCAATAATAAAAAAGAAAATTATTGTACAACCAGTCATGAACAGTATAGAGACATCAAAAGAGCTTCGTTTCAGCTGAAAACTTAATTGCAACATCAGATGTTTCCTTCAATTGGTTGAAAATGGTGCATGAATTAAGCCTTCAGAACAACTCAACTATAGTTGCTATTTCTTTGGAAAGCTCCAATTTAGATGGAAAATTGCCCAATAAACCTGCCTATGTGTCAATCATTGTCTCTGAATAGAGAAACATTAGATTTTTTAATTTATATACTTAACCGTTGGGTAGCTTTTCAAAGCTTAAAACTATTCCATATACCTTTTTCTAAACATGCCTAATAGACCATGACACAAGCTATTCACTCTTGCTCTATTTCAACGACTACAAATCAAAACTACCATTCATTAACTCCCCAAACGAGAGTCCCAATTTATAAACAAATCACACGTACCATCAATCAAAAACCCAAACAAGAGTCCCTTGCAGTCCAAAAAAAAATCTTTAAGCCAATCCATGAAGTAATCTTTCTCAGATGAACATTCAAAAAGGTCCACAAAAAATCGTCACAAATCCCACAAATTGGTGTATAAATTTACTCCTTGTAACAGCACAACAGTAGAAAACTGCTACTGAATATATATATACACACACATAAAGGTTTTCTTTTTTCTGGTATAAGCGAGTTATTCGATTCCAGGAGCCACTTACAATGCTTAAGAACTATCCACACCCATTTTCTGTCACATGAACACTAGTCCATGAGGAGGACCATTAGACCTACCTATGCAGCCATCAAAAGACCAAACAGCATTCCAATTTCACCAACAACCGATGGCCAGTATCATCAACCAACTAACCAAACAAGAGTCCTTCACAACAATTTTTTTCTAATTTAAAACAATGAAAGCAGATCCTTTTAAAACACTTATGCAGTCAATCAACAATCGCCGAGCATAGAAAAAGTCCCCAAAAGTTCTCAACAAATGAGATAACGTAAAATTCCAAAATAAGACAGCTCACGGAATGGTTCTGCAGGTTCCTTCCCAGGATTCGAGAAATGGCTCTCCCCGCCGCCATTGCAACCAAAATCGATCGCGAAACCGCCCACCTGCAAAAGAGGAACCAAATTCGCCATCAAAAGATATGAAATCGGCTGCAAATGCGAAGAAGAGAGATCGACATCGGAGAAAAACCTGGTGACCAATCGGCCAAGAACGAGAGATTGTGAGCAAAGCGAGATGAGGGAAAGGATCGGCCACAAAGAAAAATGCAAAATACCGTGCAAGGGCATTTTTGTCATTACACAAAATGGCGTTCCCAGGCGGCTGGAGGCTCTATTATTACCTGTTCTTTTAGTTAAATGCTCGCCTTCGGAATTTTCAGTTTAAAATTACGAAATTAACTAATCAAAATATTAAAAAATATATAATAAAAATACCTCGGCCACTATTTTAAATCTGGCTAACAATAAACTTTTTTTGAATAATACAAATATTTTTTACGGTACAAAAATCAACTAATCAAAATATTAAAAAATATAATAAAAATATTTCTTAAATAAGGTCACTAGTTTAAATCTCATTAGCTATAATTTTTTAAAAAATAAAAATCTTTTTATCATGGCTCAAATTTTCCTAATTTTTTTAAAAAATAAAAAATCTTCTACCCAGGTAATTCAACTTTTAATTTTCTACTAATATGTTATATTGAAAAAATATAATAAAAAATCAAATAATTATGAGTCATATTTTGATTCAAATAAGATATATATTTAAAATTAATTACATTCTACATTTAAAATATTAAATTATTACTATCTAACTCATAATTCAATGAAAATTAATATATAAAATTAAAATTTAATCTAATATACATCACATGTGGTGTTATATCTTGCCTAACTTAAATTTTATTTTTTGACTTGATATTCGTCTTCATTCAAATTTACTTTATAATTTTAAACCTATTTAAATGAAGAAACTTCAGGCTTGTGTCTAATCAACAAGGCTAAGTTCACTATTTGCCCGACTTTAAGATAATTTTAAATTTTATTAAGACATATTTGATTGTCCTAAAATCATATGAAAGAAATATAAAATTTAGAAACAAAAATTTCTTTGTGTTTAATTGTCCACAAATTTAGTTAAAAAATTTTTATTTTAAGTCAAAGCTTCTATATAAAATCATTATAAAGTTACATTTTTTTAAAGAAACAAAAAAACTCACGTAAAAAGATATTTAATTTTTATTTTATTTTCCTACTACGTAAATATATATAAAAAATCTTCAAAATTTTCATGTCAATTCATTTCGTTACAATTTTATTTCTTATAAAATTATTTTTTTATTTACACTATTTTCTTATCAACCAATCAATTCCTTAATTAACTAATCATGTAATACACTATTATATTAAAATTATAATACAACGATGGAAGACATAAAAACCCTTGTATATATAAGACGCCACCCATCTTATAAAGAGATACGTGACCATTCTAACAAATTTCAAAAACGTCTGTATGTTTTACACTTATTGCCGCAAAGACATGATTACAGCTTGCTCGTAAATGCCAAGGTTTATAAAACAACACAGTTTTACCTTCCAGATTGCTTACTCCTTTCCAAAAAATAATACGCAAAATCTTTCTTGATGAATTCGATAAGCACTTGCAAAGCAGGGAAAGGAAAATTTGTTGACAACATCAACTACCAATCCGCGGGACTTGTAAACAGACCACCTCAGACGCCGATAGTAAGCGGCTTGAAGAAGAACCAATGATAAAACAAACATCCATTTAATACCCATCTGCAAATATACTTGCATTTTTAGCATAAATATATCATTGGTAAAGGAGAGAAGAAGAAGAACAAAAAACAAAAAAACAAGACATCTAAAAGTAACAGCTTACCAGGTTCCTTTCTTCCATTTCCTGTTCAGCGGCCCATGACAAAAATGTCACATCTTTCGTCATCTGTAATGTGGTAAAAATGGGATAAACAATTTGATTTTCCATTAGTGCAAACAAGGGAATGTGAAAAACTTCGTACGCAATGCACAGGTAGTTACCGACTATGATATATATGCCTGGGACTCAGTTGCCGGGATAACATCTTCATACTCAACAGCTCCATCAGTAAGCATTTTCGGCATGGCTATGGCACCGCCAGGGCAATAAGGATTGTAATGTAGTCCTTCACGAATCTATGTAAATAAAAAAGTTACTACTAGTAATAGGACTTCTAGACGACAATCAATACCTACTTCTTCATCATTCATGCCGCTAAAACCTCAAGACATTTAATTTAAGCCCAGTACCATAGTAGTCTACCAGAAATCAACAAACCAATTCTTCTAGCTGCATTCCACAAACTACATTTCATCAAAATATGACCGAACCCTTTCGGTAACAGTCAGAATAAGCAAATGCACATTTTTCCATGTAAACTCTCCTACATTGATATTTTAAACACACGTTCTTCAGCAACATTTGCTGGATCGAATGAAAATGACAAGTCAAAACTAACTGAGAACTCTGTGTCAGCAAAAAAAACACACACACACACAAGGTTAACCCAGTATTATAGCAAAAGATCGCTACATAGTGCATCATACCTTCATATAGTAGTTCTTTGGCTACAGAAGAAAGAAAAGAATAAGGAAAAACCAGATTTGGTGACAAAATGCTTATTAAACTTTGGAAAAAACTCTTCTCAGCGTAATTATATGAAAGAGTTCCCAAAAAAATTGTAAGACTCAATAGGAAAGCCACTGAAAGAAAATGCTATTATAATCCTATCCTTAAGTCAGGAAAATCTTTTGTGCAGAGTAAACCAGTAGGCATACATGCAAACACACGTGGCGCAGTTAGTGGTTCCTCTAAATGAATAGAAAGTAAAAAACTTAGATGCACTAAAAAAAACGAAATTGCGAGACTTCCCAAAGATGTTGTACACGATTGACAGTGGTGGACAAACAGGATTGTTGTTTCCAACTTTCCAACACCAATTATTTGGGAACTTTTGTTTGACAAAGATACCTTGCGAACAACTGTATAGTAAAAAATTATTTGCAATCAAATTCCTTGTGCAGATTGCACTCTTATAGCACTACTAAACAGTATTAACTAATCTCGCCCAATAGGATATGAAAATATCACCCTAGTAGATAGAGGTAGATCACACAAAAATTTGTATAAGCTTAGATTGATCAAAGTTGGAAAATAAACATTAAAGGCTCAGTAAAAGAAATGCCACACAAATTTCATTCATATTTTCCAAAGAACGTGCGGTAAAGCGCCAATGCAAGAGCTCATAAAACATTCGCATCTATGAAGAATGACATTTGCAGACTCATTACAAACGTGTGGCTGTTAGCTATGGGCATTTAGAGTCTGGAACAATCACATAAAATGACTTGTCAGATATTGTAAATTTACTGAAACACCAGCAGGTGGATCACGATAGCCAGTCAAAAGGGCAAACACATAGTTCTGACCATTGTGCCGAGCCTGGAACCAGGGAACAAAAAACTTACTATATCCTGTTATAGAGTAAATATCACTTGACATAATGGCCGAAACTTACCTTGGTAATGAGACTCAGATCCAGAGGATAGGCTCCACCATTAGCAAATCGCGCTGTTTGTTCATTAGCATAAGGCTGAGGGAAACAATCACTGAGCTTGCCAGGCCGAGTAAACATTTCAACTTCATCGTTCGGGCTATCAACCACCTCAATCTCAGCAGCCATAGCCTTGCTCTCTTCCTCTGTGTATGCCACTCTAACAAGATCTCGGTAAGAAATAAGAGACATTGAATGACAAGAAGCACAGACTTGCTGGTAAACTTGGTGTCCTCGTCGAACGCTATCAAGATCAAATTACGAATTCAAACACATTTGGATTGGCATAGAATAAAGATAGAATCTATCGACTTGCCCATGGAAAAAGCAAAAAACATAATCATAAGCCTTCACTTATGATGCATGATCATAGGAACTGAGTAAGCCTTTATGAGGCCTTGGAGAGCTTGGACACTCTAAGCCATGTTTAGCTTCATCTGTAGAGCCGCCAGGGTATCAAAACCCAAGAAACTGGATACACCAGCACCCAAGGAGTGCCAGAGCTCTCAAGGACTACGTGCCAGCTGATTCGAACCCATCTTGATCCTGATTCAGCTTAATTGATGATATTGCTGGAATTATCTGCCATATTCAATTAATGAGAAAAAAATGATTGCATAAAGACATATTCAGTAAAAAGACATTGTCATGGACCTCTTTTTCAGCTAAAAATATCACTGCAAGATTAAATGACGTTGCTCTCTCCATTGGGTAAAATTGGTTGCACAAATCATTTTTCTAAATATGCCTAATAATCCATAACACAAGCTTTTCTCCCTCCAAAAACCATACGCATGATCAATTTTCCAACCACAAATAGCTAGTATCATTCATTAACTACCCAAAGGTGAGTCCCAATTCATACACAAAAAACATAGACCTTTAAACCACCACAGCTGCTCATAGAAAAATTTCTGCAAAAACTGTGTTCTGTGCATGAGCTAACAAACTCTTTACAAGAAATCAACAGTATTATATTTCAGTAATTTCCTTTTGAATACCGAAACACTAGGTTTTTCGGATATATATATTCTTTAATTTTGGATAGCATTTAAATACCTAAGAACAATCAAAACCTCTTTTCTAAGTATGCCCGATAGTCCACAATATGAAACTATTCACCCTTCCAAAGACCAAACACTTGTTCAATATCCCCAACTACCAACCACCAGTAATATCAATTAACTACAAAAATAAGATTCCCTTGCAGGCCCCCCGAAAAAAATACAAACTTTAAACCAAATTATAGAGTAATTAAACACGGCTGAGCATGCAAAAAGCTCCACAATAAATCATCACAAAACCCACAAATTAGTGTATGAAATAACTCAAAACAACAGCAAAACAGCAGTTATATTTTTGATGGTGTATATGTGTAATTTAATTCCAGGTATCATTTCAAAGCTTAATGATTCTCCATACCCATTTTTTAAAAACATGTCCAGTGGTTTATAACACCAAGCTATCCACCCATTGAAAGACCAAACACTAGTCCGATTTCACTGACTATCAATGACGAGTATAACGAGTCCGTGCAACAGGAACATAAAAGCTCAACCTTCAAACGAATACAGTAAATCAACAACCGCTGAGCATAGTAAAAAGTTTCCCCAAAAGTTCTCAACAAATGAAAAAATGTAAAATTCCAAAATAAGACAGCTCACCGAACGGTTCTGCAGGTTCCTTCCCAGGATTCAAGAAACGGCTCTCCCCGCCGCCATTGCAACCAAAATCGATCGCGAAACCGCCCACCTGCAAAAGAGGAACCAAATTCACAATCAAAAGGTTCGATTTAAATAAATAATTACGCCGATTCTCTTAATAATAGAGCATATAATTTAACGAAAATTTTAAACGAGTAATAATAATAAACGCCTCACTTATAATTATTTGAACTCTAAACAGCCCATTATATAGTCGAATGGTTAAGGGGTACCCAGTCCAAGATATTAAAATATTGTGTTAACAAATTCAATATATAAAGAATACAATGCATGGATCTTACTTTTAATTATTGACTCGATTATTTTTTTCTTCGAATGAAAAGCTCTTTTACTTTTACTTTCAATTATACTATATCTTGCATAAAGAAACGTATTAACTGTATAGAATGATCCTATTTTTCTTATCTTAAGCTAAGTTCTACAATCAAAAAGTAATATACCCTGCAATTATCATTAAGCTTGCCCATTTGTCATCTTGTTCTATGCTCCATTTTAGAATTAATGGGAGTTTTTTCGGATGGCACACTTGGATGACCGGATGGGCTTTTGTGGCATACAAGTGTTCTAATCAATTTATTTTTGGGATGAATGGGTGGACTTTTGTGGCATATAAGTATTCTAATTAAAATATTTTTGCATGCTATAGGTCAAGCAGAAGAATTTCTGCCCAAGTAGCAGAACGAGGGGTGTTTTGCAGGCTATAAATATATGTTGTATCTTACAAGTTAACTGATGCAGTTTTTGGATGGGCTGTAAGTTTTACAATTGAAGGTTTCTACGGGGATCCTACTCGTGTTTATATTTCTCTTTATGGGGTATTTTGGTCGTGTGCAAGTAGTTTGTAAAAAGTATAATTATGTTTTGTTGTGGGTGTAGAAGGGAATGTAATTTTTTAACAAATATTTTGGTAAGATCAGCAGCAAGGTTTTGACAACATATTCTGCTAATCCACTCCAAGGTTTGCTGTAATGTAATGTTTTTTTATAGTGGTGCCCTGGTTGCAGAAATCGGCCGATTCCGTGCGGAATCGGCCGATTTGAATCGGATCGGCGTCGCGCCGATCCGATTTTGGCCGATTCTGACCGATTTAAATCGGAATCGGAATCGGTTTTTTTAGGAAATTACCAAAATACCCTAGGTATGATTTTTATTAAATTATTTAAGCATGGGTAAAATGGTAATTTGGATTTTAAAAACCTAAAATCAAACCCGCTCCCCCGACACCGCCGCCGCTCGTCCGCCCGCCGCCGCCCGGTTTCCGCCTCCGCCGTGCGGCCCCGACTCCGCGCTCGCCGCCGACCGGGCTGCCGACCTCGCCGCCGACCTCGCAACGTCGCCGCCCACCCGTGGCCGGACCGAATCGGGCACGCAAGAATCGCCGCCGACTCCGCCGCCGGCTCCGGGCCGCCGACGGTTCGTCCGGCCGGGCTGCCGACATCCTCCGACATTGCCGCCGCGAGACTCGCCGCCGACCGGGCCGCCGGTGGCGGCGGGGGGTAAAAATCGCACGGTGGCATTCTTGTAATTAAAAGTTGACTCGAGTCTAACTCGAGTCAAAAATAATAATTAATTCGAAATAATTTTAAAAAATTTTAAAAAATATTTAAAAATATCAAAAACTATAATACACAGAATAATATCAAAATAACATCAATACTTAATTTTAATATATTTATATTATAAATTGTCAAATTATTATATATAACTGATTAAATTAATTTGGACCGATTCAACTGAACCGATTCCTGGCCGATTCAGACGATTCCGATTCCGATTCACTGGAAAACCGATTCCGATTCCGATTCCGATTTATGCAACCATGAGTGGTGCTTGTAAAGAAAAGGTTTCAAACTTATTTTTCTTTTCTAAAAAATAAGATGGCTTTTTATAAATTCTAGCATGGACGTATTGATTGGGTGGGTTATCTTGCATACAAAACCCAATTTCATTGTCAATCAATAGAAAAAAATATATAAAAAGATTAGTCCTCAAAGTTTGTCTTTATTGTGATAAAAAATTCCCCGTTTCAATATCTAGACAAAATTTTATCTTAAAAGCACCCTACTTTTTTTGTCCACAAAAAAATATTAAACCACAAAGTGGATATAAAATTTTTTTACCAAAAATGAAAAAAATAATTTCTAATATTACCAAAGGACAAGAAAAATAAGCTTAATGATAAAAAAATAATAATTAAGAATTATTTTAAATACTCATGTGACATGGTTGTTATCCGTTAGTTGCCACTAGCCAATGGCTAATTTGATTTTAGTAAAAATTAAATTAGATTTAAGGTCAGACTCACGATCCCTCCTCAGCGTTTGATAGTTTATTTTTTATAAATCTATTTTGAAGGATAATTTTATTAATATAATAAAATTTTTTATTTACTAACGATGATTGGGCGTGGTTCTTCAAACCAATTGGTAATATAAAAAAACACAATTTAACTTTTTTTTTGATAAAAAATTCAAAAAATAAAAAATCCCTTACATCCTAAATTGCACGTTCACGTCCTCCTCCACAACCACCCATCCCTAACCAACTTAACAGTCCGTATCTTCCCCAATCATCTACTACGAGGACCCCACCCGATAGCGCCCAGGGTCCCAGCCATTTGATATTCGATGCTCCTTATCTCCTCCTCCTCCAAATCCTCCCAAATCTACCAACTTTTTTGTTCGTCGATCGATTTCGCCGCCAGATTCTGTCTGCTCTCCATCCCAACAATCTCCTCGCTTTTCCCCGCTTCGAATTTGATGCTGTAGTGTCTGATCCATTGTTTCTCGCTTCCTCCATTGTTATCCGCCACTTGCTTGCCGTTATCCGTTCCTTGTCCGGGTTTAATGTTGTCTGGGTCGCCTCGGAGGCGTCGGTTGATGCGAAAAGGATGATCTTTTCGGTTGATTCGTGTTGTTCTTTGGTGGATTGATTAGATGGTTGTGTTTGGTCCCTGGATCCCCATTGCTTTCGCCGAGATATGGATGGTGAGGTGATCGGGGCGAAAAGTTGCGTGGAGGAGTCGCTTGTCCAGCTCTCGCCTCCAAAAGTGGAGGCGGATTTTAGTAAGGACGAAGACGACGAGTCGAATTCTTTGTTGTCGATTCAAAAAGGGCAGGCTCCCAGGAGGCCCAGCAATCCCCGACGCAAGGTGCAGTGGAATGATCGGAATGGTCATAAGCTTGTGGAGATTTTGGAATTTCAACCGAGGTAGCATTATGTTGTTCTATGCCCCCATACTTTGCCATTGATTGATTTGTTACTATTTACAAGTCGAAGGTGTAGGTGTTTGGAAGAAATAATCAAGCTTTTAATTTTTCGTTTCGAAGTACGAAGAATTTTTATTTGCAGAAGATGTTTGACTTTGTGATTGGCGAATAATTCACCATCTTGATTGCTTGCTTGCGTTATTACTCTTTAATGTTGAATATGCAGGTTGTGAATAGAAAGAGTTAAGCTCTTAAGTAGTAGGTGCGAACCGTGCAAATTTTTTATTTATGGGGTTTGACTTTGGGTCATGACTTACAATTTCTGATCTTGGCAAGTTTTATTTGTGAGTGATCTGCGGTTAGGCTAGAAGCTAAAAGTTTTGACACCAGACTTCTTAGATTTGTTAATCTCCTTTTGAGTTTATTTTCCCACCTTCAAAGGGTTTAAGGTTTCAATGGGGACTTAATCCCCTAATCTTTTCTAAAAGTGTTATGTTGAGTGTGTTATGGTGCAATTATATGTGGTTATTGATCAAAATTTTGAGTTCCTGTTTGTGCCGTGTTTAAAACTTTAAACATCAGTGAACTATACTGGTGTCAAGGCCTTTTATTTTTTGTCTCGTGTTTTACTTTTTCATGAAATAAGTCAGAAAATTTACTGTGGTACTGGATGATACTACAATATATAGAAGTGCTTTCTGGATTACTTGCAATTTATAGACGAGTAAACTGGTAGCATACAAATCCCTAATTATGTTTTATATGACGTGAACCAATAAATGTCAAGTAACTTTGTACATGATATATATGGTTTTCATGTCTGAGAGATTACTTGAAAACTTCCGCTGGTCTCTTCTTTTAAAGAGATAGCCTCTGAAAGGGTTCTTATTTTGGTACATCTTGGATGGCTAGTACTACATAATTCACTAAAAATTATCTAGTTTGTAATTGTCACCATTCAACTGCAAAGAAATTAAAAAGGAATAGAAAAAAAAATCAAGTATGACCATTAATCACTTGTTCTTAGAACTTTATGAACTTTTTCAATTTTGGATGCGAGAATCCCCTGTTTATAAACAAGGTTAAAATTTACTACCAAATTCATTATCTTTATATGTTAGTGGCTAATGATAAAACATGTGGTTTACTAAGTAGGCTTCCCCAATTAAACTTTTGATGCGAGTTGTAGGACTTTTTTTATAAGTGTTGTTTTGAGGAGTCCTGGATTACTGACATTCTGTAAGCCAGTCATTCTTATCAATTTTTGACCAGCTGCTTTTTTGTGAGTAGTTGCCGTTTTGATATTCATAATGTTAGATTTGTATCCTCCTGATTGACTTTGAGCTCAAAGGCATAATTGATTTGTTTTGTTAAAATATGTATGCTTCCACATAATGTCTCTTTTATAAAAAACAAAAAAAATCAGCATATGAACGCCAGATATGATACAAATGGTTTCTTAGTTTATTCTCGAAAGATGTTAAAAAATGAGGAGATTGCGGTATTTATATACTAGGTCAGTAGTTTGCAGGATGACATCATGGCTTTTTTCTTATGATTTCATCCAAATAATGTCAACATGTTGCACTTATCCAAAAAATAAATTAGACTTTGGATCATAGCTTCTTGGTCTAAGAGATTCGCACGTTGCACTTCATCCTGTGGTCGTTCAAAAGCTCATGCGAATTTCTTGGTCTCTTTCCTCTTTGTTGTGAATGGTCTTGCAGGAAAAATACGTCCCAATATACAATCACTATTAAGAAAACACCTCACATAACCAAAATCAGATTCATGTGGTGTTTTGTTCTAATGTTTTTTTTCCAAGCGTTTTGTTTTAAATGTTATACGCTAACATTTTTGTTCTGTGCTCAGTGATTCCAGTGACTCAGACGAGGAGGATAATTCAGATGCGTGCATCTGTGCCATTATGTAAATTGCACATGTTCGGCTTCCTTCACTCCTCGTGAGGACAAACTGGGTTCTATGTGAGGGTTCTATGGATGTGAAAAGCAAAAGAGCTGGATCATTGTTGAACGCGTACATGGTTGGATGCTTGGAAGTGCAACTGTCCGGTTTTGACAGGGTCTTCTTTGTTGGTATTAACCGTTTTTATCGTACTTTGACAGTGGGTAATTCATAGTTTGTTACAAGGTCTCCCAAGAGAGAGAGCGATCAATTTTACAGGAGCAATATGTGCTTGCTGTTGATGGAAGCTATGTAACTGTGAATCTATCAACTTCTTATTAATATGGAAAATGATGGCAAGAAAAGTTGGTTGTACATTTTTATTGGCTCCGAGTCTCAATGCCCCGTATTTGTTATCATGAATCAAGATTGAAGGCAATGCTATAATAATAAATGGAAGAAAGGAAATATGTGCACTTAGCTGTGCTGCAGTTTTAAATGGACTGTTGATTAGATCCAACGGCCACTGCCTCATCTTCTTCGCATCTCTTTCTCAGGCCATTCATGTCAAAATCTATTTGCCAACTTCACTTCCTGCCCTGAGTCCGCACATTCCCTTCTGGAAATTTATCTCCAACCACGAACAACTTCGGTGTGATAACCTATCCCATATTCTTATCCAAAACTTTCCAATGAAAAATCCTGCGGCTCGAAATCTGGCACTTAAAACAAAATAAATATGGTCTTCTGTACCTATCTAAGTTGTGATACGTAAAAAAATTGTTCATGGATCATATGGGGGATGGATTTTTGGTGATTAGGCGCTTGCAGTTGATAGCAATGATCCAACTGTGGATTGAAGGCTTAGCCTAAGACGCTAAAACACGTTCAAAAGCTGAGTTGTGATTGTCATCAATGATTTTAAAGTAAAAGGAAAAGCTTTGTAATTTGTATGGGGTAATCTATTGGAAATCAAACTCTTTATGTAATTTAAAAATAATAGATTAATTTGTTTGTTCTACACAGCTTGTTGATGGCTGATAGAACAGCGATTGATTTTATATTAAGGAGATTAACAGACCTTGTTGTCATTAGTTCATAAAAAAGAAAAAATTGTTAGACCTACCTTTTTGTTGTAAAAATGATTTAGGATGGCGATGAAGGACAGCTGTTGGCCTCCCTAATTTTCCACTCCATTCAAGCTTAAATTGTGTTGTTTAATATGATCAATCATTCGCTCAAAGTATCTCTAATGTCACATAATGTTCATATATTTTTTGAATTGTTAATAATCAATAGCACAATTTTGTTTCTCTTTATTTTTTAATTAAATAATAATAATTATCTATATGTTTTTTTATGTAACAAAAATCTTAGCAACAAAAATCTTGATTTTAAAGATTTAGAAATACAAAAGTGAATATATATATATATATATATATATATATAGAGAGAGAGAGAGAGAGAGAGAGAGAGAGAGAAAGGAAATCTGTGCTGGCTATACTTTAGTTTTATTCCAACCGTTGGATTCTATCCAACGGCCGGAAATTGAATCTTTATATATACGAGGAGGTTGATGAGGGTTTCTTTGCATCACCTCCGCCCTCATTCGCTCTACCTGCTACCCCTACAAGTGCCCGCTCCATCCTTGTTGTCATCACTGACCTCCTCCCCGCCAACCCCCTCCACCGCCGCGCTAGTGGTCGTTGCTTCACAAGCTCACCTCTTCTGCCTTGGCCTCCTCCATGCTGGCGTCGTCCTCGACCATTCCGACTTCGGCCTTGAGCTCGACTTTGGCCTTGAGTGCGACATTAGCCCGGACCACTCCTTCCCCCTCCCCGCATCGCCACCACTGGCCCCCTCTGCCGGCACTTCCTCCTCCTCCTCCTAGTCTCTGCTCGACAATCTTTTCCCGGACGGCCTCTATGACCACTCCAAATTGGCGATCCCAGCAACAATAGCCATTGCCGCCTGTGACACTGAGTCGAAGAAGCACCACCGGCGGCCAGCCCACGGTCCGGCCGGAGCCCATCCGGTGGCGGTGGTTGTGAGGGAGCTGGAAGAGAGGTGCGCCTTGCTGGTGGCGAGGCTGCGGCAAGTGGTGGATGTGAGATCCCTCAACTTAGTCTCACATCTAATATCTACTAGGAGAAGATCATGTTTATAAATGGGAATGGACTATAGATCTTTAACTTCCGGGGTACCCATTTTAAAGAAATGACTTAGCCCATTACGTTGCACTTTGGGCTGGGTAGTTACAAATGGTATCAGAGCCGACCTGGTTCCGTGTTAGATGGTGGGATGGACTAGGGACGTTGACTAGGCTGCCGGTCACGGGCCAAAAAAGGTCACGGGCTGGGGATAGCAATGGGCCAAGACTAGAAACGTTGGCTAGGCTGCCGGTCACGGGCCAGAAAGGACGTGGGCTGGGGCTAGCAACGGGCCAAGAATAGGCATTTCGGGGACGAAATTTCCTAAAGTGGGTGGATTGTGAGATCCCTCAACTTAGTCCCACATCTAATACCTACTGGGAGAAGATCCTGTTTATAAGTGGGAATGGACTAGAGATCTTTAACTTCCAGGGGTACCCATTTTATTGTACCTACTGGTTTGAGCAAAGGGAGGCCTGTCATATTTTTAAACTAGA